>ML800387.1:131453-185433 GCA_009831015.1 Picea engelmannii
GAACCCAATGCCCCAGGCATGGGTACCCTGGACTCAGTCCAGGGGCCCTAGACATTGTCTAGGGTCTTCAATCTCTTGGTCCCAGACCAAGAACCCAATGCCCCAGGCATGGGTACCCTGGACTCAGTCCAGGGGCCCTAGACTTTGTCTAGGGTCTTCAATCTCTTGGTCCCAGACCAAGAACCCAATGCCCCAGGCATGGGTACCCTAGACTCAGTCCAGGGGCCCTAGACTTTGTCTAGGGTCTTTATCAATTTGGTCCCAGACCACATACCCCAGTAGTGCACTCGGGGCCCTAGATCTCGTCTAGGGTCTTAGTCAATTTTGTCCCAGACCACATACCCCAGGAGTGCACTGGGGGCCCTGGATCTTGTCTAGGGTCTTAGTCAATTTGGTCCCATACCACATACCCCAGGAGTGCACTGGGGGCCCTAGATCTTGTCTAGGGTCTTAGTCAACCTCCAGGAGAATGGCTCTCGCTGTTGCATATAAATTTAACAAGAAGAATCCATATATCCACTCATAATTGTAAATTGAGTTGTTAAACTCACAAGGAATTGGAAGGAAGATGACTATTGACCTCAAAGTGAAAAATTGTGCATATGTTTCCACAATTATAAATTACAGTTTTTAGCCAAACCAATGTGGTTGTATGAAAATTCCTTATAAGCTTAAGGTTACTTATGAAATATATAAGGTTTAGCAGAAGTTCTACACATATGTGGAAGATGCAAGATAAATCTACAGGTTTGAAGAAAAAAGCAGGGACAATTCTTCAAAAATGTGCATTGGTTTATTTGGGAAGCCATAAGGATTAGACTTCTTGGTGTAGTGAGTAGTTTGGAATACCTCTAATGAAGTTTCTTTTGGATAAATAAAGAAATAAATAATTTCCAGATGGAAAATGTGCATATCAAATGTGGATGCCTGATAAGAAAGCCCATCCACAATTTATGTTAATAATTGAATAGTGGGTACTTTGTAAATGGAAGAAGGATTCTAGGACTGATCAAAGCCCTTGAACATCCTGAAATAATGGAATAGGTACCATGAAGTGGATGTCAGGCTAGTTGGAGCATTGCAACACTCAAAATAACTATGACAACAATGAAAGGGAATTGCTTATGCATATAGAGAATGTTGAGTACACTTCAAGGGTACTGAGTGTATCTCTGAGGTATAATGGGATGGAAAGCAAAAAGGTAAATGGTCTTTAGAGAGAAAAATTCCTAAGAAGGCACATGAGAAAGGAAATGGTTCTATGATTGACATGGTATGCAAAGAAGATGGAACCTAAAAAGCATTTGTACAAGTAAGATGGTCAAGCTTGTATAGTTGTTTGAGGAACCAAAGAGTTGTAGAGGTAAGTGGAAGGCTACATAGAGGAAGTAGTTGTAATATGGCATAACTAGTGGACAGTTCAATTGGAAATGCAAGTCAACCAAGTCAGACTTGGCTAGGGGTGTTCAACAAGAAGAGCAAGTCAACAAGGAGTTGTAGCATTTCAATAACGTAAATAAATGAGTAAAATCGAAATAGATGTGCACTAGTGTGCATAATGGAAGAAGGCAAGACATTTATGTTTATGCCTTGAAGTTTTATGCTAATAATGGTTGAATTCCATAGGAAAGACTAATGTTAAATGTGCTTAATAAGCATGCATGTATAACTTATAAAGGTGGACAATCGAACGATAAGTTGTTGTCCACTCATGAGTAGAGATGTTTTCAAGAAGATGATAGAGGTGTGATAGGGAGTGTTACACATTGTTTTCGTCACCCCTATGACCGTTAATGATGTACACCTATCATTTGTCTTTAGAAGGATCAATTTCCTTATTCTCGGAAGAAGAATGAAGATGAACTTTCCCAGAGAGATGAAATTATCTTTTCCTTTGTAAAAAACCTTGTAAAGAAGGATCGTCGCACCTTGCTCAGTGTTAAGGGTGTGATGATCTAGGATCGACATAGGTTGCACCATACTAGGGAACATGGATGATCCCACTAGGAAAGAAAAAGTATATCTGTATTAAAGAATGTGGAAGAAAGATACAACCAGATGCCTTGATGTTGTAGGGTCCCTTCCAATAGTTCCTTGCTTCCCACACACTTCTGCTCCATGGATTCTGGGACTGTAGATTTGAAAGTCTCTCACAATCTATCTTGAAAAAGAAAATATCATAGCTAACATAGGCCCAAACACTCCAAACTACTGGCTAGACTAATATCTCATTAGCTATTCTCAAGTAAGACAGGTCATGGCCACCAAACATACACTGTGGATCCATGCCAATATGACTCAAATATGAACATAGCCACCAAAAATACAATGTGGATCTATGACTTAAAGACTCAAATTTGAACATAGCCACGAGACATACACTATGGATCTATGCAATAGTACATAGCCACAAGACATGCACTGTGGATATATGCAACAGTACATAGCCACGAGACATACACTGTGGATCTATGCAACAGTACAATCTGAATATACTCCAACGCACCTTGAATCTATCAGAAAATATCAGGGTCTTCATCTCCACCATTCCATAGTATGAATCTAACCATGAGAATACATGTGTTGAAGTCGAACATGGTAGAAACCACTTGATTACCAGTCCTTAATGAATATTGTTAACAAGTGCGAGAGAAATCACCATTAATGTTAATGACTCCCAAGGTACAATAGTACAATCCAACATGTGTGAATTTATGAGATGAAGTCGAACACTTGACGGAATCTCCCGATCATGGGTCAATAATGAAAACCCATTGTCGAAAGCGAGGAAACCTGCCATTGAGGCATGCAAGTTCCAAGGTACAAATTAGTTTCTAAGTATAATTCCTGGATAATGAGTTGAATTCAACATGAAAATACTCGTCACAGGAGGGCCTTAATGTATCCCCCATCAATGTCATGAAACATGTAACAAGATTTGAAGTAGATCAGAGTAACAAGTGATTCAAGACTGACTCGGGGATGGCCGACGCGATAGAAGGCTTAAGGACTGCAAAAATGGTCGACGCAATAGAAGGCTTTCCGGGTTGAACTTCTATTTGAACATATTGACGACGCGACAATTGTCTTGGCAACACTGACTCAACAAAAGGATCACAAACCAAATTGTAATCTCATAAAGGAGTATGATCAAGAGACAAGCAGATTTTCCAACCTAGACACAAAGTGAGTGAAAGGGTGTCATGTTCAAAAGCGACTCTTCCATAGAATACAGGTTTAGAGACATTTCTTTCCCAAATTTCCCCCACCATTTCTGGCGAGTACCTCTTTATTTTTACACAAGCTTGAGGAGGATAACATATGCTTGAATTGTAAGCTCATCCTTCGAATGAGCCCCTCAAAGTATGTTTAACGAACCCTAGAAAGGAGTGGTTTGGTCCCATATGAACCTTTTGATGTTTGTTTTACGAATCCAAAGAAAGTAAACTCAATGCTCTTTTCATATTTATGGAGTTTGAAAAGAACTTAAAGAGGACTCCACAAATTCTTATAATCATGCTTGATTAGAGTGTTCATTTTTTGTAAAGTAGTCTTATGAGACCGAAAAAGAGATAAAATACTGCTCAACATACATTTTCTTCAAATTCTTTAATGAACGTGAAAAGAACAAGATTGCTCAACAATCTTTTCATGTTTAGAGAGTCTAAAAAGAGCTTAAAGGGAAATCCAGGGGGTTTCTTTTTCATATAACCTTTATGAGTCCAAAAAAGTGATAAAAGTTTACTCGGTTACATTCTCATGTTAGATAGATTTTATTTTCGTATAACAAAACAAAACGATGCTTGGGATAGATTTTATTTTTACACAAGCTTAAAACTAAACAAAACTATGCTTGGACCTGGTTTCATTTTTACACAAGATTGAACCAGAGTAAAATTATGCTTGAGGAAGGTGGCTTCATTTTTACACAAGCTTGAACCAGAGAAACTATGCTTGAGGTAGGTGGTTTCATTTTTACACAAGCTTGAACCAGAGAAAACTATGCTTGAGGCTTCCTAATGCATGGTTCACGGATTTGCATGGTTGGTAATTTGCCCCCAGCTCAAGAAGCTAGCGGCTTAACTTCAGCATGAAGTCCAGAGGCTGTAAGCATTGCCCCCCAAACTTCGTTTCGTCCAACGACACAGGGGTATGAAAATGAAGCTTCAAATACTATACGTAACAAAGTACTTGACTCAATCGAAGAGGGGGGGAATCTATTTCATTTTTTAACGAGCTTGCCACAAAGTAGAAAAACTATGCTCGAGAATCCAAGTTCAATCCCCAAACCTCTGCTTCATTTTTTAACGAGGTTGCCACAAAGACGCAAAACCTGTCCTCATAAGATTTGTTTCATTTTTTAATGAGGTTGTCGTAGGGACACAAAACTATCATTGTGGTTGGTTTCATTTTTTAACGAGCTTGAAATCAGAAAACCATGCTCAAAGCTGGTTTCATTTTTTAATGAGTTTGAAATCAGAAAACCATGCTCAAAGATGGTTTCATTTTTTAAAGAGCTTGAAACTAGAAAAACTATGCTTGAAGCTGGTTTCATTTTTTAATGAGCTTGAAACTAGAAAAACTATGCTCAAAGCTGGTTTCATTTGTTAATGAGCTTGAAACTAGAAAAACTATGCTCGAAGTTGGTATCATTTTTTAATGAGCTTGAAACTAGAAAAACCATGCTCGACCCTCTCTTCTTGATCATGGCCTCCAAGAGGACAATGCTCCAGAAGGACACCATGTCAAGGGACAAAACTCGGTCATGGCTTCCAAGAGATCTTCACTTGACGAAAAAACACACTCTTGAAGGAACACATGTCGAGGTGTCATGATAGGGGTAAGGAAGTCAGGCTCTAATAGCCCTATCGAAGAGATCACTATGTCAACTATCGGATCTAAGTCATAAGAGACTAAGCTTACATTGAGAGGCTAATTTTCATCGGCAACTGAAGGCATGGGAGACAATGTCACATAATTGACTTGTGGCGGGGGCGATACCATCTGCATATAAAAATCGTCCAGGGGGGTCATTAAGTTGATGGTTAATTTAGGGCCAATGAATGAAAGTTGATCAATAGTCACAATTCTTCCATCTTGAGGGAAATATATCACATGAAAAAGAGTGGACATGATAGCTTTCATGGCATAAACATAATCTCTTCCAAGGAGTAAATCAAAATCCAATGGGTCTTGGACTACCATGATGTCAATAATGATAGTTTTCCCTCCCAAAGTTACGGGAAACTGAGGAAGGATCCCTAAAGGTTGACTGGTTCTTCTGTTAAAAGCTAACAGATTATGCGTAACCAACATAAGTTGAGGACAACCCAAAGCTTGCCAAGCAATAGAGTACAAAATACTAACGGACGCACCTTCGTCCACCAACGTCTGCAGAATGTCCCAACCACAAACATGTACTGTAATCTTGAAAGGAATGTGAGAGGGAAGACGAGGTCTAGTTAGCGCACCCCAATCAAAAAGGATGGCCTCATTACTTGGAGGAGGTTCCATAGTAGAAGGAGGAATGCCCCCTAGCACGGTAGATTCTATATCAACAAGAAAAACATGAGTAGTATCAGGTTTACTCTCTAGTAGGAGTGTAGGATCGACTGATGATGGGATCAGATCGACCACTTGGGTTTCATTCTCCAAGGGGAGAATGGGGTAAACGGATGGAAACAAATCAACCACTTTGTCAACTATTTCAACTAAGGACGTGACCAGATTGACTACCTGATCAACCAGACTGACCAACAAAGGGACCGAATTGATCATTTCATCAACTACAGGTGAGTTGAGAGTAAGCCTATGGTAAGCAGTCGGAAGTTGAGGCTGGGAAAGAGTCATGTCTTCCAGTAATTTTGAGGCTTTGTCCATATGAGGGCAAGGGTGAGTTTGATGACGCCCTCCGTGTAACCTACACAGGAACTTGTCTCTACTTTTCTTCTTCCCAACGGTATCCTAACTAATTGACGGGAGGTCATCAACATGTTGTTCAAAGGCCGACAACATGGGTTGGTGAGGGCGTGTAGACCATGCTTCTATAACCTTAAATAGACCAGGGCAATCCTTAAGAAGATGGCTACCTTTGCAAAGCCTGTAAGGGTACTTGGGCATACGGGTTGTTTGGGTGATCTTGGCATCATCAACACTCTCAACATGATTATCAGTAACTGGTTGTTTTCCAACATGTCTGGCAGTGGTTGGAAGTTTGGACCCTCGCTTATTTTTCTTCTTCTTAATCTACCTTTTCTTCTTCTTCTTATCCACCGGGTTACTAGCTTTAGAGCTTTCACTCAGTGAAGAAGATGAAAGGAAGAAGACCTTGCAAGTGAAGAAGGGAGTTACATGTTGATATAGTTCCATTAGGAGGGACTATATAAATACCCTATTGAAAGGTTAGAGCCATGATTTGATGGTTGTTGAAAGCTAGAAAGTGGATTGCAGAGGCTTTATTTTTATGCCAAAAATCGTAGATTACATTCTAAAACATGAATATGTGGAAGGCTACACATGTTGAAGCAACTAATAATGGCATCAATCTTGGGTAGAAGGTAGAGGCAAGGAAGTTGGCTCTATTATCAAGGGTGTACATATGAGAAAAATGATAGTGTAGAGCAACAAGGATCTACAAAAATTCAAGGATGGCCATCCACAACAACAACAACACCAAAATAAACAAATAAGTTGAAACAAATATGGATTGGAGTGCATGAAAGAAGTGATGCATGATGCATATGATAAACATAGAATGCATGTGCATGAAGTGGGCATGCTAAGATTTAATGCTTAATGCATATTGATGTGTGTATGAACCTATGGACATGATTGTACGTGCTTGTGGCATGCTTGTAGACTAAGAGTGGTCTACTGACACACACACACACATATATGCATGAATTAATGATGTTGTGATATTTGAATAAGACTAATGATGGATTGTGTATCCATGAAATTGGTTATAGCATGGTTGAAGATGTTGATGATGATGTTGCATATGAAAAACATCCATGTGAAGACAATGAGGATGGTAAAATGCTAATAAATAGGTCAATAAAATGGATTATGCAAGCTTCTACAAGATATCAGTTGAGTCGGTAGCACCAATTATTGTAATAACAACCATGTAGGTATGCATTTGAGGGTGCTTATGATACATAAATGTTCAAGGGAATTGAGGTAAGAGTTCCCTCAACTAGATTTTCAATATTTGAGATTGATTTAAAGGTAGAGGGCATTGAGTATACAAACTTATCGATGTTATAATGCATTTATGATAAATTTAATTGCATATGGTGTTATGTTGGTTATGAGACAATAATGGAGTTAAGTCGGGAGACATTGCTCCTATTGTAGCAATAAATGCCATTAGAGATGGTCATATGTGAGGCCACAATATGGTTGGAAATGGAAAGGCTATAGCTCCATCCAAGTGTGTAATGGTTTCCCCTATATATAACCGATGTTTAGACTACAACCTCTTTGTCGACATGGGAGAACACTAAGATAACTATATTCCTAGTGTTGTGTATGGGTGGAAGAGGAAGGTATCCAAATAGTCAGGCAAGTAAATGGGGAAGAGTTTGAATAATGTTGAGACGTTGTCCAGACTTTCCAACTCACCATGGTTGAATACATGACATAGGCATATGGTATTCGAGAGTCAATGTAATGATGCATTGTATAGATGTGGCCATGATTATTGACACATGAGTTTTATTTATTGGTAATGTTTGATTGCATTATGAAAAGCTTTGTGTGCTGATAATGCATGTATCGTGAATGATAGTTTCATTCTAGATAATGTGATTAATGGTTGAATTCCATTTTCAATGTGGATAATGGTTGTAAATAATTGAATTGTTGGTAAAATACAAATCTGAGATCATTTCATAGACTATTGTAAATGTGCATGAATGCTAACAATCTATTTGGTTGCATTAGAGTTGAGAAAATGCAAGAAGAATGGTCTTGGATATGGTATGGATATAATCTCATAAAGAAGATCGATGCCTGCAGCTGCAAGAGCCAAACACAATGAGCATAAATCTACTGCCTGAGAAGTTTTATTTTCCTGTATAAAACAATTTTGAAACTTTATGATTTAAAATTGTTGACAATTTGTTTGGTTGTGTTAAAGTTGAGAAAATGCAGGGAGAATGGTATTGGATATGGTAGGGATGTAAGCCCATAAAGAAGACCAATTCTTGTTGTTGCACAAGCCAAACATAATGAGTAGAAACTCATACATGGAAAATTTTATTTTCTTATATAAAATAGATTTGAGAAGTCATAATTGAAAATTGTTATGATATTCTAACAATTTGTGTGGCTGAGTGAAAATTAAGAAAAAGTGCATGTAGAGTGGTCTTGGATATGGAAGGATGTTAGCCATAAGGAAGATTGATCTCTAGATCTGCAAGAGCCAAATATGATGAGCAAAAAACTCATGTTTGGAAATTTTGTTTTTCATGTATAAATTAGATTTTGAAAATTATAACTAAAATTTTATGATGATGTCTCATGTTGACTGCATGCATATGATGCAGATGGGATGATTGCCACATGTTACAGATTGCTAGTGGAAGTCTAGTAGCAAGTTGACGTTCATTTGTGTAAGAACACCTTGGCAAATGAATGATCACTTGATGAACTGTATGATAGCGAAAGGAATGCCTGAGCCTAGAGGGTGAGTACAACAAGAAGAAGCAAGTTGCCAGGCTTGCAAAAGAAGCAAGTTGTCGGGCTTGTAGAAGAACCAGGTTGTCAAGCCTGAAGAGTGAACTCCTATGTAGGAGTTACACAGTCGAAGAACCAGGTTATCGGGCTTGAAGGGTGAACTCATGTGTGAGTTGCATTATAGTGGCAAGGTTGTTGCTGGTTACTTTACCGGTAGTTTTCCTAGCAACGAGTTCCCTTGAATTCCCAATAGTGAGATTCTCGACCACTTGTGCTCGAAAGACCTTGATAAACGAATGGTGCAGTCTGATGGACTGAGGAAAATGAAGGGAGTACATTCCTTGGGTCAGCCTTGATAAAATAATGGTACAACCTGATGGACTGAGAGCAATGAAGGGGGTACATTCCTTGGGTTGGGTAGGTTGGTTGAAGAGAGCCGGTGGAAATCAGGATAGTTGTAGGAGAATGCTAGTGGGTTATGTATCTACGTTTTGGGGCTAGAGTGCCTATGTATTTATGGTTTTTGAGGCCAGAGTGCCTATGTATTTATATTAGGATGAAATGCTTATGTGATGTTAGGCGATAGAGCCTATATGTTCATTAAAGGCAAGAGAGCTTAGCTTTGTAATTGTATGGTGTCGTGCACTGAGGACAATGAAAAAATAAGGGGGAGGGGAATGTAACATCCTCGGTTTTAATCCCCACAAATTGTAATGTAATTGTATACATGTGAATTAGGTCGATGAGCCGATATGATTGTGGCGAAGAGCCCATATTAATTAATATGGCCAAGGGCCTAATTGTATGTTATATGCATTGAACTAATTGATACAAGTAATAATCGTTGGTTGTGATGCAAGAAGGATGAAAATGATGGGGGGCTATGATTCCACAAGAGAGAGGGGTCCCAGGGGTAATTACTCATGGGTATTAATCCAACCCACATTCTTGAAATTATTATCATTGTGTAAACCTTTTATTTTACTATTGAGTGTCCCCAAGGCCAACCATTTAACTCATGTAAGAGGGTGGGTGTGAGTGGTCACATCCCATAGTTATTGGAGAGCATGGGCCGAAGTACAATCATCTTTGGGAGGAGTGAGAGTCAAGCAAGAAAGGAAAAAAGAAGAAGGAAATTTGTATGCAGAAGGAGATAGTTTTTACATGTAGATTTTGGGCAACAAAGAGAGAGTTTAGTGTTGGAAAGAGCACCAGCCATGATATGCTTGAAGGCAACCATTGTTTGGTTGTGTGTTGTGCTAGAAATGAGGCCTATATGCTTGTAGTGTGTTTCTCATTGGGGAAATGGCTCAAGAGCCTTGTGAAGGTTGTTGTGAGCACTCCTGAAACAACTGAGAGTTCTTGAAGTCCCTAGCTAAAATTTTATTGATCAACTTAGTGCACTAGAAGCCTTGATAAATGAATGGTACAACTCGTGGGTTTGAGTGTAGCGAAGGGGGTACATTCCCTGGGTTGTGCAATGGGGAAGAGAGAGCTAGTGGATTAGAACTGTTGTAGGAGTAGAGCTCGTGTTTGGGGTTGTTGAGTGTGGAGAGTGGACAATTAGAGGGCCAGATCTCCTTGTGAACTCATATCCTTAGCTCAGGGGTGGCTTGTTGTTGAGATTTGGAGCAACAATGCCTATGGTTGGGAGGTTCATCCTTCGTATGCAGCCAGTTGGATTATATTTATAAACATATAAGTTTATGTTGTGTTTATTATAATTATTTTGTTGCGTAAATGTTTTATTTGAATGTTGTGTAATTCTTGGGTGTTTACTAGTTGCATTCATGATTTAAAAATGTTGTGGATGCATGGTTAAATCAACATGTTGTTGGCTGTGAATTTTATGGGCTTGTTGACCTTTTGTTTTCTATTATATATATGAGGCGTTTTTAGATTCATTTTCAGCGGGCCAAGTCATTTTTCATAGTGATGGGACTCAACATGGGTTTTGGGTACGTTATAAAAATGTATTTCACATGATATCTCAATGAACAAACCTGATGCAGGATTGAACACAAATTAAGACAATTCAAAAATAACCCATCAATAGTGAAACCCTTGAACGCAAATGTCTTTCTATTTGACTTTGACCCTCTGTTGAAATATGATTACATCCACAATGCAATTGCATAAATGAATTCATTTATGACCTTCTTTGCTACTTAGTCTTTGATTCAAAATTCTAGATACGTGTTAAGATTTAGACTAAGCTCACCTTTGTTTGGAATGTTGAGTTCTTGACTTGCAAATTTGTTATTCTTTCACTCTGTGAACCTAACAACCATGAATGGTATTCGAGCTATTTTTATCTTCGAGAGCATGGTACTGGGCATAGTTTGAACATGATGATTATTAGACAATCACATATATGTTTCTATCTCTAAGCCTAAACCTACAAAAGGTAAATCTGTAAAGGAATTGGAACCATTTTCTTCATTTAACAATTCATGGTAATACACACTACATGCCTTTTCTCGTTTTAGAGAACTAGAGCTTGAATAACCAATACTCAAGGTAAGACACTCACCATACTTTGGAGTATAAATTAGAGAAGTATTACCATGCAACCAATCAATGGAATTTGCAATAACTTTCTTTTTCATCCTCAATTTAGTTTGTGATTTTTGTTTACAAGATGAAAACCTATTTTTATGCGCAATCTTCTATTTATTGATTTCATCTTGCAATAGCACAAACCTATAACAAATATCCTTAAATTGTTCGTCGACTTTAACTATCTTTGATTCCAAAGAACTCAAAGAATATTCACAAATTCAATAGATACTTCTTCAAGACCCTTTCTAGGATTTGCACTTTCTTTCAGGGTTCTTGCAGGTTAGTAATTCCATTCCACAAGATGAATATAGCTATGGTTTTCAGAAGAGACTACACATACAATTCACAAACTATTGGAGGAGGATGATTCTCATGAAGTCGATAAGACATTCACCAAAATCTTATGTTAAAGTCTTGAATGGACTCTCCATTCTCCATATGCATAGCATAAAATTATTTAACATTTCAACCACATTATAAGATTCACCATACACATTTTCAAAATCTTCTTTAAATGAATCCAATTATGAATCATGAAAATTGGTAAAACATTGTACCAATCCCACATCATGCCTTCAAAGGTGAATGGAAACAACCAACAAACGACATCTTCATGCACAATATCAAGCAAACACAATCTACATTTGTGTCTTTTAATATGCTCAAAAGTAGATGTGTTCTCTTAACCATTAAATTTCAACAATAAATCTATTTCCTTTCTTGAAAGTTCATGCAAAGGTCATTGTAGGCCTAGTGTAGTGTTCGCCTTCTATGTGTGGATTTGGGGTAGAATCACGTACAACATATGCAAAACAAATAAATATCTCTATAAAGGGAAACTTGCCATCCAATCCCCCTTCTAGTGCCAAAATGTTGACGTGGGCAAATGTCCACTATCAACCACATATGTTCAACCAACACAAGGACCTAATTGGAATTTCCTCCATTGAAAATGTGAAACCCTCTGGCTATATCTTGACAATCATAATATGATATTATGAATCTTAAATGAAATGCAACTATAAATGCAAATGGAGAATGCAACCATAAATGCAAATGGAGAATGCAGCCATAAATGCAAATGGAGAATGCAACCAATCTAATCATATCTAGGAGCATTTAAGAATTTTTTGACATGAAATAAAGTGAGAAATGCAAATAATGGGGGGAATAGTCCACCAACTATGGGTTGCACAAACCCCAAAGCACCTCTGAGAAATCGAGGATAACCTACAAGTCACCAAGAGATACGTGCTTCACATCTATTTGTTAATACTACATAGGATAAGTAAGCATAAACATTACACGCACGAGAATGGTCTATGGATTACAATGTCTATCCCCACAATCTCCAAGAAAACCATGAATGGTGAGAATAGTCTATGGATTATAACATCCATCCACAAAAGCCCCAAGAAAACCATGAATTTCTAGAATAGTCTACAACTTAAACCATTAGGTATAGAAAGACAAAAAACACTCCCGCTCAAACTTCCCAGATTACGATCCCATTATAAACAAATGTGTAAATATTTGCATTTACAATTCCTTCTCATATATTTTTTTCCTATGAAAACTAAATGAATTAAACAACTTCAACCAACTCGTGTACGACATTCAAATATTTATTTTTGCAAGTGAATTTTCAGTGATTTTCACCATAATTTTTTCTTCCATCACGTGCCACAATATTTTGAGCCATTACGTTTTTTTATATAACTGCCTATATTTCCATTCCAGTCCTTGATATAGCCATCTATATTGGCATTCTAGTACTTGATACGACCATCTAGATTGCCATTCCAAATACATTTTATATTTGCTTAAGCCTTATCCATCTCCTCATCTAGGAAGCTATTTTCTCATCCAATGGAACCTCCTTATCTTAGTAATGTTAAAGGACCTCCTCATTCCCACATGCATATGATTTCAGGCCTCAAATTCCCTTTTTATGATTTCATGTCCTTTTCTAAGAAGATGGAATTACTTCTTCAAGTTTGTGATGACTTCCTTGAAGTGATCCTTCAAAACACTAAACAAATGATGCATTGGTTGGTGGGAAACTATAAGAAAGGGATAGAAGAAACTAAGCACGTGAAACAACTCAGAATCCATGAGATATACTAGTCCAAGGTTGACTACTTATAATGGCAAGAAGCATGGGTGCCAACATTCCGTAAACACACACTTCAACAATTTGTCAATGTTCACATTCAAATTAATCACTGTGTGCATACAATTTTAGTACACACACTTCTCTAGTTCATAAGTGTTCACATTCAGATTCATTATTATGTGCATACCATTTCAATACACTTTCTAAGGCATGTAATTTGATTCATCCTATGCTAAGATTAATGGTTGTTTTTTAGTATGCGTAAACATTTTTTATTGATTAATGGATATGTATGAACCCAAACTTCACATTAACATGGTAACACAAATGGCCACTTTAACACAAGTGGAGAGAGATTTGAACCTTGGACCTCTCCCATGAAAGATAAAAGGCTTTACTAATTAATCATGATGCAATCCCTTGTCAAATTCAATGGTTGTTCATTACGGATAACTCTCAAGTATTACTATGTTTGTTTTTTTAGTATTCTATGCATTGAAGCTTTATATCACACCTCTTCGTTAAATGTTCTAATCCTTCAAGAATGGCACATGATTCCACTTTATTATTTGTGTTTACTCTGGGCCACACAAAGTAAAGACAAGGAACCTTGTTAGGTCACAAATGAGCTCTCTCACCTTATTGCCTTAAAAATTATACATGTAGTGCCAACATTGTAGTCTATATTAGTTACACTAATTACAATCGATATATTATCATAAAGACCACATCTCACGTGATGCTATAACAAGAATTGTTACTTATCCTGTGTTTAATGTATTAATATGTAAGCATTGGAGACAAGCACACATTTAAAAACATCCATTCATTATTAACCATAGATACAATAATACACAAAACTTGTAAAGGCAAGAACACTACGACAATCCATTCTATTCATATATAAATATACATTGTGATGTGAAGTAGAATTCAACAACATAAAATAGATCTTTGCAATATCATCACATTATGAACTAACATCAACTCATCACATGATTATCACCAACGCAACCTCAATCTTACAATAAAAAAATGATATCTTTATATATAATGGATTAAATTATAAACAATTATAACTTCTCTTTAGTTACAAGACACAAAAGCCATGATCATATCACAATAATTGTCATACCAAGATTAGTTACACACTTGAAACTTTGAAAGAACTGCATTATCCATGAATATGAAAGGAGCAAACAGTTCTAACTTATGAAGGAGAACATGCACAACCTATGTAACTACTTCCAAGCTAAAGCTATCATAAAAACACACACATCCCATTCAAATTCAAGTACATCATGTGAACTTGACTAACACACTTACCCAACTCCAATGCCCATAAGCATAAGTTAGTTCATGTGATAAAGGAAAATCCACATCTATGTCATGTGACCTTGTAGATATTCCCAAAGGCATGGGGAATAAGCCCAAATTAGAACATCTTTGTAAGTCATTTTCACCTTGGAGTTGTGTCTTGTATGTAGACTTTTTATTGATCACAATGTCTTAATGAGGCAAGAACGTGACTAGATTGTTGAATATTCATTAATTCTCTCTCCATGTTAAATTATAAATGAAAAGGTTATTAAAAAAAAATTAATAATATATTCTGTCACTTTTATTTTTTTAAATTGTTGTTTTGTAAATTTCCTTATAACTAAAATTTAAAAAAATACAAATAAACAATATTTAAAAATACATTTGACATATCTTAAATTTTTGTCTTTATAACTATTTATTATTGTGAAATAAAAATACATTTTAAATTTAAAAAAAAAAATTAATTCTATATTGATTTTTCTTTAACATGTATGGTAGGAAGTTATTTTTATAGCATGTTAGTTTTATAACTAATTTATTATTGTGAAATAAAAATGCATTTTAAATTTTTAATTTAATTAAAAAAATTATATTGATTTTTCTTTAATGTGTATGGTAGGAAGTTATTAGTCCATACCGAAGGCGTAGAGGGACTATAGCGATCGATAATTCGTTGACTTTATATTAGTTTGTCGTTTGACTACAAATTTTTGCATACTTTCTATTGTTCAAACTACAAAACTAAAAACATTATTTTTTATATAATAAAAAAAACCCATATATGTCATGATCACATTGGATAATAGATTTGAGGTCTTATTGCCAGCTTCGTTATTCCCAACGAATTATATGTTGCCATATCCAAAGTTTTTATCATCTACCGTATTTTTGAATTTGTACTATTCATACTGAAATGTTTAGATATCCAAAGTTTATAGCGATTGACAATTCGTTGACTTTATATTAGTTTTTCGTTTGACTACAATTTTTTGCATAATTTCTATTGTTCAAACTACAGAACTAAAAACATTATTTTTTATATAATAAAAAAACCCATATATGTCATGATCTCGTTAGATAATAGATTTGAGGGCGTATTGCCAGCTTCGTTATTCCCAATGAATTATATGTTGTCATATCCAAAGTTTTTATCATCTACGGTATTTTTGAATTTGTATTATTCATACTGAAATGTTTAGATATCCAAAGTTTATAGCGATTGACAATTCGTTGACTTTATATTAGTTTTTCGTTTGACTACAAATTTTTGCATAATTTCTATTGTTTGAACTACAGAACTAAAAACGTTATTTTTTATATAATAAAAATACTCATATATGCCATGATCTCGTTGGATAATAGATTTGAGGTCTTATTGCCAGCTTCGCTATTCCCAATGATTCGTATGTTGGCATATCCAAAGTTTTTATCATCTACGGTGTTTTTGAATTCGTACTATTCATATTGAAATGTTTGGATATCCAAAGTTTTGAGCATGGATAGTCAGTTTTCATATTACTTTGTCCTCTAAGTAAAAAAATTTAGCATAGTCTCAGATGTTCGAACTATTGTTATTATTATTATTATTGTTGTTGTTGTTATTTTTTATTTTTTATTACTATTATTATGTTTGATTTTTCTTTATTGTTGCGTACTTAGAGAGGCTTTTTCATTGTTCCATACGTAGACATGCCTGCCACACTGCATTCTTACTTAAATGTTTTCACAGCATGATGCCCTTCGACGGTTCTGACAGCCTTAAGTGTTTACCTAACAGGCCTCGCAGCCTTAAATGTTTATTGTACAGGTGTGTTACAATAAAGTTTCCTTCCATTTTTTGATACAGTGTTGTCTGCAATGAATTTGGGCAATATTGTTCTTCACCGGCATTACTGGTTCAGTGGTTGATGCTTGTTCGTTGGTTCGTTCGATGTTGCTTGTTGTTGTTTGATTCAACTTTGCAAAGTTGAGGTCCTGCAGCTACAGTTGGACCTTTTCGTGGTTGTTCACTGGTTTGTTGTTCTTCAACTTTGCAAGCAGTTGGACCTGTTGTTGCAATTTGCAGGTTTTGGAGCTATGCTTCTGTCATCCCCCATTGACGAGTAAGTTTCTGTGCCATGGTTTTGTTGCTATTCCTTGTTTGTTGCTTGCTATTTGCAGCTTGCAAGCAAGAATTCTCAATACTAGGAGTCCCTATCTCAAAATCCTGTTGCAAAACATCTTTCTGTGTGGTTGCTACGACCATAATATTTTCCTTGTTCTTGAACGTCAATGTTTTATATAGAACCCGCCTTTGTCGCAGTCGTGGTGACATATAAAAAAGAAAACTCCTCATTTTTCCTGCTCCTGAAAACCATATGTTTGGAGCATTTTTCTCAATGTTCTCCTCATATTATCTGTTCCTGGAAACCATACATTTTGTGCATTTTGCCCAGTCTGTTCCCTTCCAAACATCTTGTTCCGCTTTGAATGTTGATGTTGGACATAGAACCCAGATCTGTCACAGCTACAATGAAATATAAAAAATAAAAAAAAAACGGATGTTCTCCTCTTATTTTTTATTCCTGGAAACCATGTGTTTGGTGCATTTTTTCCAGGTTGTTCCCTTCCAATCACATATGCCAACTTCCACTTTATGGATATTGTTCCATAGTTGTTTCGAAAATAGCAATGCAAAGGGGTTTAGAAAACGAATTCGGAGTTATCACAGGGGGCAAGCATCTGCCAGGGTAAACTCCGTCCACCTGTTGCCTTTGTCCTGTCCTTTGTGTCTTTCAAAGCATCTTCTACCTCTGAAAAGCTTGTAGGATGCACACAAGGAATAGGTTAAAAATGATATACCTTGAATACTCAGTCTTTGTGCTCAACAAATTTATAGTGTTATTTATTTGTGTTGTCTCTTTTGTTTGGTTCACTGTTCAATGTACGTTTGTTTGCTTGTCATATGTTGTGGCGACTAGGGGGATTGAATTTGACAAGAAGAAGGTTGAAGGATACATAGCAGAATTGGTATGCAATTCCGCACTTATAGTTTTCTATTTGTCTTTTTTTTGTTTTTCATTTTTTTGTTTTTTTGTTTTCTCTTTTTGCATATAAACTAAATATAGCTAAGAAACATCTTGAAAATCACAGTTTAACAGATGAAACAAGTAATAGATGCTGAGTCCTATGAAATAGATAAAGACTCCATTGTACAAGACAACATCGACCAAGTATTTCATAGCAATGGGCTTTTTAGATTGGATGTGTTCTCGTATAATGTAGGAGATTGCCTTTTCGATGCATTTCAGGTTCTATTTCATTTCCGTTATTCCTGGACCGACCTGCGCAATGGATTGATAGATTATTTCTTTGGCTGTTTAAAAAATGGTGACATTGAGGCATTGGAGTCATATGAATACGAATTGGCATCTGATTTTCTTTGGCAGTTGCATGGAATACATGATGTCGCTACGTATTTTTCAAAGATGCGGTTGTCTGCATCTGCAATTCTGCCTGCACATGAGAAGGGACATTGGGGAGATACATTTTGTATACGGTGGTTGTCTAAGTGGCTCAATATATCAATTGGAATATGGCCATTGACAAGAAAAATAAGATATCTACTATTCAACAAAACTGCATCTAGTGATCCATATTACATCTTGTTCCATGATGCCAATCCTGTCAGTGGTCATTATGAACCACTACTGTATAGAAAATTATCCATATGCAATCTTGTAGGACCTCATATTTACTTGTCCCTCATTTGTAAAGACCTTGAATCGCAATGGAAACGAATTATGCATCGTATACACTGCCATGGCTTGCAGATAGCAACAACTGTTGCATCTAGTTGTGGAGATAGTCTGTTCAGTGCAATTTGCTATTTGGTAGCAACAAAATTCGATGTGCGGTCGTTGCGACTTTACACTATACAATCCTTTTGCAATGCAATTATAGGCGATAACCAACAGGCTTTTAGCTGCTTGCATCAACACCTTTCGCCATATCTCCTAGAAAATATGTCGACAATTGGAAGTTGGCGAGAATACCTTGTGAACATGGCACTGCCATATGAAAAAGGAAATGTAGAGGGTGGCAAATTCTGTTTGCAATGGCTATCTATCATATTTAGAGTAAATATCCAGGTCTGGTCGGCCCTGCCAAATGACATTGTCAATTCTTGGTGTATTGATTCAAACTACGATCGAACAATTGACATCGTTTCGTTGAAAACAAATACGCGACATATCCATTATCAACCTTTGATAGGAAATACCACTGGTTCAGGATCCACTGTCCATGCCACCCAAACCGCATCGAATCTGCATACGCGTAGCATGCTATTTAATGAGAATGAAACTCGTCCTAGTTGTGATGAGGCCATACAGGGCTTAAACAAAAAATGTAGACTCACTTATCACAACTTGAAAACGGTCATACGTGAAACTCACCCCAGTTGTGATGAGGTCATACAAGGCTTAAACAAAAACCATAGACTAACTTATCACAACTTGAAAAAGGTCATACGTGAGAGAAAAAAATACATTGGTGGTATAGGAAATACTACCGGTTCAGGTTCCAGTGTCAATGCCAGCCAAACCACATTGAATCTGCATAAGCATCGCATGCTATTTAATCAGAATGAAACTCATCCCAGTTGCCATGAGGTCATCCTGGCCTTGAACAAAAAACGTAGACTAAGTTATCACAACTTGAAAAAGGTCATACGTGAGAAAAAAAAAATACATTACTACGCTTCCTTCTAAACATAAACTGACATATCACAACCTAAAAAAAATTGTTTGTGCACAACACAAGAGAAAAATTTGTCTTCCATGCAAACGGTCGCTTGAAAATGGAAAACTGCCATAGTTTACAACACCTGACCAAATAAGATGTAATACACCACTACCAAATGTAAGTGCACTTACAGAACTTGAAGAGAGACTTGTGTCTCTGCGAATTGCATTTGCACAAATCAGACCATGGGGCTATAAATGACCCCAAATGGGCTTAACAGGATCAATTATTAATGTCCCTGTCCAACTAGATGTTGTACAAAAAGCCTTGGCACAATTCATTAGTGATACAATGACAATTGTTGTGGCTCTCAAAAGATGCTTGCAATACAATAATGTATATCAGACAGGTAAAGTGTGTGTGCATGTTGTCATGAAAGCATTAAAAGAGTTATGTTCCAGGGCCCTGTACAAAGCACAAAACATTTGTATAAATGAGAACTGGAACAATGTTCTTGGAGAAGGAGATGACAGCTCTGCACAGACTCTCGAAACTGCTAGTGAATTTAATATAAGCGATGAATTGGATAATGAAATGCCTGCTGAGACATTGGTACATGGATTTACTGATTCACAACACATTCGTGACTTGCAAGACAAGATTGTCGAAATTGCACCTGCTGAGGGGAAACATCCAGTTGAATTATTCAAGGAAAAAATTGCCGAGGAAATAAACTTCCCAACACTGTTCTATGGAGATCCACGTCCCAGTGACATTGCAGAATGATTCAGTTACCATAAAATAATTCGATGGGAGTTGCTACATTCAAGCGGTGACTTCTCCTGTCACATAACAAATTTGTTTTTCAAAACAATGCACATAATAATAAAGAAAGTGTGTTCTTGCATGTGGGTGTGAATAAGAAAAGGCCAACTACAAGGAAGAAAGTTGTTGGCCAAAGATGTCAAGTACAAAGTAAACCTAGAAAAAATCATGAAATCTGATATTGGATACAAGATTTCAAAAACATTCGCATCTCTCCTGACTATTTGCAACAAAACAAGAAAAATATTTTTTCAATGATCCAACAATTGGGACCGCCAACATTTTTCATCACATTTACAAGTGCAGAGCATCACTGGGATCCATTGGTCACTGCGGTATTTGAATTGCATAGGAACAGGAAACGTAAAAAACAAACTGATACACTGAAAAATGATGACATTGACTACCTCATAAGAAAATACCCAGTGACATGTACTCGCTACTATAGACATAAAATAAATGCTCTAAGACAATTGATATGCCATGATGAAACGTTTTTTGAAAATATATCGGACTACTTTTTTGTGACTGGATTCCAAAATAGGGGGAGTGAGCATGACCACACATTGTTGTGGATAGAGGGTGCATTGGTCTATGGAGCTGACAACAACTCACAGATCGAGCAGTTTGTGGACAAATACATAACATGCAACACAGATCATTTGGATTCAGAACTTGCCAAAGTTCATAGACATTATCATACAAAAAGTTGTAAAAAACGAAATAACTCGCATTGCAGATACAACTTCCCCGTGCCGCCAATGAGAACAACAAGAATCATAGAGCCACTTAGTTTAGAGGACAATGTTTTCATTGAGAAATCTAGATCCTTGTTCGCATTTCTAGAACAACAAGACTTTGATGAGTTAATGAGCTTCGATGACTTATTGACAGAGGTAAATCTAACAGAAGATGAGTACATCCAAGACATACAATGTACACTCAAACAACCAACAATTTTCCTTAAACAAAACTTTCCCATATATGGAACAACAGTTTCTCCAAGGACATGCCAGTTATGTGGAATAAAAATACAGATGTGCAATATGTCCTCAATGCATATGCTACAACATCGTATTGTACCTCATATATGACAAAGGTTGACAAATCTACGACAAGTGCATTCAAAAGAATACACAAAGAACATGAAAGAACTCATATTGATGCTATACAAATGATACGTACGCTTGGTAATACATTACTTAATCTTCAACAAATGTCTACCCAACAAGCAGTCCACATTGCACTTTCCCTACCCCTCAATTGTAGTTCAAGAAATGTGTCTTCATAAACACATCTCCACTTGAGAAACGCACATTTGTGCTTAAACCATCGTCTTTGCTAGAACAAGAGCCTGACAATTAAGAGGACGTGCTATGTCGCTTTATTGTTGATTATTAGCTGCAGCGTCCATCTCCTATTAAGCATATCTGCTTAGCAGAATTCGTATCGCATTACAAAAAAATGGTGCACCCATATCAAAAAGAAAAAAACCCTCTGTCATACGGTTTGTCAAATAAAACAAACATACTGACTATGAAAACTATTGTAGAGAAAAACTATTGTTATACATTTCGTTCGATGAAAACGAAAACACATTAAAACATAACTTCCCTACATGGGAAGTTGCGTATGTTGCCTTTGAGACTATAGTGCAAACCAATGAATCTAGATTTACTTACAATGTTAATCCAACATGGGGTGATCTAGAAAGTGCAGTTAATGAACTAGAAAACCTTGACAATGTTGATGAGACACTCACAAACCGAAAAACAACCAGAACTCCCTGCAAGTCCTATGACTTGCAAGCAGATTTGCCTCATCCTCGAGAAAGCAACATTGAAAAACGTATCAATCTTAGTTTTCAAGTCACAAAACATCCTTTCCTTATTGAAAATAATGAATACCACAGAATCAGACGTTTGTTGAATTGAGAACAACAAACAATTCTAAAGGACATTGTGCTTAAAAAATGCTTGAGCATGCACACTCTTGTGCACTTTTTCCTTACAGGTGGAGTAGGAATATGCAAGACATTCATAGCGAAAGCACTATTCCAAATGCTTATATGAATCTATGATTCAAAAAATTCCTCTGATCCTATGAAACCAAAGGGCCTAATAGTTGCATACACAGGAAAAGTTGCATATAATGCAGGTGGAACAATAGTCCACTCTGCATTTTTTATGCCTTTTAACAAGTCACAGTTTCTTCCACTCAGCAAGGAAATGTTAGATACCTTGTCTAAGCTTTATGACGAACTGCAAATTGTCTTCATAGATGAGGCATCTTTGATTGGAAATAGGTTCTTGTATTCCATTGACAACCGACTAAGAAACATAAAACATGTGCACACGAAATACTTTGGAAACATTGACATGATATTCCATGGGGATCTTTACCAGGCACAACCCATCCAAGATTCTTTCATATTTGAACAACCTACGGTCAACATGCAAACAATGACACATGACTTATGGAAAGACAATATTAAATGCTTTGAATTGCATACTACAATGCGTCAGACAGATGAAACATTTATTGCAATCCTGAATAGAATGCAGATAAATAGCCAAACACATGATGACTTAACATATATCAATTCAAGGTGCATGCGACCTGCACCAACAGACCCAACCTTCCCTTACTTGTTCTACACGAATAGGGATGTTGCAATGCATAACAGGTTCATGCTATCGCTCATGCCTGGCGATGATATCATCATCAATTCAATTGATCTTGAAGAAGACAACCATGGAAATGTGTCACATCATGAACATACAACCACTTTACCTTTGAAACTTGTCCTGAAATTAGAGATGTTGGTTGAAATATATGCATGCAACTATGATTCATAGGATGGCTTAGTCAATGGTGCAGATGGAATACTCAAAGGCTATACCAAAACAAAAAAACTTGATGTCCTCTGGATTAAGTTCCATGAACCGCATATAGGCCACGGACAAGCAAACAAGTTAGCTTATCTATATAATTCAAACACTACAAGCAATTGGACACCTATCTTGCGAATATCAAAACTAGTATCGACATCAGCAAATACAGGTCGACTAAAGATTCGAAAATAGTTTCCAATTAAACTTGCATGTGCATATATAGTCCACAGATCGCAAGGACTAACACTTGATAGTGTTGCATTTGAGCCTACTGGAATTCGATTACATGGACTTGTATACACATCATTGTCCCGTGTCAGAAGTATAGACTCTTGTATTTACTAAGTCCTCTTACAAAAGATAACTTGAAAGTCAAGCACAAAGTTGATACTGAGATGCAACGTCTCAGGACTACCGCAAAGTGGCATCTGCAATATGATTACCAATCCATACAAACAAACTCATTTGTATCAATTCTCTCACTTAACACACGCAACTTACATGCACACATGGATGATATACTCAATGACTATGACACAATGTAATCTGATATTCTGTGCTTACAGGAAACATACATGGCATTATGCATGCAAAACAAACAATTTCCAAATCACAATTGCATATCGAGTTACATTACACATGGGGTGATGATATTGGTGAAAAAACATGTAACAATTTTGGAGCATATACATTTTGAAGAAAACAATGTTGAGATGGTGCTTGCAAAAGTATTTTTCCATGAATCATAAATTGCAATATTGAATCTCTATGTTGCTCCCCATGCAACATTCTCCGACATACTAAATGTTCTTTCCAATGCATTAGACCATTTGCATCTAAACAAAACCATTGTCATTGTAGGAGACTTCAATATTGACATGCTACAAAATAATGCCAGAAAAAAAGAATTGGAAAACTACATGTGCAACTACAGTCTCCGCTTTCTTTTGAACAACACAAGCTATGTACAAAACACACTTATTGACCATGTATGGTCGAATGTGCCCATTTCTCAATACATCGGCTTTATCTTAGACACATACTGGTTTGATCACGATACAATTGGTATTGCACTTGAATTATGAGATATACATCAAACATATTGCAAAATCATATTTCTATGTTTCAAAGCATATATGTCTAGCTTATTGCAGAAAACCAAGTTATCCAACTTCTTAGTTTTCCTTGGTTTGTACACATACTGCTCTGACCACGATACAATTGGTATTGCACTTGAATTATGAAATATACATCAAACATATTGCAAAATCATATTTCTATGTTTCAAAGCATATATGCCTATCTTGTTGCAGAAAACCAAGCTATCCAACTTCTTAGTTTTCCCTGCTTTGTAATTGATTTTTGGCAGAAAATGTTTTTACACAAATTTTTATATATACACAAGCATGGATGAACAAAAAAAAACAAAAAAAACAATACATTCTTCTAACACTATCTGTTACTCTATTCATTTTATTCTATTTTATTTAGTCTATGTACATGTTCCTTTCTTTTTTCTTTACATGTCAACTTATGTTCATGTCCATTTTGTTTTGTGCTTTTTTTCATAGAAACAAAGTGGAAAATTGGACACAGCAAAGAACTCTTAACCATAAATGTATAAAAATCCATGAAAAGGTGAATATTTCTACCCGTGTTCCATATCCAATTGTTTTTCATTTACTCTATCTATACTTGTTGCATTGGTTTGCAACTCTGGTTTTTTTTTCCTTGGATACTCCATATCTTCCTGTATATTAACTTGTCTTCATGTCAATTCTATTTTTTGTGATGCTATCTTGAAATAAATAAATTTGTACTCCATCTTTTTTTTCATGTGTTCCTACGTAGGAGCGTGCTTTCATGTCCATTGTATTCTATGTATTGCTACATTGAAACAAGAACACAATAATTGGGCACAAGGATGGAGCCTTATGTGCCACATCTGAAAAAGTTGGAGTGCAATGTGCCACAACAAATACAATGCGTATGCCTGAGACTAAGAGGTATGGTTACAAAAAACTTTGATCTGCATACGTTGTCCAATTTGTCCAGCTATATGTTTTTCCCATAGTTGATGTGTTTATATCGAATGATAATTATCACACTAACTGTTTTTCTATGAGGCATACAGTTCTTTGCCCCCTTTTTTTTCCTCTTCTATACTTATCCATTCTCCCTTTTCTTCTTCCCCTCTATTATTCGTTTCTGGTTCTATACTTAGTCCCATGTCTATGCTCACGGGTTCCCGGGATGGCAGAGTGACAAATTCCATGTCCATCTATATCTTTACATCACGAGTCCGATCGACCGTCGTTCATCTTCATACTTGCCGAATTTTATGGCCGTGGGTTCCTGCGTAAGCGCCATCAAACTTTCATGCCCCGTGTTTGCGGTATACATTTTGCACCTGAAACTTCAGTGATCTACAATTCGACCTTAGACTCGAACCCCCAAGCCTCACTCTACCTACGATGACTTTGTCTGAATGCTTGCATATAAATGTGCCAAGTCATATATTTTGTCTATTGCTTGTTGAGATAGATATAACCAACATTTGTTTTATCTTGAACCAGGGTCTGTTGAGCTCCAGCTATATTCCATGGCTGAAAATATTTTCCCCATAGTTGATGCGTTTCTATAGCTTGATAATTATCATAATAAGTGTTCTTGTGTGATGAATACAGTTCTTTTCTCCGTTTATTTTTCCTATTCTATACTTACCCATTCTTACCTTTTCTTCTTTCCCTGTATTATCTGTTTTTGGTTCTATGCTTAGTCGCATATTTATGCTCGCAGGTTCTCATGGTGGCAGAGTGAGAAATTCTACATCCGTCTATATCTTCACATCATGTGTCCGATTGACCACAGTTTGTTTCCACACTTGGCCAATTTTATGGATGTGGGTTCCCCCACAGGCATTATCGAACTCCCATGCCCCGTGTTCGGATATACATCTTGCACCCAAAACTCCGGTTATCTACAATTCGACCCCGGACTACTCGAACTCGCAAGCCTCACTCTGCCTATGATAACTTCATCTAACCGCCCCGCCTTTCCATACTTAAGACCAAGTGTTGTTCTGTGACGCATAAAGTTGTTTACTCCCTTTGTTTTTCTCTTCTATACTTGTCACTTCTTCCCTTTTCTTCTTCCCCTCTATTATCCAATTATGCTTCTATACATAGTTGCATGTCTATGCTCGTGGGTTCTCGGGGTTGCGGACTCAAAAATTATATATCCATCCATATCTTCACATCACGAGTCCAACCGAATGTTGTTCATTTCCATACTTAGCCAATTTTATGCCCGTCGTTTCCCAGCTAGGCCCTATGGAACTCTCATGCCCCATAGTCGATGTGTTTCTATCGCTTGACAATTATCAAACAAAGTGTTCTCCTGTCAAGCATAAAGTTCTTCGCTCCCTTTCTTTTTTTCCTCTTCTATACTTATTTGCATTTCTATGATAACGGGTTCCCAAGTGGCAGACTCACAAATTCTATATCCATCTATATCTTGACATCATGAGTCTGACCGACCGCTTGTGTTTCCTTACTTAGCCAATTTTATGGCCGCGGGTTCCCGGGTAGGCGTTATCGAACTCTCATGCCCCGTGTTCGAAGTATACATGTTGCATCCAAAACTTGGGTGATCTACAATTCGACCACGGACTCCCGGGTTAAAAAAAGTACCAAAGCATTTTTCACTCCCCTCCATCCCCGCCACCTTCGCCCCTTCCCAATGCACATTAATTATTATTTTACTAGTGATAGCTCACCATGGATGTTCGAAAAGATTGGCATTAATAAGCGGAAAGCTCGAGGACATCTCCCATTAAAATGCATTAATGGGAGAATATTATGGACTCTGATTAGTTTCTTTCTATCAATCTTGAATTCACAAAAAAAATGTTGGTTATTTTAGTTTTTTTAAGGCATTATCATAACAAGATTGCAATATTGTGCTGACCCACTGTCATCTACAAAGGTATTGACATGATGCCCCTCTTTAGTATTGTGCATATATTACAGGTTCACATATTTGAGAGTATGCTTGCATATGAAAATGTTGCTCCACCCTTCCAATTGAACATAGTTTGCATTTGGGCCACAAAGAATACTAATAAAATAAAATAATATGAATAGTTTGTTTAAGTAAATATAAACAAATTATCTTCTAACATGAACCTGATTTTTGTCAAGATCCAGGTATATTACATAGTTGCCAATGTTTTCCCCACCTTTCCATACTTTCTCGATTTCCCTGCCATCTTCGCACACTTTCCCAATGCAAATTGATTACGCTTTTATTGCTTTGAAAAGATTGGCATTAATGAGTGCAAAGATGGACGACATCTCCCATTAAAATGCATTAAACAAAGATTTACGGGAAATTATATTACCATCCTCCAGTGTTCATTCTAAATACTATCACACAATTACTTCCACATGTAGCAATATAAACAATTCTTCATCAAAACATTAACTTTTCTCACAGGCACCCCACGTGCACCCCAGTCGCCTGAAGTAAGCCATATTTGGATCCATCAACAAAACCTCCCTATTATCAAATTGGTAGAGGTCAATATTATGGTATTTTTTTATTTTTATTTTTTTGTGTTTATTATATTTATATATATCTCTTGGTATATGGATCTTCAGCTCGGAAAAATTGTTATTTACTTTAACTTTTTGAAAGAATTGTACCCCACCTTTCCATACTTAGTGGATTGTTCAGCTCCTGTTCTCACAGATTTGTGGGTTCCCGAGCTTCTAGAAACACAAAAGTTCCGAAGCAGTTTTCACTGTCRTCCATCCCCGTCAACTTCGTGCACTTCCCAATGCACATTAATTATGCCTTTATTAGTCACAACTCACCAGACATGTCGAAAAGATTGGCATTAAAAGGCGAAAAGGTCGAGGACATCTCCCATTAAAACACATTGAACCAAGATTTACCGAAGATTATATTACGATGTTGCAGTGTCCATTTTAAATACTATGAGGAGCAAAGGAACGTTCTCATCACCTTATGGCTGCAGCTCGACAACATTTCTATGGAGATACCCTGAATATTTTCGGGCGCGAGGACCAGAGTTTTCAGTGGTCCATAGCTTATGACTACTACTCGTCCCCTTCTTCCCAGAAGAAAGTTATCTCGACATCTGGAATTGCAGCGAGAGATTGTGTCCCCGAATTTTTTTACTTTTAAGGAGTTGGTCACGTGTTGCGTTGAGAATTATATTCCGAACTAGTGGATTATCCAAATGGCCAACCATTGCCAAGTCTCCCTATCGCGTCAAGTATTTTGAAATATGTTAACACTTCTCGACCCAATGCCTACTTTCAAGGGCAAGAATTGCATATAGTTCTTAAAGAAGCATGGTAATGAATTGGACCTCTTGCCGAAGTTCTTACAGAACCCAGCGGGCGCTCCCGGGGACATGGCCATATTACAGGTTAGTGCATTTAAAACCTTTTTTGGCAAATTGCATGGCTTTTTACGAGGATAACGAGACAAGAAAGTGCAGCCAACATCTCTCAGATGATTATGTATATTTTATATTTTATGGTCAAGGAAGAAGCCATCTTCCATTGCGGCAAGTTGATTTCCATTAAAATCTCTTCCCAATTATTGCAATACAGAAGGCTGAAGAAATTCTTTATGTCATCTTATTTAATTTTCGTTGTGGCGAATTTCTATCCATTCCCTGGACTATCTATGTGTAAGAAGTCGAACTGTGAATTTGACCCAGTAACATTCTTGTACCAGATATTATGGAGACACTACGCTTGCAAACATTTTTATAAAGTCTTTAATGATTTTGTTTCAGTTTTTAAAGCATTGATATTTGGAAAGTATTTTCCCCAGTTGTCTGGCCAGCTGACAATCTTCCTGGATAGGAAGGGCACACAAGAAGAAATGGA
Source organism: Picea engelmannii (assembly GCA_009831015.1). Lineage (NCBI taxonomy): Eukaryota > Viridiplantae > Streptophyta > Pinopsida > Pinales > Pinaceae > Picea > Picea engelmannii. The sequence continues at coordinate 160,508 of ML800387.1, forward strand.
GAACTATAATGTTATAAGGCTTTTTGGGTCTAAACAAAATCCTTGCTTCCTTCCATGTCACATATCTAGTACAATGTTTTTTGCTGGAATAGCAACGCGGTACATCTATTGGTTGCATTTTTCCCATGAAAAAAGAAAAATTCAATTCATCTCTCTGCCTTGGAAAGTCGGGGATTTCATGGTTAGGAACCACTTCAATAGTTCTTCCACTGACACTATTCTAAATGAACTCGGTGCCAATACCAATGACTCGCACAAGCAGAAATGAAAAGGCCCGGGTGAAAAAAGTGCCCAATCCCTGACCGCCACACCCAAGACCACAACATCTCGGAGAAGTACTCCAACGGCCTACCCAAGTAACAAAGTCACACACAGTTCTTCAGACAGAGGAGGAGATAAGAACCCTCCCTCTAGCAAAATTGAAAGTTGTCACAAACTTCTCGCGAGCAAAAAATGGAAAACAATAGTCCAAGAACAAGAGGGACCGAGGGGAGAAATTGATATCCACGATCTCTCCCTCGAAGATATGGAACTAGAAATTGCATTGACAAAATGTTCCCCGACGACGACCAGCTAGAGAGCACTGCTCCACACAATCCTGGGATGGAAATAATTGGCATAGATACATTGGACGAAGAAGAGTCATTTGCATTTCAGAGCGTTGTTTTTTACAGCGAATCCAAAAAATTGATTATTGAAAAGAGAGATGTGAAGAATAAGAAAGGGAAATCTCGTTCAGAGATCAACCTACACAACATGCGCCCTTCCCAGATCTCCCATATACACCGAGCAACTAGAGATGCTCTAGACAACTCTATTAGCGGCCTTGAAATGAAAAACGTCATTTAAAGGAGCGAATCAAAGAATTGGAGTCAACTCTAATGCCTCTTCCATTGTTTGCTACTCCTTGGCAATGGTCGGGCCCACCGCACCTACGGTAAAGTTAAAAGGATCAACAAGCCTTCTCACGTCGGTCCAAGGCTACGTGGAAAAGAATATAAACAAAAGAATGAAATTAATAACAGAAGCTTGGGAGATGTCAAAGAATATAATCTCTTTTGGAATAAGAGCTCATGCTTTTCATGAGTATCTGCAAGCAGATCTCAAGAATGAGCAAGGTTTCTACCACGATGAAGTTTTACCATTTGTTGTTAAAGTTACCGGTATGACATAATTCAGAAGAAGACAGGAGGATCTCCCTTCCCTGGATTGAATAGACCAACTAAACGCACGCTGGAAAGAAAAGGTAAAGAACTTGAATGGTATTGTCCAAGCATGTAGCCAGGCCATATCTAGAAGAGACAAACTATTCAAGAAGCTAACTGAGATAGATCTAGCTGCCATCACCAATGAAGTCCAGGACCCGAAATTGATATTCAACTCATTGTTTTTAACCAAGCAAGCATTTGATGATCTAGTTCATATCCATAAAAGACTGTCATTTGAAAATTTCTATGGCATTCTTGAATATGGTGAAGATGACGTGAAAACCTGGCTAGTCGGTTATGCGATTAAAAACCAAGATATTCAAGATGCATTGCACAACCTGTCTTTTGATCTAAGGGACTTGGAAAGTGAATTGTTCAATATAAAAATCCGGCATGAAATCAGCGTGGCGCCCATGAGGGGCTACATCGAAGAATGGTTCAAAAAGGTTGTCGACCATAAACCAATGAAGGTCAAAGCCGAGGAAAGCCATAAAAGGACATCAACGATCAAATGACAAGGCATCGGACACCATAATAGTAAGTTGATATTGATCACATTGTTCTGTCTTCGTCCACTTACTCTAACAAAGCTTTAACCGAGGACTGACAATTTTCTCTTTCTTCTTGTCAGGTCTTACTGTTTTCCATCACCGACTTTCTTCTTTCTACAAACTTCATTCTTGTACATCTTTGCTTTGTAGTCCGTGACAGTCCCAATCCCAGTCATTCTGGCAAACACATTTTTATTTCACAGAATATGTACTGAACTATATATTTTTTTACAAATTCAAAGACAAGTATTTTTGGGAAATATTCTCAAATGTATTTTGTGACCCAGTTTATCTGAATATAAATATTTGAGGTTGTTCTATGGTGATCTTCAATGTTTGGTGTTGTTATTTGAAATTTGTATTTCTTCTTAAATTTAACTCATTTCCCTGTACATGTTCCTGTTCTATATTGTGCATATATTGCAGCTTCCTATATTTTAGAATATTTTTCGATATACAAAATGAAAAGTCACATATCTTTTTTCTCTATTTCTTGTTGGTTTGAGCAAAGATTGTGAGCCCAAAAGACCATTCAAATTCGAACATGCTTTACATTTGGACCACAAATAATCTATTAAGATACATTAATATGAATACATTTTAAATAAATATAAATAAAATCCCTTTAAACTTGAACCTGACTTTCTCGAGCTCCTGGATTGCCCACGGGTTGAACGGTTAGCAAACTGCCAGATCCTCATCTCCTTCTATATCTTCACATCAGGAGCCTGAATGACCACCGTCCCTTTCAACACTTAGCCAATTATCTCACCGCGACATCCCAACTTAGCATTATCGAATTCTTATGCCCTGTGTTCTGTGATATACATATTACACCCAACACTTATGTGATATACATTTTGCACCCAACAATTATGTGATACACATTTTGCAGCCAACACTTCCGTCATTTACAATTCGACCTCAGACCACTAGAACTCGCAAGCTTCACTATACCTGGGTTCACAACTTTCAAAACATTTATCGCTCTCTTCAATCCCCGCCACATTCCCACCATCCTCAATGCACATTCATTATGCTTTTACTTGCGACAACTCAGTGCACAGGTTCGCTTATTGGCATTAACAAGCAACAAACCTATTCAACAACGATTTACGAGAGCATGACCAACCCCGGGTTGGCGCTATTATAAATCTTGCACCCAAAATTTGCGTCATCTACAGTTCCACCATATACATCTTGCACCCAAAACTTCAGTCATCTACAATTCATCCACAAATTCGAACATGGTTTACATTTGGACCGCAAATAATCTATTAAGATACATTAATATGAATACATTTTAAATAAATATAGACAAAATCTCTTTAAACTTGAACCTCACTTTCTCCAGCTCCTAGATTAGTCGTGGGTTCCTGGGTTAGCTCATCTCCATCTATATCATCACATCATCAGCCCGACTGATCGTTGTCCCTTTCAACACCTAGCCAATTATCTCACTGTCGGGTCCCAACTTAATGTTATCGAATTCTTATGCCCCCTGTTTCGTGATATACATCTTGCACACAACACTTATGTGATATACATCTTGCACACAACACTTCCGTGATATGCATTTTACACCCAACACTTTTGTGATTTACAATTTGACCCCGAACAAATGGAATTCGTTGTTCACAAAAGTTTCAAACCATTCATCACTCTCTTCAATCCCCGCAACATTCTCGCCCTTCCCAATGCACATTCATTATGCTTTTACTAGCGACAACTCATCACACAGGTTCGCTATTCAACCCCGATTTACGGTAGTCTGACCAACTGCCATTGCTTTTCATACCTAGCCAATTCTATGGCCATCAATACCCGGGTTGGCACAACCGAACTCTCATTCCCCATGTTCCGTGGTATACATCTTCCACCCTAAACTTCTGTGATCTGCAATTCCATACTTAGCTAACTTTATTGCGGCAACCTTCACTATACCTGGGTCCACAAAAATTTCAACCATTTATCGCTCTGTTCAACTCCCGCCACATTCTCGTCCTTCCTAATGCACATTCATTATGCTTTTACTAGCAACAACTCAGCACATAGGTCTGCTAATGGGCATTTATAAGCAAAAAACACATTCAACAACGATTTACGGGAGTCTGACCGACCCCCCAGGTTGGCGCTATTATAAATCTTGCACCCAAAACTTCCGTCATCTACAAGTCCGCGATATACATCTTGCACCCAAAACTTTTGTGGTCTACAATTCATCCACATAATGGAATATGGTTTACGTTTGGACCACAAATAATCTATTAAGATAGATTAATATAAATACAATTTAAATAAATATATTTAAACTTGAACCAGACTTTCTTGAACTCGTGGATTGGTCCTATATCGTCACAATATGAGCCCGACCGACCGCAGTCCCTTTCAACACTTAGACAATTATCTCTCTGCGGGGTCGTGACTTAGCGCTATCGAATTTTTATGCCCCATGTTCTGTGATATACATGTTGGTTGGCTTATTGGCATTTATAAGCAAAAAAACGCATTCAACAACGATTTATGGGTTTCCGACCGACCCCCGCGTTGGTGCTATTATAAATCTTGCACCCAAAACTTTCGTCATCTACAAGTTTGCGATATACATCTTGCACCCAAAACTTTCGTGGTCTACAATTCGTCCACATATTGGAACATGGTTTACATTTGGACCACAAATAATCTATTAAGATACATTAATATAAATACAATTTAAATAAATATATTTAAACTTGAACCTGACTTTATCGAACTCGTGGATTGGTCCTATATCGTCACACTATGAACCCGACTGACCGCAGTCCCTTTCGACACTTAGCCAATTATCTCTCTGCGGGATCGTGACATGGCGCTATCGAATTTTTATGCCCCTTGTTTCGTGATATACATGTTGGTTCACTTATTGGCATTTATAGGCAAAAAACGCATTCAACAACGATTTACGGGAGTCCGACCGACCCCCGGGTTGGCGCTATTATAAATCTTGCACCCAAAACTTCAGTCATTTACAAGTCCGCGATATACATCTTGCACCCAAAACTTCTGTGGTCCACAATTCATCCATATATTGGAACATGGTTTACATTTGGACCACAAATAATCTATTAACAAACATTAATATAAATACAATTTAAATAAATATAGACAAAATCTCTTTAAACTTGAACCTAACTTTCTCGAACTCGTGGATTGGTCCTATATCGTCACATCATGAGCCCGACCGACTGCAGTCCCTTTCAACACTTAGCCAATTATCTCTCCGCGGGGTCGTGACTTAGCGCTATCGAATTCTTATGCCCCCTGTTATGTGATATACATGTTGCACACAACACTTCTGTGATATACATTTTGCACCCAACACTTCCGTCATTTACAATTTGACCCCGGTTCACAAAACTTTTAAACCATTTATCACTCTCTTCACTCCCCGCCACATTCCCACCCTTCCCAATGCACATTCCTTATGCTTTTACTATCGACAACTCAACATATAGGTTCACTCATTGGCATTAATAATCAAAAAAGCCATTCAAGTTGTTTTTCATACCTAGTCAATTCTATGGCCTCCGAATCCCGGGTCGGCACAATCGAACTCTCATTCCCCATGTTCCGTGATATACATCTTGCACCCTAAACTTCCCTGATCTACAATTCCATACTTAGCCAACTTTATGGCCACAACCTTCATTATATCCGAGTTCACAAAAATTCCAAACCATTTATCAGTCTCTTCAACCCCCCGCCACATTCCCGAGCTTCCCAATGCACATTCATTATGCTTTTACTACCGACAACTCACCACACAGGTTCACTTATCGTCATTAACAAGCAAGAAACACATTCAACTGTGATTTACGGGAGTCCGACCCACCGCCGTTGCTTTTCATACCTAGTTGTCGGGTTGCCATAACCGAACTTTCCTTCCCCCTTTTCCATGATATACATCTTGCACCCAAAACTTCGGTGATCTACAATTCCATAGTTAGCCAACTTTATAGCACCAATCCTCGGGTTGGCGCTATTATAAATCTTGCACCCACAACTTCTGCCATCTACAATTTCGTGATGTACATCTTGCACCAAAAACTTTTGTGCTCCACAATTCCTCCAGCTCACAAGCTTCACTCTACCCGACTTCACAAATATTTCAAAGCATTTATCACGTCCTTCCATCCCCGCTACCTTCGCACCCTTCCCAATGCACATGGAATATGCTTTTACTAGTGACAACTCAACACACATGTTCAAAAAAGATTGGCACTGCTTTGCTTAGCAACAACTCGCCATACAAGTTTGAAAGGATTGTCAATGCACATTAATTATTAAATTACTATTCAATGTAATTTCAGTATACCTTTTCATATTTACAATTTCTTTATCATTTCATTTCTAAAAAACAATTGAACATAACTTTTTAATATTTTTTAAACATCTATTACAATTACCGTTTACTTACCATATTGTTAATTTATGTTTTTTTAACAATATTACTCGACTCTCCCCAATTTCCAAATATCACCTTATAAGCTACTTGGCAGAGACTACGTTGCCACACACCACTTGTTTTTATAGCATGTTAGTTTTTTAAGTGTGTAGTACAGTGTTATATTAATCATTTGCATTAAAATCTTTTTAATTCCACAACAAATTTAGAATAACAAATTTTTGAGTTAATATGTTAATATCTATCAACTTTTCAATATTAATATTACCAAGAGTTTTATAATCATAATAATTAAAAAAAATTAAAATATTTACTTTTAAAATTATAATAATTAAAAAAATAAAATATGTATAATATAAAAAAATGAAAACATCAATATTTATAAATTTATGAAATTACTTAATTTTTAAAATTTGTTATTTTTTTAATTATCTATATATTTTTCTAGTTTTTATTATTTTCATTTAAAATTTCTATTAATAATTAGAATCTATATTTCTATATAATTTAAAAGTTATCTACATCTTTGTCATTTTATCTAATATATTATAAAAATATTAAATATCAATATGCATAAAAAAAATTAAAAGAAGAATGAGGCGCAGCTTTGGAGAAATTTTCAAGCTAGGGTTTGACAGTCGCGGTCTCAGCATCGGCCAACATGGTCACCAAAGGGGGAGGGAATGCAACCCCCTCATACATAGCTGGTAGTGGTGGACAGAGGGAAAGGCCCACGAGGCGGCGATTTCAAAGAACCTTTGACAGGCACCTCAGGATCAGGATCCGAAAAGAACCAAGAGGGAAACCAAGAAAAAAGTGATCATGTGGGGGGAGGAGCCAAAGAAGCCTAGAACGGTGCACAAGCAACGACGAACCTCAGTGGGGTAGAGAGGCACAACCCATGTAAACCTAAAACAACACTAATACCCAAGGTTACACTGAAAGACCCCCACACACAACTCTTCCGGGATCAGATGAAGACACATGCACTGATCTGCAAGTTCATGGGCCTATGGCCCACAAAAAAAACGTTGCACAACTGGATAAAATACCATTGGAAGCCAAATGGAGATGTAAAACTCCATCTGGGCTCGAAAGCTTTCTTCACATTGGTCTTTATGAACCTAGAGGATAGGGATAAAGTCTTTGAGGGGGGCCATATTTCCACGCCTCAGCGGGGTTGTACATTCGTCCATGGAAGGAAAACTTCTCCCCAGAGAAAGAATCCTTTAAAAATGTCCTAGTCTGGGTAAGGCTTTACTCCTTACCGCTAGACTACTAGCTGCCATCCACCTTTGAAGCCATAGGGAACAAGCTCAAAAAATATGTTAAGACATCGGAAGCTACCCTAAAAGGCAGATATACATCCTATGCAAGGATCTGCATTGAGATGGATGTTTCTGGGGCCCTCCCGGAAGCCATAAGCCTGGAGTTTAGGGATGAAGAATGGATACAAAGCATAGACTATGAGTAGATCCCGTTTCGTTGTAGAAGATGTCATGAACATGGACACCTACTAAGAGAATGCCCTCTTAACAAAAAACAAGAAGCGGAAAACACCAAGCTACAACAAGATGAGGATGGTTTTGTAAATCCAAATCACAAAAGCAGAGGAAACAAGAGACAAGGCAAGGCCCCAACTGGAAGCAATCCAGAAGCCGGGCTTAAAATAGAAGGAAGGGGCAGGCCCAACCAAGGGGAAGAAGGAGGGACAAAAAAGACGAAAGATAAGGAAGCGAATGAATGCACAACTCAGAAGAACACAGAAACTCCAAGCAACAAAGGAGAACAGGGAGGTAGCGCAAGTCCTAGGGAAGGAGGAAACGAAGATGCCAACACCCCAATGCAGGAAGCAGACGGATATTCAGAGATGACTCCAAGTGAGGTAGGAACAGAGGATCCAAATCTTAGAGACATTGTGGAAAGGGAAGGAATAGATCTACCGAATATACCAGAGCAATGGAAAAGGCAGGGAGTAGACAATGTGCCAGCAGAGCAACTCAATCACATTCAATATCTCTTCCTCCTAAGGGAGGAAGTGAAATCCAAAGGGATCAAGTGCATGCATGGAGAGATAGGTTTCCTGGGAATCAAAACAGACGATGGACAGCCACAACACTCACCTAAGTAGGCACAGAGGAAGAAAGGCATGAAATCAAATAACGTAGCCCTGCAAGAACTTGGAGCCCTACTGATAAACTCAGGTAATATTAAAAATCTCTTCCCCAACTCCCCCCCACATGTTTAAATGAAGATTATAATGTGGAATATAAGAGGCCTAAACAACCCAAGAAAGCAACAAATCCTTAAAAATAGGTTGAGTAAGGAACAACTTGACCTATGTTTCATTCAAGAGACAAAATGCACTTTAGACAGAATGGAAACAATCAGTAAAAAACACTGGAGTAAGTACAAGATGTTGGCTATCGAAAGCCAACAGACGACAGGAGGTATCCTCACCTTGTGGAACCCACAATTGGTGAACCTACTTGCAGCAGAAGCCACAAGAAACACACTTTCGGTTAATATGCAAATTATAGGGAACACAGAGGAAATTCTATGCACTAATGTGTATGGCCCCCAAGTGATGGAGGAAAAAAGGAGACTGCTCCTCGACCTAAAGACTCTAAAGGATTGTACCCGCAACCTCCATTGGATCTTGGCAGGGGATTTCAACATCATCGCGACACTCACTAAGAAAAAAGCGGGCACAAGGAGATTGGACAGAGATGCAAAAGAATTCTCACCTTTCATTAACACAATGAAGCTCATGGACATTAGGACCAACAATGGTCAGTTCACCTGGAACAACAAACGACTGGGTCACTACCAAGTCGCTACAAGGCTAGACAGATTCTTGGTTTCAAAATCAATCATGTTGTAGGAACTAACATTGGACTGCAACATCCTCCCCTGGGGGGATCAGATCACTGGCCAGTTCAACTGGAAGCTAATTTTCAAACCACATCGAAGAACATACCATTTAGATTTGAGAAATTTTGGATTGACCATCCCACCTTCAAGGAGAACATCAACCAATCGTGGCAAAAGGAACTTCCGGATCAAGGGACAAGGATGTTCAAACTTTACAAAAAACTCAAGTACATCAAACAAAAACTCAAGGAGTGGAACAAGGAAGTCTTTGGAAATATAAACCAGGGGAAAAAGAGCATCGATGACAGAATGAGGAAACTACAGGAACAATGCATCGAATATGGATATATAGAGGATCGGAAAAAAGAAGAGATCCAATTGACCCAAGAATGGGAAGCAAGATGCTAGCAGGAAGAAACCCTGTGGCGCCAAAAGTCTAGAATAAGGTGGCTAAAGGAAGGGGAGAGGAATACCAAGTTTTTTCATAGAACAACTATAGTAAGAAGATCCCACAACAAAATCTTGAAGATTAGGGATCAGGATGGGATCGAAAGAGAATCCCACCAGGAAATTGAGAATACATTGGTCAACCACTTCCAGGGGATAGCCCAGGAACCCAACTAAGACAAATCAGTGGCCATACAAAGAATAATTCAACACATCCCCAAGCTGGTCACAGAGGAGCAAAATGTTGGCTTAAGAAAACCAATCGCCAAGGAAGAAATTGACCAAGTGGTCCAGGAGATGCCCAACGGAAAGGCCCCAGGCCCGGATGGCTTCACAGTGGGATTCTTCAAAGCATGTTGGGAAGTGGTTAAGCATGATATTTACGAGGTGGTGGAGGACTCCAGGCGATCGACATCCATCCTGAAAGATTTAAATGCCACAATGATCACTCTAATCCTGAAAGAAAATGAAGCTAGGACCCCAGACCATTACAGGCCTATAACCTTATGCAATGTAGTTTAGAAGATAATTTCCAAAGTCATAACCAATGGACTAAAGCCACTCCTTCCCACACCGATTTCATAGGAACAGGTGAGTTTTGTGGAAGGAAGACAAATCCTGGACAATATCATCCAAGCCCATGAGACCATTCACACGTTGAAAAGCCAAAGGAGAGGGGGGATGATAATCCAACTTGATCTGGTGAAGGCTTACGATAAAATAAGCTGGCACTACATGGCTAAGATGTTGGAAGCCTTTGGGTTCGCCTAGCACTGGATCAACTGGATAGTCACTCTAGTCTCAACAACAAGCTACTTGCTACTAATCAATGGATCCCCAACCAAACCTTTCTGGCCATCCAAAGGCATAAGACAAGGGGACCCACTGTCTCCCTTCCTATTTATTCTAATGATGGAAGGGCTAAGCAGAAGTACAAAAAGCGCAACTGCAGCTGGGGAAATAAAAGGCATCAAACCTTTTGAAAACTGTCCAACCTCCACACACCAACAATTTGTTGTTGATACCCTACTCCATGTCACACCCACAGTAAAGGAAGCAAAGGCTTTTAAAAGAATCTTAGAAGACTTCGGGGAAGCCTCGGGGGTGGAAATCAACCACTCCAAATCCATGATATATCTCTTCAACACTAATCCAACAATTTAACGCAACTTGGCCAACATTCTAAGGTTTGAACGTAAAACATTCCCAACAAAATACTTGGGAATCCCCATGACGGACAGAGCCTGCACAAAGGCCACGTGGGAAGGTGTTATCAACAAACTGTAGGAGAGGGTAAAAAACTAGACATATAGAGCCCTAAACCTGACAGGAAGGCTTATCCTCACCAAAACAGTTCTTCAAGCAATTCCGGTGTACATGATGTCAGTGTTCCCAACCTCCAAAGGAATTCTACAAAAGATAAGAGCCATCTAGCGAGACGTCCTATGGCGTGGTGTAGAACATAAAAGGAAATGGGCCTTGGTGGCTCAGGATAAGGTATGGAGACCAAAAAGCAAAGGTGGCATGAAGTTACATGACCCAGAGGTAACCAACGAAGCTTATGGGGCAAAGCTTTGGTGGAGATGGGTAAAAGATAATTTGGTTATGTGGGAAAACCTATGGAAGGCCAAGTATGCCCTGAACATAGGCGACCAAGAGTGAATTCGGTTCATGGGCACAAGGGAGGGATCAACCATTTGGAATCTTGCCTGGAGCAACAAACATTGGATCCATAAACACAGCTTCTAGGAAGTCAGAAATGGTAGAACAACAAGGTTTTGGGAGGACGCATGGCAACAGGAACCCATAATGGAAAATCCAAACAGAGAGGAACTTCAACAAGAAATGATTGGGCGAGGCAAAACAAAAATCCATCATTATTGGAAGCAAAGGGATGGTAGTGCCAGATGGAGGATTTGGGACAAACTTAAGCCACAAAATAGAGCCCGGACCGAAACAATCACGAAAGAGGTGGAGGAGGAATTGGGAAAAAGGAAAATTGGGGTCTCAAAAGAAGAGGACCAATTGAGGTGGGGAAGGAAAAATGGGGGTGAATTCAACTTAAAAGAAGCACGGTATTACATCGTGGGTCAGGACCAAGAAAATCTGGAGCAATAGTGGGAATTTTTTTGAAAAAACCCCCAATGGCCAAAAATCAAAATGTTCAAATGGCTTGTTCTACACAACCGAATTCTAACTTGGGAGAACCTCATGAAAAGGGGTTTCATAGGTCCCTCACACTGGCATCTCTGTCTAAACAAGGAGGAAACAACTAACCACCTCCTTGACGAATGCAGTTACACAACAGAGATTTGGGATTGGGCGGGAGACATCTTCCGCCAATCCAATAGGACCCGGGGGAACATGAGCGCAACCATCAACAACTGGAATGAGGGTTAGAGTGAAAATGAAATGGTGAACCTCTATTGGAATCTAATGTTGGGGATGATAATCTCGACAATCTGGAAAGAACAGAACATGCACATCTTCAGGAATGAAAGCATACCGACAGAAAGGATAAAGGAGACAATAGTCTCTCAAATAAGAGAAACGATGCAGAGTCGCAACTGCAAGACGGAGAAAGCGCAACTCACAGACCAAGATTCCCAGATTCTGGACCTTTTCCAACTGAAATATTGGCGCAACAACCCAACTGTAGGACGCAACCCGCAACTCCAGATAGGAGCCCGCAACTGGACTCCCCCTCCGTCAGGGTTCCTCAAACTGAATTTGATGGGGCGGCAAAAGGAAATCCAAGAGTGGCAGGGGCAAGCGGCATGATCAGAGACAGTGGCAGTAACATCATCCGACTGTACGCTGGGAGCATGGGAAACTCAACCAACAATGCGGTAGAATTTGGAGCCCTGGAACTTGGCCTTGAAATCCTAAGTCGCAAAAGGATGACAAACACCATCATGGAAGGTGACTCCACCTTGGTTATCAACATGACGAAAAGACTCCAAAATGGCACCAGAGTGGGCAAGGTTCAGCGCCACTGGCGCCTTGCACACTCCCTACAGAAAATCCAAGAACATCTGAGAACTCTGAATACAGTGGAGTTGTGCTGGGTGCGCAGATCAACAAATGCGCTAGCGGATAGGCTCGTCAATGAGGGGGTTGGCAAGGAAGGCCCATAACTAGACGAAACCTAGTGCAACAACCACCTTGTGGCAAAAGATCGTGAAGGTGGGTTAAGCATGGAAGGTCACATCGAGGAGGACATCGCAAGCCCCCGTGGAAGGTACATGAGCCGCATGTAGGATAGGATTGCCCAACAATCTGACACTATGCATCATGCAAGATTATAATAAGCAGTAGACGAACGAATGAAAGCAAGGCCATTATGCCAGTAAGAGGCATGGGGAAAGCACGAGTGCCAGGCCAGGCAATAAGTCACATGCAACGAAGGATGTAAGGCACGCGGGGCAGATGATAACCAAGATCAAACAACCATGACAAGTACAGGGACGAAGAGCAACCCAATTGGATCACAAGTGTGCAAGGGCAGTAATTGCACAGGGACAAAGGACGACCCATGGACGGAATTTCCCATCACCCCGAGCAAACCAAGATTGAAAGGATGTGCTCGCAGCGGGGAAAGGTCAATAAGAAGAGGGACAACAGAAATAGACGCAATCATAAGGAGCCCAACAACAAGGATTATCATAGAATCCAGGGGAGGGAAAGGAAGAATATCTGGGAAGTGAGGCACATGCTGAGTAACCAACACAGGAGCTGCGACACACAAAGTAGGATGGTACGTTTAAAGCAAACACACAGGAAAAGGAACCCCTCTGGGAAGGAAGTTCCGAGCAGTCTGAGGCAACAAATAAGAATGGCACAGGTCGTGAAAGAGGCGAAGGGCACCTTCCAAACTTGGGTTGCGTCGAAGGGGAAGACAACCATCACCCGGTGGGAGAAGGAATTAAAGAACAAGTGCAAAGGTAAAGCGCAGGATGCATTGGTACATGAAGCAGACTGGGTAACTGATCCGGGGGCCACGCAACCCAGGGAAACACTCTACCACAAAAACGGTGGAGATGGCGTGGATAACAAAGATGATGATTGGAAAGTAATCTCAGAGAGTGAAGAAGCCAAGCAGGGGGATAACAAGGAAAACAAGACAATGCTAGACAAGATCCTGCGTCGCATCAGCAGTCTGGAAACCATTTCCAAACTGCTAGTAGAGGTAGAGAAGGACCAGAAATGCAAGATGGAGCATTTGGTTGCCCAGTTCCATCTCTACCTCCGTTATGTCCATCACATGGACATCACACCCGCCGATGGACACAGAGCACGAGCTCAAATCAGGAAGACTCGCACAACCTCACATAAGGAAGATAACAAGAGCCAGGCGAATGGTGGGAAGGAGCACCCCCAGGTGCAGAAACACTTCATCGTCCCAGATTAATGATTTGGTAGGCTATAGGCAGTCATGCCATGCCTTGTCAGGTTAGCTCAGATATCTTTCTCGCTCTGGTTTAGGAGGATGTTTTTAGTTTCTTCCTTTATGTATATGTTTTTTCTCCAACTTAACATGGAAGGTCTGGTCTGGTTTCCCTTGGTGGTAGACTAGAACCATCCCTTGGTAATTTCAACTTGCACAACTAGGGATCCCCTGGTCTGGTTTCCTTCTAGGCAGACCAGGAGGCCCACCTTTTGTATCATATTATCTTCAGTGACATAGATCCATACAGTCACTTACAAAAAAAAAAACATGCATAAAAAAATTAATTATTTACATTTCCTGAAAATATTAAATACTTGCATGCATTCATACTTAATGAGCTTTTAAAATGATACAGTTGTCACATATATCTTTTTTGACTTTGTAATTGTTAGGTATGTGATTTTGGTAATTGCAATGACATATTATTATGAGCGTAGATTCATCTTATATCCGGATCTATAAAGTATCTAGAGGGATTTAGTGTGTCGATCTTAATATATTTTAATGTAAGCTTATCTAACATAACATTAACATGACAACATCTCCCCCATACTAGGTTGTAAAACACCTCGCTACTCTTGATGCAATGACAAAATTTTATTTCACATTAATATATCGTTTTTTAGTTTTTAGTGTTTTTATTTTTATTTTTGTGTGTTGTATATATGTGTCATGAATAATATGAAATAGATAACAATTAAAAATTATACATAGTTTATAATGCATTATCCACATCAAAATCTTTATCATTTTAAAATTAATTTTTAAATAAATATGTTGATACTCTTCCACTTTTCATAATTGTAGTTGGAGTAACTTAATTTGTGAAGTAACTTAATATAGGCTCAGTGGGCCTAATGGTTAAGAACATGTGTTTCATCCTAGGAGGTTACAAGTTCAAATCCAAAGAGGGTACAAATTTTACTAGTCAAATTGCTAGGTGGAGGGGAACCCTTGTCCCACAATTATGTTATGTATATCCTTTTTGAAAGTCCCGCATCAAAATCTTTATTACCCTAAAACCAATATTTAAAAGTTGATGTGTTAACACTCTTCCTCTATTTGATAATTGTTATTGGAGTAACTTAATTTGTGGACAAACCCATCCTCTTTCAAGAGAAAATTCCATCCAAAATTTAGTAGAACTTTGTATAGAGTCATAGTTCTATCTCAGAGTGGAACTTCATCCCTGAAATTAGGTCCATAAGGATCTTGGCCCCCATTCTAAAACGACCGGAATCTCAAAACTTTAAAAAATGAAAAGATCGAGATAAAGCAATGGATTGTCAAAAGAAAATGGACTCGCTGAAAATGTTAGGTTTGTCCATGAATTCATGGACTCACATTATTCTTTTCAAGGAAAACCTCTTAGTAACCCCCACCTTTCTCGGAATATCCAAATTGAGGGTATCTCAACCATTAATAAAAATAGTGATTAGTAACCCCAAAGAATTCAATACGAATTGATTTATAACTTATGGTCTTCTCATCACCAATATGCCTTCAATAAATGATTCAACTAACTAAACTAACCCTAGAAACTAATAAAGTTCATTATGATCTATATTATATTTATAATTACAAACTATCTTATTACGTACATACATGATAAAATATCTTTATTACAATTTCACATTAATAATTTTTTCCTTAATTAAATTCTAGATAATTACATTTTTTCTTATATTCACTTTTTTGCTTTTTGTCATCTTACATTATTAATATTTTTTTTAAGAAAGTGATTTGACAATATCTAACTTATAAAAAAAAATATGAATAAAATTTAAATAATTATAATAAAAATTTAGTAACTAGTCAATGAAAACCTTCCAAATAAGATAAAAATGTAAATGTCTTATACAGAAGAGTCACGTTGGAACCCCACGTACAACTCACACACCACCCCCACCTATTGTATTGTATGTCAAGCTCTTTTTTTTTTTTTGTCAAAATTTAAAAAGGCACAACATAAAAAGCCAAAAAATCCCCACTCCCACCACCGGCATGCCTTCCACATAGGACAGCCAATTCCCGGTCAAGCCCCCTAGCCCTGCACGGACCAGCCGGTGGCCACCCGTCGCCACGGATCTGAAATATCTACCGCCGGTAGCCCGTGACCCGCGCCCAATTATGTAGGAGACCGACCTCCCGAGCCGGTGGAAGGAGGGGAGGGGAGTGGAGTTCCCCATATATTGGCACAGACATTTTTAAGCCGTGGCCTGAAAAAACCCCTTTGTAACACAAGGAAGGGACCGAAAACCCTCCTCACCCTATATACATACTTAAACAGAAAGCTTTCTCTGTTCCCGTTTGGGCCGCCGGGGCTTGTAGCTTTTCTGGAACTCGGGGTCTTCAGCAACCCATATTTAGCAGCTCGGGTTTTGCCGGATTTAGCAGCTCTAGGGCCAAATCTAAAGGTGTTTCAGCGGAAGAAATGTCGGCCAGATATATGAACTTCTCGCCATCAGCGACACATTCCCCGCAGCTCCCTGGCATGCGCTCTGTAAGCATTGCCATGGCCGAGCATGACAAGTGAGTCCCTTTATTTTTCCATCAGAAAATTCAAAAAAGTTAATTTTAAAACCCCAAATCTCGATGGATTATAATTTCAGTTTTCCGATTGATCTATGGATCTCTTCGTAATGTGCGGCATGAAATGGCCCTCGTAGAAATCTCAACCAAACTCATATGTTTTTATTTCAGAAAATTTGATTTAGAATGAAATGTCCTCTATTTTAGTGGGTTTTCATTAAAATGAAAAAAACCTTTTTCGATATTTTACCCCTAGTATGAATCGCATTGTCTGATTTGCTACTGGATTTATTCGCTTCTTGTGTTTTTATTGGGCAAACTTTTGAGAGTTTTTAATCGGTATTTCGACCAAAATATTTCTTTAAATATAAAGCTTGATTGTAATGTCGAGGGCATTAATCATCGTTTTGTGTTGCTTAATGCATTATTATTATTATTATTATTATTATCATTATCGTTGATTGTAATGTCGAGGGCATTAATCATCGTTTTGTGTTGCTTAATGCATTATTATTATTATTATTATTATTATCATTATCGTCGGTTTCATGGGTTTCGGATTCGGTCTTGGTTCATTGAGTATTGTACGATTTGGAAAATCTATTTCATTTATAGGGTTCACTTACAGGTTTTGTTGGGTTTTTGCTTATCATTGATATATGGTTTTAATTTTGTTTTTAATTTGTTAAAGCGCTTCCTTTGAACTCAGTAGAAGCATTTGTCTGTTAGGCTATGGTTTTGGGAGTTTACCTCAACTGGCCCAGGTTTGAATCCCAGTGTTTTGGTGGTTGCACCCTCACACATCTACCTGGGAACCCCAGAGCAACATGTCCTAGGAGATTGACTCCACTCCAGTACAAAAATTGGGTGTTTCTGTTAAAATAAATCTCAGTATAATCATTGCAACTTGCCCAAATAGGTCGTTCACTGCAAGTGGGCTGCTTGTGCAAACAAAATGGCTCTCGAGGGGCAAACCATGAACACAAGCACTTCCATTGGGCCATAAGCTGCTGTGACATGGGGTACTATTATGTTGAAGTCACGCAGGAAATGCTCCTTGCTCCATCTTCTTATTCCTGTTTTGGGGAAATTGGACTTTGGTGGGCTGACGTGCCACAATCTTGACCGTTGAAACACGACCCCGTATACTTCGTTTTTATTGAAGTAATGATTTGAAAAAAATAGTATGCAATTAATAGGTAGATGCATTGTTAAGAATTTTACGAGATTCATAATAGATCTAGACAATACTGTTATCCTTAAACCCGTCAGAAGATTTTTCTTAACTATGTCATAAAGTTTCAACTGCATATTAAAAGCTATTTTTCTCCATTTTGGAAGTTGCGTCAAGAAACATGTCCTGAAGTCAGGGGATTCACTGCATGACATGAACTTCTTTTGGCTTAGTTGTTGGTCTGAGGGATGTCTATTCCTCCAAAGTCTCTTGGTACTGGCACCCAGCCTCATTCTTTTTTGAGACATGCCATTTGGGTGGGGTAAACCACAGCGAGAATGGAACCCTGTTGGACAGGCTTAATATCTGTCGATCTCACCAGTGAACCAAGGCTCTGTTGTTAGTGTGCTAAAACTTTGTCTGGAATTCCTTTGAATCTCTGTAAGTTCCCCCTTACCATGTAAAACAGAACTAGTTTTAAATTTTTTTAAAGGTATCACACCTTTCACTGTGAAGTTGCTCTCCATGTGTATTGACTTTTGGCTACTTGTTTAACTACCGGGGGGCACTGCGATGTGGAATGATGTTATGTCACGTACACATTTTCTGCGGAAGGAACTGAATCAAATCTCATCTGGTATGTCATGGAAGGAATATCTCAATGATCTAATGCAAAGTGATGAATTATTAAAACTTTATTGGTTTACTAATAGATACTTACTTGGATTTTGGGGCGCATCTGCTAAACAGCAATTTTTAGCTGAAGATATATTATCCAAGCCAGAGATACCAATGCAGCACACATGGTTGCCAAAGGTCTGACCAGAGGCATTGCAACACTTAATGGGAAATTGAAACAAACATTTATTGTATAGGAAAGTGCCCATGCAGGCACAAATAAACTCATGGTTATGCCAATAATGGGAAGCTGGTAGCATGAGATACCTTCGATTGTTTGGGGGTGAGGCATTGCAACACTTAATGGGAAATTGAAACAAACATTTATTGTATAGGAAAGTGCCCATGCAGTCACAATAAACTCATGGCTATGCCAATAATGGGAAGCTGGTAGCATGAGATACCTTCGATTGTTTGGGGGTGAGTGGCTGGGCAAAAGTTTAAGATTCAACATTCTTGTCATTATTTTTTCAGGGGATGTTGTTATCCTGCACCAGGCTGCTTATATTCTGTCACATATGAACAGTACCTGGATCATAAAGAACGTCAACCACTATAATGCACAAATAACAGCTGGAGCCAAAACAAGAATTATCCCTGTCTGTATTTATTGCTATGGAACTTCTTAAGGTCGTCATTACAGAATTATAGGATTTAGATAAGTTCAAACCTATCAGCCTCAACCTTTGGAAGATGGCAGAAATACCTTTGCAGCATACCTTTGGCAAGAAGTCTTTGAGAATACCTTTGGAATAAATGAATGTAAACCAGGAACTGATATCTGGATTCTGAAGTAAATGAATGATCCATGAAGAGTCAAGACTGATCACTGAAACATCTAGGATAAACTATCCTGCCTCCTAACAAAATACATGTTGCAGCTTTATGAATGTCCTGATTCCACCAATCATCACAGTCACTACGGAGAGCTTCTATTGACAAACAAGACCGGATGCTCTTTGCTGAAATACCCAAAATAAAGTCTTTCACCCACCCTAGTCTTTTACAACCAAATCATGCACTATCCAGATTCACTTATGTCATCTGGAGGCCGTGCTTGGATCAGGATTGTAGACAAGCTCCTTGTCGGCAAGGTCATCCCCCACAAGTAGCTTCACTTGGTTGTATTCAAAGAAACCCCAGGGAATAAAGTGATAGCTTTTGAGGGTTGCATGAGAAATTCCATCCATTGATTCAGTTGTCTTTGGTGTAATACTTCCACTCATTTGCCATTTCTCAAGACAAAAGGGCCTCTGATAAAGGTGGGCAATATGTATTATGCATGCATACAGTCTAGGCAAAAGCTGCAATGCATATATTTAAACATAAATCTATGTATGATATATATAGACACAAGGGTGAGGAAGGGTGTGATGTGTTTTTTAAAAAAGCTGAAGCAACATGAGTATATACTGTGTGACAAAATGAAACTCTGGCATGCAGATTTGCCTTTCTTTACATGCTAAAGTCAAGCTCTTAAGCTCCCTTGTTCTATGATTTGTCCATCCTATTTGTTTTAATGATTACAGTGAAAGGTTTTGTGAATTATATCAGTTTTAATGCATTGTTTTTAAAATTTTGCTTTACAGATGCAAACCTTTTTTTCTACAATGTTTTTATTTGCATCACACGTTTTCTAGTGGGAGAATACTAACAGGGATTGGTGGACATATAGACTTGCTACACATCCCCTAACAAGCCCATGCATTCTTGTTTTAATTGCGAGATTATTTTGGATGTCTGTAGCCACCATTTTCAATTCTTGTTTGCTTCCAATGATAGGTAGTTTGCTAATTAATGTATAACCACTGTTAAGATAGCTTATAAAGTGTTTGATTCTTCAAGCAGGTATCTTACTGAGCTGCTTGCCGAACGTCAAAAACTCAGTCCTTTTATGCAAGTTTTGCCACAGTGCTGTCGGCTGTTGAACCAGGGTAAGTTATGGACTGATTTTCTCAATGTCTGCATTATGAAAATCATACTGAAGTGGATAACAGTGTCAACATTTTTGCTACATTTCATTGCTTATTACATGAATTTCTTGTTTCCATGTTTTCCAATGTTACTATCAGTAGGCATCTTTTCAAAATTTATTCTTGGTGTTATGGGACATTGTTTTCATGGTGTAATATACTAACATCTATAACCTTTTTGAACTGTTTTGTGAAGTTTATATCAGCCTATTGAAAGATTGAAAATAGCACGAGGAAGATTTTGGCAATGTAGAAGGTTTCAATTGCAGCAAATAGTTACTAACTTTAAAGCCATGATGTTGTGGACAGTTTGAGTATTACAGTTAGAGGTTCACTGAGGAAGTCAAGTTGTATTGTTGTATTTGGATCTTTGGTAAAGTTTTGACATTCAGACTAATATGTGCCCTAACTCCTGAGCGCATTGCTTTAATTATCAATCTTTATTTTTTTTAAAAAGTGGCAATTAATAAGCAACATCCTGGTGCTGTATTCTGGACCATGGTGGTTGTAGGGTCCAATACTGTAAGAATCACTAGTGTCTCATTCCATTGGTAACAGGTTAAAAAATCATTAGCATCTTATTCCATGGATAACAGGTGCCGGTGAATTAGTATAGGGTGCTATTGTCAGGAAGACACAGGATGTCCATTACTCACTCTATGCAAGAGATTGCTTGTACTTCTTTCCTCTTGCAGTTGAAGAACAGACATCTAATACATCATTCCTTTCGGTTTGATATCCATTATGCAATCATTGCAACTGAAAGCTAATGGCAACCATTTACCATTGTGGAATCTCCAATCAAGTATTTGGTAATTAGTCATGTGGAATAGAGAATTTAAAAATAAGCCATATATTAGTCAAGTAACTGTTTCTTCGATAAAACTGTAGAAGTGAATGAGATCTTGGTTTAGCCATTGGTAACAGGTTAAGAAATCACTAGCACCTTATTCCATGGATAACAGGTGCTCATGAATTAGTGTAGGGTGATATTGTCAGGAAGGCACAGGATGCCCATTACTCACTGTATGCAAGAGACTGCTTGTACTTCTTGCCTCTTGCAGATGAAGAACAGACATCTAATACATCATTCCTTTCAGTTTGATATCCATTATGCAATCATTGCAACTGAGAGCTAATGACAACCATTTACCATTGTGGAATCTTCAATCAAGTATTTGGTAATTAGCCATGTGTAATAGAGAATTTAACAAGAAGCCATATATTAATCAAATAACCGTTTCTTTGATAAAACTATAGAAGGTAATGAGATCTTGGTTTAGCCATTGGTAACAGGTTAAGAAATCATTAGCACCTTATTCCATAGATAACAGGTGCTCATGAATTAGTGTAGGGTGCCATTGTCAGGAAGACACAGGATGCCCATTACTCGCTCTATGCAAGAGACTGCTTGTACTTCTTGCCTCTTGCAGTTGAAGAACATACATCTAATCCATCATTCCTTTCAGTTTGATATCCATTATGCAATCATTGCAACTGAGAGCTAATGGCAACCATTTACCATTGTGGAATCAAGTATTTGGTAATTAGCCACGTGGAATAGAGAATTTAACAAGAACCATATATTAATTCAATCACTGTTTCTTCAATAAAAYTATAGAAGGGAATGAGATCTTKGTTTAGCCATTGGTAACAGGTTAAGAAATCATTAGCACCTTATTCCATGGATAACAGGTGCTGATGAATTAGTGTAGGGTGCTATTGTCAGGAAGACACAGGATGCCCAATACTCACTCTATGCAAGAGATTGCTTGTACTTCTTGTGTCTTGCAGTTGAAGAACAGACATCTAATACATCATTCCTTTTAGTTGGATATCCATTATGCAATCATTGCAACTGAGAGCTAATGGCAACCATTTACCATTGTGGAATCAAGTATTTGGTAATTAGCCATGCGGAATAGAGGATTTAACAAGAAACCAAATATTAGTCAAATACCTGTTTCTTTGATAAAACTATAGAAGTGAATGAGATCTTGGTTTAGCCATTGGTAACAGGTTAGGAAATCATTAGCATCTTATTCCATGGATAACAGATGCTCATGAATTAGTGTACTGTCCTATTGTCAGGAAGACACAGGATGCCCATTACTCACTTTATGCAAGAGACTGCTTGTACTTCATGCCTCTTGCAGTTGAAGAACAGACATCTAATACATCATTCCTTTCAGTTTGATATCCGTTTTGCAATCATGGCAACTGAGAGTTAATGGCAACCATTTACCATTGTGGAATCAAGTATTTGGTAATTAACCATGTGGAATAGAGAATTTAACAAGAAGCCATATATTAGTCAAAAACTGTTTCTTTGATAAAACTATAGAAGGGAATGAGATCTTGATTTAAACTTTAAACAGCCTAGGTACCAAAGAATGCCTAAGTTGTATTCAGTGTGTTACGATAATAATTTTTGTCTATGATTGCAAAGATTGACTTTTCCTAGGACCTTTTTCAGCTATTTGTGCCTATTCTTGAAGAAGATACCTCCTTTGTATTGAGGTTCCGATGCCCCCATAAGATCTAGTTCCGACACAAGCAAAAAATGATGAAGCGTTGGTGAAATATTTTGACAGAATACTTTATTGTTTCTTGACTTCTGTCTGTATTGATCCATAGCTGCCATGATTTGATGCCAAAATGTGAAGCATTGATCGGAAGCTTCTATGAGTTGGTGGAGAAATGTCTTTGGTCTGGCTAAGTTTAGAATTAGAACAATTTAGCAGTTTTGTAAGCATAGACATACTGGGCCTAACAGTTAAGAGCAGGATTGAAACAGCTGAGATGTACAGAAGTGGAGAGAAAGGAATACACTTCAACAAGACATGCTTATGAAGGTCAAAATCATGCTCGAAATGATTAAGAAAAGCTACGGATTTTTTATAGCTTTGTTAACAAAAATGTCCAGACTGAGTGAGACCCCATGGAATTTTTAAAAAACTTTTGTTCCACGAATAAGTTACTAGAAATTCTGCATTTGAAGCATAGATGTTAGAAAAGATTGCATGCAGAGCCAGAAACCCAAATGATCTCTGTTATAAGAGCTTTTGTGACCATATTCACTATGGTCACATCACATTGTATGCATGAGTTGGGCAATATACACAGTTTTGGAAGAAAGTTAAAGATATTGACTATTTCTATGACATGTTTCTAGTACGAATGCTTTAGAGATTTAGCTGTGTATGAGTGATGGCTTGGATTTGTATTATCGAATATAATTTTTACAAGGGAGTAAGAATTTAGCACAGATGAAGAGTGTATTTTGTACTTAAAAGCAACATTGAATTGGCATCCAGCACTATATGGAGATAACTCAAGTAGTTGGAGATTGTTTGGGTTGTTTTGAATGTACAGCCATATTGATGTTCTTTTGTTAACAGCAGCAGTAAAGGAAAATCAGCAACCAAGTTATCAGACCCTGCAAATGGATGAAAGGTTTCTGTGTAGCTAACCAATTGAAGTACGAGAACAACACATATAGTGTCAAATCATTCTTTCATATTTGTGTTCAAATGAAAGGGAAGAGAAAGATATTTGCCTTTGGTGCAGTTACATCAAATGGGTGAGGGAAGTGAATTGAACCTCATTTGTCAGAAACTATTAACCTGTGAGCACATTAAAAGTATTAATCAGAGTATAGTTTGTTGTGGAAAGTATTTCTATGCAAAATGTATGTCAGATGACTGTCAATTATTTCCTGCAGGTGCATCCACTTTTCCCTCCAGGTGCGATATTTGTCTAGAGGAAATTTGCCATATGATGTTTTAGAGGTCTTACACTCCAGCAATATACGGTGGAAGGTGATCGATGGAAGAGATAAAATTGATTCAGCCTATTGTACAATGGTTATTGACGGAGATTTCTACTCAGTCAGTAGTCATGTTGTTGAATCATGTAACCTGACTTCTGTTCATAACACAGGGCCAGCTGCTGTAGGTGGATTATCTTGACTTTATAGAACCTGAGCTGGTTATCACTTCAGTGTGTTTTTTAACGTTTACTATGATCCCCTGAGGCAGCTAGACAATAAATGTACCAAATAGCTTCTGCAAGTGCAGATCATGAGATTGGGAATGAACAATTTGGTCCTTGTGTAGTGGGAAAGTGCAAACCCAACAAATATGCGTACAGTTTTGAGTTGAGAGAGGATCAATTTGTACGCTAGTTTGAATCTCTGCTGGAAAAAGAAATTTCTTGAAGGAAGTTAGGGCTGATTGGTTTTTGTTGCAGCTCGATATTTTTAAAACCTCCGAGGTATTTTGGAAATCTTTAAAAAATCCCTATTTTACACTGTTCAACCATAATTCACTATCAGTTGGCTAATTAGCCTTGTACTGCATTTTTTCATAGTATACGAGCTGTACATTACTGAGGACTAAATGAGAAGAATATAATGGATAAAGCTCATTGTTAGATTTTTAGGGTAAGTGAAAAAACAGCAGTCTCTTTTCAAAAATTGTATGCAAGATTCCTTTAGATCTGAAGTACAGAACAGCAAATAGGCAGAGACAGTAGAATATAAATCTAATATTAAGATTGCATAGTCATAAAAACAATAAATCTAGATTTTAAAC
>ML800387.1:187380-207410 GCA_009831015.1 Picea engelmannii
AAGCCTTCCATGCACCAGGCATGGGTACCCTGGTTACAAACCAGGGGCCCTGGTTACTAACCTAGGGTCTTTATCAAAATATGTCTCAGATCACATATCCCAGGAGTACACTGGGTGCCCTAGATCTCGTCTAGGGTCTTAGCCATCCTCCAGGAGAATGGCTCTCGCTGCTGCATGTAAATTCAACACTCATCATGATACAGTAACTGCAATAACATGGAATGCAGTCTCGTACATGAATCTATCGTAATTGCGTTTCAGAACTGATTCAAACAGTTATTACATTCCTCTAATCATTTTTATTATCTGCCCAAAAATGTTTCAGAAATGCAATTCAATGTGTTTTTGGGTGCATTTGTTCATGGGTATACTTATGTTTACTAGGAATAGGAAAATCTTTGAAATTAAGTATGTTCGAAGAGACATTGATGTGGGAAGTCTAGTCACTGTTGTATTCTTTTCTAGTTTGTGTGGATTTTATGAATGCTTCCTGGCACATGACTAACATGACATAATTACAATCCATAGAATTATGAACTCAGCTCATATCTTCTATCCCATGATATCAGCAAAATGTGGTGGTATATAGATAAGTTTAACTCATGTAAACCTTGATAAAATATTGTAAAATGTTTTGCATATTTGATTCAGAATTTGGAACGGTTATGTTGAATCATAAATTATGCTCAAGTTGTGTTATATATATTTATGTCATGTAGAGGTATCTTTGGAGTGCCCATAAAGAGTCTTCATATATTACCTTGGAGATTAAATGTTGCAAATTCACTTTAAAGTTTATAGCCTCAGCTACCAAAAACTCTTAGCTTGCAAATTCTGAGGTTGTTTGTTAATTGACCAGAATGTTTTTTATCCGGGATCTTATTTCTGGAATTTTGCCTATTTGGATATATTGGGAGTTTTGCTTTTGTATCAAGCTGTTGTATTTGTCTGTGTTTGGACCGTAAAGTTTCAATGAGAGATATTTTTTCCAAGTCTGAGAGATATAATGGCATGAACATTTCTTTGTTTTATTTGTTTGTCATGGGAATTGGTCTTTGCGATCATACCCAGCTTTCTCAGCAGCTGAGATTCTCCTACAGAATTATTAAAAACGGGATTGTTGGAAAAAGTAAAGTTACAGTTCAAAGGAGTGGAGTTAGCTCTGAAGAATGGAATCCCACAAGCAGGTAAGCTAGCAGAAGTAGCAGCTATTGGTCGGGAATCAATGTTAGATCAACATGTCTTAATGGCATGCAATGCATATATTCTGACTGATTTAATGGGATTAAGGTTCAACAGCTGGTGTGTTAATGGTATGTGTTGCTTGGGTCCTCGCAATCTTAACAAACTTGAGACTTGGTTAAGTTTTTGTAAAGATGTCACTATGACTTAGTTGGTGGTACAATCGGAGTTGCATCTGTCCTTTGATCCAGAGGAAAATATGCATCTGTCCTTGAGATTTTTTGTGGTTCACATGCTAATATGTTTTGGAGGCGGCTTCAATAGAGAGGGGGCATTTACTAAAGTTACAGTGCAAATGAGGTGAAAGGAAGCTTTTAGCAATGAAAGCTGGCACGCCAGTTTAAGTAGCAGATATTGATTGTGAATCAACAACAGATGTGTTACTGGCATGCTTTCTGACTGATCTAATGAATTTGAAACTTGGATAGCTACTGTAAAGACATGTTGTGAAGATAGAGACTGGTGGTAAGAACAATAGTGTAAATACTAAGTTAGGTACGATATAGGATTCTAAGTAACAAAAAGTTATATTTTCTTTGGATTAATAGAAATATATGTCAAGCCTTGTTGTGGTTTGTATATCTAACTGATATATGCTTTGTAGGCCCCAGTGGAGGGCTTTTTGCATATATGTAAGATTAGAATTGTGTGTTTGCTGTAAGTTGCTTCTTAGTGCAGTCAGATTACCTGGGCGTTAATTTCATCAACATATTTTATGCCTTGGCAAGGTGCACAGGTGTCATGCAAGCTTGACCTCTCTGACATAGAGTTCTGTTTTGTTTTCTGGAGTGAGCAGTAGTTCATATCTGTAGGTCACCATCTTGACTATTTCGTCATTAACCGTTTTTGACGTTATAATGTTGCTGGTTCCATTGAGTTGAATTTCATAGTCATCCTGTATAAGAAAAACATCTGGAAGCTAATTGCTGTATCTTTGTTATACCCAATCAATACTGCCATGTTTATACCTTTTTTCCTGCTGAAATTCCCGTAAACATTTCTGGAGCTGGATCTACATGTCAAAGTGCCTTCACAATGAGGATTAGGAGAAATTGACTCTATTAGAAGTTCTAATTTAATCTATTTGGAGGCTATATATTTTGTAAAGTGCTACTGTGCTTGAGCCATAGCATTGCCTTGATTGGCGTATAGCACTATCGTATCTTATCCATTTCAGACTAACTGATTTCTTAGTGAATGCTCGAGCATCTCTCTTATCCATTTTAGACTTGACTAATTTCTTAGTGAATGCTCCAGCATCTGATTTAACAGGTACACATTCTTATTTTTGAAGGTGGGTTGTGAAACAGAAATAGTGCGGGTAACTGCATTGTTGGGGAATTCATCTTTTTTAGACCACAATGGGCCTGAGCATGGTAGCCCGTTGACTCACGGAGGATTACTTTCAAATGGAGGAGTGGACATGAATGGATGGGCTGCTTTCCACTCAGAAGTACGGATACTAACCATTAACATGTATTTTTTTTGATGTGTCTTGTTTGTTCTGTAAAACTGTTGCTGACTTAATTTGCATAGGTCCTTGAAAGTTCAAAGTGTGATGAGACTATACTTGTGTATTGCTAAATGTTCTGACAAATTGAATTATAGTTTGAATTATCTTTCTATAACAATTTTATTTGGTGCTTTTAGATGTGATGGCAAATCACTTAAATATCAATTCCACTTGGCCAGATATAGTTACCTCTTGTATTGCATGGACTCCACCAAATTGAACCTTTGTTGCAATCTTTTTCCTATGTTAAATTCTAGCTTATTAATTGAAATAGTAGTCGTGAGTATATGTCAATATTTGGCATGAGAATGCAGTCAATATGATCCTGTGGAATTTGCTTTTCTTGGTGATATCAATCACTTCTGAACTGCTTAGTAATGAGTATATGTCTATATTTGGCATGAGAATGCAGTCAATATGATCCTGTGGAATTTGCTTTCTTGCTGATATCAATCACTTCTGAACTGCTTAATATGTTGCTAAAAACCAGTGGGGCATTGCATGGTCTTGCGTGTGAGGTTTGTGATACTTGATGGATGTGCATGTGACATAGTTTCAGACTGGACAACTTTAGTCACCATTTTCTAGATTTATTTTCTTAGTTTCTTGGTTAGTGAATAATAAAGTATTTCTTGGCCTGCCAGTATTTGGTATTTTTCTTAGTAGCCTGTTGTAAGTATTTTAGACTTTGCATCTCTCAACCCAGTATCTCATTTGAAATCATCATGCAGTCTATTCTTTTCCCAAAATCAGCTTTAATAAACTACATGATGTAAATTATAAAATTCTGTTTTTGTTAGGTTATTTTTTTTCTTTGGAAAATATCATAATTTCTATTCTGAGTAAGGATGAAAACTACATATCATATATGCTTATAGCATTCGTACAACTTCTGAGGATTCTGTCTCATTACAAGAGGCCTGCTAGCACTATTGCTACTTTGTGGTGGATTAATTTTCAAATAAGTACAGGACAGATTTT
This sequence comes from Picea engelmannii, assembly GCA_009831015.1. Classification (NCBI taxonomy): domain Eukaryota; kingdom Viridiplantae; phylum Streptophyta; class Pinopsida; order Pinales; family Pinaceae; genus Picea; species Picea engelmannii. The sequence goes on from ML800387.1 coordinate 191,117, forward strand.
ATGTTTAGCCATTACTGTGATTTCCATTGTTATGTTCTCATCATTAGTGAATTTCCATCATTCAGTAATGTATTCCAATCAATGGATGGCACCTCATGGTGCTTAGTACTCATTTTCTCCATCTGCTAGTTCATATAGAATTCTTTGTAGTTCAATGGAGATGCTTTGGCACTCCCATTGGTTCACTCATCTTTGTATGTTTTACAGTCCCAGTGGCCAACATTGGCCACTAGTGGACATTACTATTTATATTAAATTAAAATGATGACAAGTTCGTATGTATATTTATCAATTGGCCCTGTTATTGTTATTGTACTATCTTGTTACATTGTCATGAATCATTATATTTCCATTGAAGCAGAGGATAGTATGCTAAACTCTCATCCTGTAGCCAGAAATCAACTTATAAATTTTCTATTAACCCAAGTTTCCTTCAATGCAGAGGATGAGCATGGTACAGGCATCCCCTCATGGTTGGCATGGAGCACCAGGCGGAGGTTCTAGCGGAATTATTGTAAAAAAAACCATGAGAGTTGAAGTTCCAGTTGACAAATATCCTAACGTAACAAAATCTGCCTTCTTGAGATGATCTAAATTGATTATTCATCTTGTTTGACAAATTTATGTAGAATGTGTTGGTTGTGGAAGGCATTTCTGAATGTGTTTGTTTGTTTCAATTGCAGTTTAACTTCGTTGGACGTCTCCTTGGTCCTAGAGGCAACTCACTAAAAAGAGTTGAAGCTGCTACTGAATGTCGAGTTCTAATCAGAGGACGGGGTTCAATTAAAGACCCTTCAAGGGTAATTTCAATATCCCCGGTATTGTTTTCTGTCTCGTCTCCTTCTTATTGCACTGTCTGAGTAGCTTTTAGAAAGTTAAAAGTCTCTAAGCATCTTTGTGTGATGGCAGGAGGACATGATGAGGGATAAGCCAGGGTATGAGCATCTCAATGAGCCTTTGCACATTCTTGTGGAGGCAGAATTGCCTGCAAGTATTATAGATGCTCGCTTGATGCAAGCACGAGATATACTAGAAGAATTGCTGAAACCTGTTGTATGTGTTGATTTTTTTTGACAAACAGGATCATCTATGCTGGTTTTGAATCTATACAGGCAATCATTTTGTTATGATTTCTGCAGTGAACTTGTAATTTCTTAGTTTTCTGAGTCATTTTTTTGACTAATGCAGGATGAGTCGCAAGATTTTTTCAAGAAGCAGCAATTAAGAGAGCTGGCCATTCTGAATGGGACATTGAGAGAAGATGGTTCCTCTATGGCTGGTTCAGTATCTCCATTCAACAGCAGTAACCTGGGAATGAAAAGGGCTAAAACCAGGGGCTAGATACCTGATGTATCGGCGGCTTATGGCACACTCATTTTTTTGGGACTTCCCAGTTTTCTGGAAGAATTCCATTATTTTGTTGTTAGTTCCCATCCAAGTGGTCCGGTAGTATAGTTTAATGAGTATATTGATAGTCTTTCCAGATGTGTACCTCGATATAAAGATGTATGCTGCTGGTAGGTTATGAGGGGGTTTTAGGAGCTGTGGATTCTGAGGTGTGGGTTTTACCCTTTTTCCCGTACAAATCAAATGTGTAATATTTATTACTCTTGTATTATTATATCAAGAAGGCAGAGTGCAAGAAAAGTTTTGTGATAAGCACTGGAGGAGTGGGATATTTGACTGTACAAATTTGGGATCATAATTTTCTTGAGAAGCAGTTTGTGAACCTTAATATTGTAATTCATGCTGCATTCCCATAGCAGTTGTCCAGTATGCTTCTATGATGGGAAAGGATTCCAATAATGTACCTACCCATTCGACCAGTTAGTCTAATTAGTTGATATGCATTTTAAATAAAATGTAAGGATAAGTTATCCTAGTGTATAGAGTGTATGTTTAGATTTAATATTTGATTACCTGGCATAATCTGGTTACTTTTGTTAGCATTGTTCCATCTGGTCCAGACATTCAAAGGAGAGTTGCAATGTGTTTTTTGGCGGACTCTGAAGTGTACAAGTAACTTACTGTATGCATTTCACTTGTGGTTTTTGGAAATTAAGGCAGTAAGCTGATCTCCTGTCATTTTTATGGCGTGGCTTTTTTACCAGGATGTACCTCTCATTGCTACTGGGGCCTCTTATGTGCAGGTTGGTTACTTCAATGGAGTTGGGCCTGTAAATACAGCTTGGCAAGCTTGCAAATTAAGCTGGAGGGCTGCAGTTCATATCTTGCCGGGTCTTTGTGTTTACACCCCCCTAGTTTATGGGGCATTGATGAATTCAGCATCATTTTGCCACACATTTAAATGCGTCTCTCTTCACCACATATTTTAAAAGTATTGCATAATTTACAAAGTGTTTTCTGGTCACCGGGATTAGTTTCCGGCTGGGCATCCTGAGTTTTAAATTAAAATTCTGCTGTCTGATTTTTATATCGGATTGAATCTACTGATGGTATTGTCGTCTTTTGATAGTGTATTAGGAGCAAGAACCATCGATTATGTAATGTGAATGCTATGATGATTAATCTGCCTAGTCTTTATTTGCTCCATAATTGCATAAATAGTGAATCCCTAGATGGGAAACTTGCATATTTCACTCTCTTACAAATTTGAAACCTGCAGATTTATATTGACCAGTTAAACAGGGTAAATATTACTGGTTTTATTCGCAACAACCCATAAAATTTGGTGGACAACCTTTCAAACAAATTCATACTACCACCTTTATACCTTTGCCAGATCATGTGATAAAAGATCTATGAAGTTTACAAGGAAACCTTTGCTTAATAGTTGTATGAAAATATTGTTCAATTATTGGGGGCTATACGTGGGCTGCTCTTAAAAAATAATTCCACATATGGACGAGCTGATCTAGGATATCCATTCTGGGTTTCTTTCTGATCATATTCTGGAATTAGATGAAATTATGATAGATACAGCAGGTTGAGACACTGGCAATCATGGTACTCGAATGTTTGATTCATTATTATTTTTTAACAAAATCAAATTCTATTTTTCATAGTGACATCTTTCTGATAATTTCGTCCGGCAGGTCATCTTTTCAAGCAATAAAAACACCAAACAGTACCTTGGTGCATGTGACGGGGCATTTTCCTTTTGTGATTTATTGTTGTTTTCTTATCAGAAGTGTAATTATACATCTGTTGAGCACAATTACTGAAGTTATATTGTTAGGACGGTATTCTGTAGCAGGCAGTTGAGAAAAAAAAGGGTCCAGGGTACTTGATTCCATTTGCAATCATCATGGAAAAGAACTTGGGATATGCAGTTTACTGTAATGTACTTTTAATTCATTTTAATATTACATTGTGCAAGGTTCCACAACTCCCTTATTCCCTGTAAGATGAAAGATTGCTCAATAACGCGTGTTTTCTAACGATTGATTTAATTACTACTGTCAATACTTTGTTTCTCTGACTAATTCTATCAGTGGCTTGCATGTTTCTTAGTTTTTGGAACATAGGCTACCCGAGTGTTCTTAAATGACAAACTAAGTGTTTGTTGGGTAACTTTGTGTTTGTGTTTAGACTACTGTTAACCGAATAGCCATGAAATTCTCACTGTGATGTGAAAGGTAGTGAATGGATTATGGATAACATCAAGCCTGTTTCACAGAAGAGACTGTTACAATTGGACAGAGGTAGGCATGAGAATGAAAAACAATCGTAACATTTTGCTTTGGAATGAACAGACGAATTGAACATGAATGCTCATAAAAATATTGAGTACTGGACATACATAAAGGCCTTGCATTTTAAAAACCTCATACCTTTCAATGGAAGTCTGGATCTTAAAGCACGTGCAGAGCTTTATCTGGAGTGTTTTTATGAAAGGGTAACGTTGATGGACAAAATATACTACCGCTTTATTAGTCCCTCGCAGTTGACCGCCTATTACCCAGTTGATTTTGATATATTACTTGGTGCATTTTGTTGCCATCCTAAAACAAATTTCCAATGTTTTGAACAAAACATTTATTAATAATTTAACTATTCTGAATAAATAAATAATTTTATATATTTTGCAATTTCATAATCTCAATTTTGTGATTGGGCCCGAGGTTGTGATGGGACTTTATTAGCGGTAAATAATTTATTAAAAGGCCACATACATGATAAGTGGCATAGGGTTTTTGCTGTCGGGTTGCTGCAGTCGATGCATGTATTGTTGGTTATTGCATTCGATGCCCTCCACCTATACTACATGCATAGTCTAGCTGCAATTGCCCTCCACCTATACTACATGCATAGTCTAGCTGCAATTGCCGTCCATCCTACACCTATGCTACATGCACAGTCAAACTGCAATTGCCACCTACAAATAATCGAAGTCTCTTGCATACAATGTTTCAGGCTTCATGCACCCGCTTTTGCTAACTGGTCTCTCTGTGAAGCTAATTGTCTGTGAAGCAGCCTTCATAATTGCTCCCTTGTGCAGCCTTCATAATTGCACTCAGGTTTGTTGGTGCACCGCTTGTTCATTAATTTGAAGAGCAAGAACAAGAGGTCAGAACAAGAACAAGCACGCAGTGAACCCGTATTAAAATTTAAAACAATAATATACGCTGATTTTTTAGGTAATTTAAAACAATCATATAAGCTGAATTTATGCACTGATCATATGATTAATGTTTTTTGTACTGATGCGGTCGTAGCTAATGCAATGTCTCTATACACAACTAGAATCTTTGTCGCTGACTAATCTTGCCAATGTAATTACAATATTAGACAACTTTCAGGACTGTTTACTATTTCTGTATAGAACTACAATATCCCTACTGTGATATACCCGTTTTTCTTTCAAGGCTTATACTGTATGTACTAATTGATGAACAAAAATGGCTGATTTGTATGCCGAAATTATGTGTTCTTTCTTGTTGTAGGTTCACTGATGGAGATTCAGTGGATCAGAAGCCTAGTAACATATACATTTAACTATTCACAACAAAGCTTCTACCATGTACAACTAGATGCATCATAATGTGTTCTTCTCCTCAAGGTTATATCAAAACATAGCAAATGACAAAGAAGATACAGTTACATATAGACAATTTACAGCAAGAATACATGATTTTACATTGGAAAATATGCTTATCCAGAACATAGGTTTATTTACGGCCCTGTGAGTAGTCTGTGTCTATTTTGAGAAGAACGAGTTTGTGAGGGAGAGATTTTTTTAAATTTGCCTCTATTTCCCCAATATTTTAGTTAGTTGCCAACAAAATATTGCAGCATTGCTTTTAATGTAACATTCATAATTTAAAGTTTGTGCTTGTATTGGATTGAGTAGGATACCTGATAAATTGAGTAGGATACCTGATAAAGCCAGATAGCAGACTTGCTTTTGAGGCGAATCAGGGTGCACCTTCACACACTTCACAGTAGCAAATACATGCAAGCTGCCCAACTTGAGGCACGGACAAGAGAAAAACATTATAATACTCCAGGAAATAAAAATATAAGCACTCTAACCATGAACTATGAAATTATGAAAACCCAATTAATTGCACCCGTGGGACTTCAAAATGGTAAGATTTTAAGGAAAATAAACACTGAATTATTCTAACTAATTCATTCATAGCATCCTCTTTCATTCTCATCCTCTTAACAAGTAGGCTAGGTAATTTCAATGTAATGCTTTGTTGTGGTTGTTATCTATGAGATAACAACAAATTATCTTATTACAATATTACTACATTAGCTTATCCTTGTATTGAGATTTATACTATAAAATTCGTTACAATCCAATTGATTAGACCCCATTTCATTTCAAATTTATAAGACTTTTGCCCATAAAAGCTCCAAAAATATTTTAGAATAAAAGTTGTCAATATGTCTGAGTAACAATGAAATATATCAACACCTAGGTAATTACAGCTTCGTATAAAAACTTGAAAAAAACTAAGAATGAAGGAGGCAGATAGACACTCACCATTTGCGCAGTAGCATCGACCCTTACAAAATTAGGAATACGATGATGAACAGGGAGGGGATTCTGAGCAATATTTTCTCTCTCCATCAAATCCCAAATTCGCTTATGTATTTCCCATTTCCAGGAATTGGAATCAGTCTGGGGAGATTCTGCTTCTGCTCGGACCATCATTGCTTCGCGAGCATCGACGTTTAGACGCAGCCTCTTGGCTTCGTAAGCCTCTTTGTTGAAGGAGCTTGAGCTGTTGCTGTCTGCTCGACTTTGGCCCCAACGTTGTGGTACTGGTCGATATATCCTCTTCTTCATGTGACAACACTGATTAGTGGGTGTGGAGGCACAATTCTCATTGAGCGGTGTGCAGTGGAATTGTCCAGACATTGGGGACTTCAGATGGTGCGTTCTAAATAACGCCCATGGCGCTAAGGTTGAGGATGCCATTTACATTGTTGTAAACATCATTGCCATTGGTATAATGTTTTATATTGAACGAACTCCTATATGATATTAATGTTATGTTGCTCATGTCATAATAATTGGTTTGAAAGCCAGAGTTAGTGGGGTATCTGATCCAAGTACTTATCAAATGCTTTTCCTGCAGGTTCATTTCGGGTGTAAGCTCAGTAGATACAGAACACGAGCTAGGTGACTTCTAGCTTTTGAATCCCCATACTTAATACCTTGAAGGAAACAACTTACTGCGTATTCTAGCCCTAGCTCTTCATGACTTTCTTTATACACCTACAATCAATGTGAAATATAACTTAAAAAAAACATCTATTGCAGGCAGCGACATTGATCAAACCCAATGCTAATGAAGAGATGATTCCTATTACAAATAAATGAATTACCTGGTCACAATAGTTGCCACAAATTATCCATCCTTTAGATAAATTCCTGGAGATACTGATGGCAGAGGAATATGCATGATTAGCACTGTCACCGTCATTCATTTTCTGGAAATATTCTCCTTTAAGGTGGAAAATCTCTACCTGGTGTTGACCCGGAAAAACTTTCAGATTGGTACTATTGATCAAATTCATCCCAGTTATTAATTCACCTCCCATTTCTAAATAAATTTTAGCTTGCTCTCTTATTTTCATAAATGCTTCCTGCAGATGGGTTTCATAGGTCACAAGTAAGATGCACACACGCATTTCTTCTTCTGTACCTTGCAAGTAGTTCAAGCGGGTTCTGCCTTGGAAACTTGGCTCATGATCTGTAAAACGATTCCACCCAAAATCTATTAGTGTTGTTAATCCTCGCAAATTATATCACATCGATTCTAATGCACTGTAACCATCACAAGTCTACAACAAGCTTTGTCGCAGAGCAATATGGGTACTGATCTCCTCCGGTTTCAATGTCAGGGCATGGAACTTCAAGGATTTTGGAGCGATATGATCAATCTTTATGGTATCAATTCAGTTAAGGTTTCAACTTTTCAGGAAAGCCATGGCGAAGACAATTCAGTCCAGGTTTCAGCTTTTCAAGAAATCCAAGGCGAAGACGTGTCGAAGTGGGCATTAACTGCCTAAGGACACGATACTTTTTTCTATGCAACACGTGTCATGGAGAAATTTAAAAAAGAGTCCTAGGGTATGCCGAGATAAACAAAGTGAACTAGCGATTATTATATACAATGAAATGAAACACATCACTCACTTGAATTCGTGCAATGATTTTAACATGGTATGATATAAAATCTGAAATAATAAGATTGTTCATAGTCCGTTTAGTTTCAGCTTTCTCTCAAAGTCATTTACGATTACCAGTAATAAAAATACCAATACCATTCATACGCAATTTATATTAATGCTCGACTGTAATAGATCGTCCAGGAAAGACATGAATGTGTCACTATTTAAAATCGGCTTCCTTTAAGAGAAAAGAAAAAGAATAATTTTGAATCTCAATAGAATGGCTGCATCCCTAGTTGTGATTAAACAACCTATCGAACTTTTAAGTGTGATTAAGGTATATGTTATTTACGCATAAGTTGACTGGTTTTTTTTAAACATTCCGCATATTAAAAAAAAAGGAATTCAAACACTGTTTTTAGCCAAAGTAAAAATTCCTCCTCCTCGCCATCTTTCACAAGAAGTTTTTATACATACCAATTGAGGGTATTACTTAAGAGGAAATATATTAGTACACTTTTAAATAAACAATTTTTTATAATATAAGTACACTTTTAAACAAACATAGGAAAAATATAAATACACTTTTAAATAAATTTATAATTGTTTGAATTTGCAAACAAAATAAATGAATTCTTTTAATGTAAAAAACGTTTAAAACAATTTCAAATCTATAAACTTAACTTAAATATAAAAAAAATTAATCAGTTTTTTAAACTAATCAAATTTTTAAATTTGTAATTTTCCTATCTATAACCAACTATGATAGCTATTATTTATATAAAATATATGAAATAAAAACCACCAATTTATTTTGATAGATTAAATAATTTTATGGCTAATAAAACTTTAATTAAACATAATAGTTAATTACCATCCATGCATGTCTCTTTAGGGATCTCAAGTGTCGCTTAGATTTAATTGCGATTCCAACAAAAAAAGTTGGATTAGAGAGTCTTTAACATAATCCATGTGCTCATGTGCTTTGTGGGTCCCTTTCCTTGCAATTAGTCTTTGTGACATCTCCTTAAAATTTGAACTTATGACATGCTCTTGATTGAGGATTTTGTTTTATGTTAATATCACTACGACATTTGCATACCTTGTTTGGACAATAGATGCATCTAGAAGTTCAGTTAAATAGAAGTAACCTTGATTTTCTTAGAATATTAAATAGGGAGATGAAGTCTCCACTTGTATCTTTATTAAACCATGCAGACATTTTATATATAGTATGTGTTTCCTCTTAGGAGGTCATAGGCTCAAATCCAGAGGAGGATAATATATGTACACCTTTGTAGACTTACACAGCGAAGTTGTGTGGAGGGAGTATCTTGTCCCACAAACAAGGAGGTTTCATACATAAATTTGGTGTATACTTAAGTCATGACCTTAAAGTTAAAGTTAGATTATATATATATATATAATTTTTTTTTTAATTCCAAGGAAAAGCTTGAAAGAAAATCCCAAGGGATGCTTCCCCACATTTGTGGATGTCATCCATAGTAAAACTATTGACGTAGATTAATGCACCTCATCTAGGAACCATTGACACGAAAGTAGCCAAATGCCCAACAACATTGGAAATATCTAGTTGAGCTAATCCCTTGGGTATGTTGGTATAATATATATGACCAGAGATGCTAATAAATGAAATATTTGTATGTAAGAATATAGTGGCAAGAAAGATTGTAAGCACTAGCAATTCAATAGCAAATGACCACAACACATGTTTGAATGAAATCTTCACAAAGAAGAATTTCTACTTACATATTTCATTTGTTTGTTTTTTCCCCAAAAACCACAATTTCTATTCATAAGTCGAAAGGAAATTACATTGCTCGGGTGTTGATGCATTACATGACTAGGAAATTACATTACTAATACCTTGTTATTCAAGTGAAATTTCTCAAAACATAGATCTAAAACTATACTATTTGATATATTAAATCATCTACTATCCATAATGTCCAATAAGTATTACATCATGAGCTAAAATAAAATAGCGTATAACTACACATTTATCAACATAAAAACCCTCCATTAAGAAGACTAGAAACAATGAGGAAAGTCTTGTGGAGAAAATAAAAACACAATAAAAAGGTTAACAAGTAATTGGTTCAAAAATTGGTTAAAGAAGTCATGAAGATTCCATCTCTCCTTCTTGAACTGCCCAATACAATTTGCAACCCTTCTTTTGAAAGTTGATCTGCTACCACATTGAGGCCCTGAAAAACATATGCAAAGGAAATAAAGTCAAAGGAATATGCTATCACTTTGAGCTTATCTCCCAAAGGCTCGAGACAAAGATCATGTATTTGGGTCTTTTCCGTCATCCAAATAATAACAAATGAAGAGTCACCAAAAATATAAACATGTGCTACATTCCTATCTCTAACAACCATGAGCAGTGATTTCAATGCCATCAATTCAATGGAATTGATTTTCCATCATCCAATTAATAATGAAACAAGAGTTGCCAAAAATCTAAACATGTATTACATTCCTATATCTAACAACTATGAGCACTGATTTCAAAGCCATCAACTCAACAAAATTATTGGAACCTTCTTAAAATCCAACCTTAAACTTTACAAAATGAGAATAAAAAAAAATGATGCCTCTAACACTACTGAAATCACGGGGTCCTTGTTTGGCTCCATTAAAAAATCCCTAGACTTTTTATTAATCAATTGACAATTCCTCCAAAACATGAAGAACACTTTGAGAACTAGGTACTTTGATGCATAATACCATTGCCTTGACTTGTGAAAGAAATAGGAAAGTGGGGATATGTTTTTCTTCGAAAATTTGGAAGTTTCTAGCAAGCCATATGTCCTAGATGATAAGACATGGAAACACCCTCAGTTCTTTTTTGATGAACCATTGCCTCAAACATTATTTTGTCTCTTCTTTCCAAACGTTTGGAGTAATTTTAAGTTCCTTCCTCTCCTTTTACATTTGAACCACATAAGGAGATTTAATAAACAAGTGAGAAATATTTTGATCATCCATTTTACATAACATGTAGATCCCCGAACCTTGTCTATTTTGCCTTTGAAGGGCCTCCTAGGTTGGGGCCCCGTTCACCAGAGTTAACCAAAGGAAGATTCAAGTCTTCTTTGGTGCCTTAAGCTTTTGAATCTTACCCCACCGCCAAATCAACTCTTGATGGCCAACTTCAAACATTGCTTTGTATCCAAGTCATGTTGGATACTCCCCTCTTATCTTGTTTTTGGTCCAAGTGATTGCATTTGCTTCATCCTTTAGCCTTATGACTCTTTTTCAATTGACCTATATATTTAGACCACAAAAGTGCATTCTCACATTCTAAGTCAATTGATTGAGTATATCTCCACCCTTGTTTCTAGATATCTATATTAAGAGGGTCCCTTGCATGACTTAGAGTATAAATGCCTTCTGCAAATTTTAATCAATGTTACTACAAAATAATTCCCTCCCCACAGCGTAAGAAGGAATTCGTGCCAACTCTAAATTGATCACTGGTACCTACCTTCCATGTCAAATGGTTCCCTATCAGTGGAAATGCCTGAACTAATTCCTTCCACCAAACTAATACACTTTTGTATTCTTTTTGGAATTCCTAATCCATCTCATTCCAGATTTATATATGACTAGAGATGCTAATGGAAAAAATATTTGTATGTAAGAATGTAGTGGAAGAAAGATTGTAGGTGGTATAAATTCAATAGCAAATGACCACAACACATGTTGAACGGAATGTTTAGCAAGATACAAAGAAAAAATTATTATTTGAGATTTTGTAGAGTTACGGAAATGAGACCATTTGAGCAAGAGTGCAGACTCAAAATATCCAAGTACGATGTTAACCATGAGTTCCTCTTACACCCATCATCATCTAAAGTGCCATGGGTGCACCATAATAGCCAAAAGCTCACATTCAAAATGAAGACAAGTTCTTTCTTTTTAGGTTTCTAATTTGCATTGTCATTTTGTAAAGATCGCCCAAGTTTGTGAAGGTGATTTCTATAGCATGCAACGATGGGATTGCATGACACAAGTGTGTTTGAGTTTAATCTAAGGAGAACCCCATGTGAGACCCCAAAACATGCACTAGAATGACCACTAGGATCCTAAAGAGGCAAGCTTGGGGCTTCAATACGGGTTTGTGTGGTTGGAGGGCCCATTTGTGTGGCTTCAATGGGTTGTGTGCAAAAAAGTGAATTTGAAATGGTGCAAGACCATAAACTCTAGAAAGCTACTACTCTAGCCAAACAGAAATGTAGCCCTTGAAGGAGAGTGTAAAGAATGATGCATGCCAAAAATGGGATTTAAGCTCGACAGAGATTGACATTTGATATAACATTACCAAAGAGTGTAATACATGGAAAGTGAAAATTTCCGTTGTTACCTTTGCCCCTCTTCATGCAAGGAACTTGAATGTGTGTAATGTTGTAGTGCCAACGATTCATCAAACCACGGTGTAGTGTGAATAAATGAAAGAACAACAAGTGCAACAAGACACAAACAATATGATCAAATGAATACATGAGGAACCACAACGAAATGTGTATGTTATGTGCAAGCAAAAGGTGTGAAAAAGGTATGATAAGTAGTGATGAGTGCATTAGAGACTTGTCAATGGATTTCTTGCTTTGAGCTATAATATTTGGTGTTATCATTGCCAATGCATGTACACATTGCATTTTGTAATGGTGTGAATGACTTAGGTGTCAAATCCACTGTTCAACCTATATAATGTCCCCTTTAAATTAATAAACATGTTAGAATGAGAGTAATCAAGTTTGGTTTAGTGACAAATGAGACATAGGTGCTCATGGTAGGATTTTAGTTTAAGTTAGGCACATGGAATGGTTTTGGAGCCCCAAAATGATATAGACATGTAATGCCAAATGATCCTTGATGGAGTTCCAATAATGTGTTTGACCTTATACATGTATAAATTTGTAAGTAAAATATGAAAAGAGAAGTTCATGACCTGGCCACGAAGCTTTGTTTCTTGTAAGATAAGGACTCACTGCTTTATTGCTTGACGAGATAAGGATATTTTTAATGTCAATTGATGCCCCAGTAGGGTCGTGTATGTGCATGAGGGTGATATTTGCAATTAAAGATGAAACATTTAGAGCCTACCATGAGACATAAATCCCAAAACCATGATATTGGACAAGATCAAGATTAATTGTTAGGAAAAGAGAACAAATTGCATTTCATAACATCAATTGATATTTGATATTTTTAATGTCAATTGATGCCTTAGTAGGGTTGTGTATGCGCATGAAGGTGATATTTACAATTAAAGATGAAACATTTAGAGCCTACAATAAAACATAAATCCCAAAACCATGATATTGGACAAGATTAAGATTAATTGTTAGGAAAAAAGAACAAATTACGTTTCATAACATTAATGGCTCTAAGGATTGAGACTCACTGTGTTGTATGTGCTATTGTCAATGATCAACAACACATCGTAACATGTAAATTTGTCTTCCAAATTTTATGTAACAAAGTCCACTTATTTATTTTAATCTTTCAAATCTTTTGGTCTAATTGAATATAGTCTTGATATATCCCAAGAATCATTTTCCTAAGTGATAAAAGTTAGATTCTATTTATAAGTGTGATATTTTATCTTAGGAAAGTCCTTTGGATTTCAATACTATGTTCAAATTGAACAACAATTAGTTCAGCTCCCTTTGCTAAATCTTTTAGGTTTATGTATTCAATTCAAGTATTTATTTAGCCGACTTTATTCTTTATTGAATATTACATGTGTGATATGGATGCATGTCTATCAGGGTGAGTGAAGTAAATTTCACTTTACACACCTTCAAACCCTCATTCATATAAGGTTCGAATCTTTGCTTTAGTGTGATATGGATGAAGAGGTCATTCGAGTGCATAATGTATCCCCTACTTTAGGCGCTTTTGAACCCCTCACACATGTATTTGATAGAGCATACACGTGCGAACTGAGACACTCGATGCAAATGTTCTTTGCATAAGGGAACCTCACATACCCACATACAAATCCAACCCTACCCAAATGTTGACACTATTGGATTATGTCAAGACTATGGTTTTCGATGCGTGGAAAATTGAATGGATTGTTACATGGACCAATTGGCAAGTGACATATGACACACTTACAAAGCATGGTATACAAGGTATTAGGATGTGAACTAATGCAAAATTGAAAGTCAAGGTGGTAGAGTCAGAATTGGCATGTTGGAATTATGTTCAAAATCGAAATATGTATTAGAAGTGATATTATTAACCTGAGATAACACATTGAATACATACTATATTGGACTCTTCAAAAATTTCCCCCATTTTAAATCTACAACAAATACTAATGGATTGAAAGAAGGAAATTAAGGAAAAGAGGGTAGACTTATTTGTGGGTGTTACTATCAACACCTTAGCTTCTCATCATTAGTTGTTCTACATGTTGAATATATTAGGATTATTTCAGATTATCTTATCTGTGAATGTTAGAGAACAAAACACGCTTTGAAGTTCATGGTTGGTACGTGTTTGTTTCTTGTAATGTAGTAGACATTTGTTTAGAGTTCTTCTATTTTAATTTCTATAAAATAAAAGGGTTCACTATGCAATGAATTATTTTTGAGTATATGTGGTGTGTGTTTTTGTTCCTTAATGTTTATAAATATATTCATACCATGTCTTTTTAAGCTAATATCTTGGTTATTTAAATTCAAATATATCTTGAATATCAATGGAGTTATTATGTGTCATCCTTGAGTTTGGAAGATATTTTTTGAATGTAAGTGAACCCTCTCACTGTTCATTAGGGTAAATTTGCTTTTATGAAGATGATTATAACAATGAGTGTTGATTTCATTTCATTACATTTTTAAGAACAATCTTGCTTCAAAGGATCTTTAAAGTGCAACATTTTTTATGATTAAATATTTATAAAGACTAAACAATTATAAGGTAGTTATTTAATGTTTGACTTCATAAACTTTGTATGAAAATATAATTCATTGCATTCAAAAGAGTTTTCATATAAGAGACTTTGAGGTGCATATGGGATACCTCTCTTCAACGGAAGGAGGGATATCCTTACCCTATAGGAGCCCTTAGGTTTGACCAATTTTGATTACAAGTTAGTGAAAAAAGCATCAACAAATTGGTGACCATACTAGAAATGCTTTTGAAGAGATATTTGAAAGTAGTTGAACTCCTATCACACTAAAAGACCATATAGGAGTTCTTACTTGTGCGCAGAGAAGATATATTTAACTTGGGAAAAACCTCTATTGAAAGGGGAAGTGCATTGATTGATGACTCCACTAGGTATTTAAAGTTTGTCTCCCCTTCCTAGAATAAACACTTGTTACTTCGTTTACTTTTGAATCCCTCATTGTCTCCTCTCCATTTAGTCCTTGGATTAATCCTATTTTTATGACTAACCAAAATCCTACCCTCAATGAAATAGATGACCCAAAGCTCATCCTTCAGGGCTATACATGTTGCTTGTATTGTAATAGACATTTGTTTAGAGTTCTTCTATTTTAACTTCTCTAAATTAGGATGGTTCACTATGTGGTGAATTATTTTTTAGCATATATGGTGTGAACGTTTCTCTTCCTTAATGTTTATAAATATAGTCATAACATGTCTCTTTAAAGCTAATATCTTGGTTATTTAAATTCAAATATATCTTGAATATCAATGGAGTTATTATTTTTCTAGTACATGTGTCATCTTTGAGATTGGCATGTATTTTTTGAATGTGAGTGAACCCTCTTGGCGGAGACCCCCTTCCCTCCAAAGGGCTGCTCGACCTCCCGGTCTAGGATCGTTCAAGTCCTTGAACCAAATGGCTCGTCGGGCTCCTAATGGGAATCAATTTAACTTTACACAGGTCCTTTACCTTCTAGGTGCAGGTTGTGTGGCAACTGCGGATCCTCTCCTTAGCGCTTTTCAAATCTTAATGCCTACAGACTGTAATGTCCCTTTCCAAATAGGAGCTCCAGAGAGGAGGCTTAATGGTCTGAACCGCCCCGTTAAACTAGGGTTACTAGAGGTCACTCCAGTCATAGGTGTAAACAAGGTTACTAGAGGTCACTCCAGTCACAGGTGTAAACAGGGTTACTAGAGGTCACTCCAGTCACAGGTGTTATATTCGGAAAGTGACATTGAACTAAAAAGGGTTAAAAATGCTTTTAAGTCATTATGAGCTAAAAATAGAAGTCAACAATGAATTAGGGTTTCAATAGTGATTTAGGGTTTTGGAAGTCAACAATGAATTAGGGTTTCAACATGATTTAGGGTTTTGGAAGGCTATAAAGGAAGGGTCAACGACCTAATTCATTATTATGCAGATTATGACTTGTCATTGAGGAGAAGAGGCACATCTCAGGAGAGATAGTTCAATGAATTCCAGGAGGAAGACACCGGTGGTTGATTTTAGTGTTGAGAGACACACCCTAGTCACCGAGAAGATTATTCAGGTCTTCCATCATTCTTTAGCAGTAGTTACACAGTGTTCAACAGCAAGGGCACATTCATTCAGAGTGAGAGCACAACTTCTGAGAGGGTTTTTAGTTGACTTATCCCATCCGGGGAAAATTTTGAGATTTCCCTTTGACCCATTTGAGAGGAGGGCAAGGCACATATTTTGTCTGGTTCCTCATCAGATTCCGATGGAGGAATCAACTGGGGC
>ML800387.1:208988-234458 GCA_009831015.1 Picea engelmannii
GAACTAGGAAAAAGATGTGTCTTTCCCTCCTCTCAAATGGGTCAGAGGGAAATCTTGAAATTCTCCCTGGATGGGATAATTTGACTAAAAACCCTCTTAGAAGCTGCGCCCTCACTCTGGATGAATGCGCCCTTGCTGCTGAACACTGTGTAATTGTTGTTGAAGAATGATGGAAGACCTAAATGATCTTCCTGGTGACTAGGGTGTGTCTCTCAACACCGAAATCAGCCACTGGTGTCTTCCTCCTGGAATCCACTGAACTATCTCTCCTGAGATGCGCCTCTTCTCCTCAATGACGGGTCTAGATTCATCAATAGAGGGGTCCGAAAGATACCAATACCGAGGACTAGAGCAGGGCACATCATTTGGGACAGTTTCCAGGTCATTCCGAGAAGTATAGCTCCCAGGGTGAACTTTCCAGACTTCCAGCAGTTACCGTCAGAGCTGCCATAGTCCCAACGCATCCATTGATTCCGTAGTGCTCCCATATTCTGGGTATTATCTTTTAGTTTCTTATTTGTATTCCGACGAAGATCCTTTGTCTGTTGATCTAGTCGAGTATTGTCAGTTTATTCAGCCGCATTCAAACATTTTGTAATCCACAAAGATATCATAATACAAACTTTGCAGTCCTTTGTCGCATTTATTATTTGTATCGTCATTTATATGTTGTAAACCATTGATCCTACACACATTAGCAGTGTTTCCTAGACTAGCCAAGTCAGGAACATTACAGTGGTATCAGAGCTTTAGTCCTGCCAACCTGTGACTAAAGACAATGAGTGCAACAGAAGAACCAGAGGGCCGTGAACACGTAGGTGATGAATATGTCACTTACAACAGACATAAGGAAAGAAGGCATATGCCTGATTTCCCCCCTTTTCCTCCTAGCTCAGAGGAAGAGGAAGAGGCACACAGAGAATCAGAGAGAAGGGCAGATCGTGAGGCTGAGCATGGGGCAGAGAGGATGCTAGGAGACAGATCTGAACGACCAGAGGGCAGTGGAAAGGCCCCCGTAGATCTAGAGACAGATTTCATGCATGTTATCAACAATATGTTAGCTAGTCAACGGACCATGTCTCAGTCCTTGGCACAGGTGGTTGATAGATTGGCTAGAGTGGGCACCCCAGACACACAAGTCCCGCATGCAACACAGGGGAACTCAAGAGTAGGCAATAGACCCTAGTCACCCTCTTGCACATACACCTCTGCGAGTAGGATTCCTAGACCCTTGTTTCCCAGTTTCCAGAGGGCACCCTCAGTAGCAGCACCACCGCCGATAGCACAGAGGCCGCCCACTCATGCAGACGAAATTGCAGAGTATAGGAGGGAGTACGCAACATTGGGTCGTGACTTCCATCAGGACATGACCTTAGTCGAGTACTGTGGACTCAGACTCAGGAACCGCCCCAGAGAGCCGCAGAGGGGAGGACCACAACAGTAGTAGGGCCATAACCTCGATTTCATCCGAAAAGTTGGGAAACTCACCATCCCTTCTTTTGATGAATCGTCCAAATACACCGCCAGAGCTTGGGTAAAGAAGATAGATACATATTACAAGCTCAACCAGATGACCGAGACAAAGGCCATTAGTTTCACGACCTTACACTTGGAGGGTGAGGCACACGAGTGGTGGTATCGTGGACTGGTGACATTGGGTCATAGTCGCATCACCTCCTATAGGGAGTTTACAGATAGGCTCATGGATAGGTTTGACAGGAAGGATCCCGAGATACACTTCAGGGATCTAGCCTAGTTGAGACAAACTAGCACAGCAGAGGCATTCATCATAGAGTTTCAGCAGGTAGTCATGGCAGTGACAGATATATCAGAGCCCAGGCTGATCATGCTCTTCACAAAAGGACTCATAGAGCCTTTGAGAGGATGGGTGAAGGCATACATGCCTCCCACTTTGCAGGATGCCATCCTTTGCACTCGAGATATGGAAGACTCAATGCCAAAGACTAAAAATTTCTCCAAACCATTTTTGCCCCAGAGGGATCGAGACAGGAAGCCATTCCAGAGAGAATTGAAGGGCAAGGAGAAGTTGGATTATGAGACTAGGCGAGAGCTTATGAGGAAGAAGCTTTGCTTCAGTTGTAGAGATCCTTGGGTCCCAGGCCACATGTGCATGTGCAAGGGAGAGATTCATTATATTGAGGTAGCAACAGACAACATGGACAGTAAGGAGGAGGTGCAGGACAATGGATCCACTAGTTCAGAGGAGGAGTCCTCACCAACAGAGGAGAAGCCTCCTCATAGACCACCAACACCGGTAGGAGACCATCCTCCAGTAGTCCCACAACTGTCGAAGCCGGCTAATAGGAGGAAACCAACAAAGGTAGGAGTCATAGCGACCCTTTCTGGTGTTCCCAGGTATGATACCCCGTGTATCAGAGGGATTGTTAAGGGGCAATGGGCAATCACCCTGATAGATGGTGGGGCCACCCACAACTTCATAAACGCTTCACTAGTATCGAGACATGCACTTCAGACGGAGGAGTTTGAGGGGTTTGAAGTTGCGGTAGCAGATGGCCACATAGTGGAGTGTCTAGACAGAGTTCCAAACTTAGAGATGAAGTTAGGCAACTACATAGTGAGAGTCACATTTTATGTGGTTGACCTATCAGACACAGATGTGGTGTTAGGAGTTCAGTGGATGATTACTTTGGGGAAAATCACTACCAACTACCAAACCTTGGAAATGGGATTCATAGATTAGGATGGGAAGAAGGTTGTTCTAAGAGGTATGTCGACAGGAGAACCCAAGACAATTTCAACCAAGAGGATGGAGAAGATATTCAGACATGGGGATGTAGTATATGCCGCAGAATGCTTTATCACTACTCAGAAGGATTCAGAAGGTCAACAATAGTACCATACAGAGATCAATAATTTATTGGGACGACATCAACATGTCTTTGAGGCAAACCAGGGAGACCACCTGACAGGGGGTTTGAGCACACCATTGAGTTGGAGGAGGGGGCCAAACCTATGATCACCACCCCCTATTTTCATCCTAGGAGGTTCAAGGATGATATAGAGAAGGCAATCAAGGAATTGCTGGTGATGGGGCACATCAGACCGAGCAAAAACCCATTTGCTTCTTTAGTTGTCTTAGTTCTGAAGAAGGATGGCACCATGAGGATGTGCATTGATTACCGAGACTTGAACAAGAAAACCATCAAGAACCGATACCCTATCCCACGCATTGACGAGTTGATGGATGAACTGCATGGGGCAATTTTCTTCTCAAAAATTGATCTACGCTCTGGATATCATCAGATCAACATCCGAGAGCAGGACATAGAGAAGTCAACATTTCGATGTCATTTTGGACACTTCGAGTTCCTGGTTATGCCATTTGGGATAACCAATGCACCTGCTACATTCTAGTCTTGCATGAACAATATATTCATGGATCAGTTAAGGAAATCAGTCTTATTTTTCTTCGATGACATATTGATCTATAGACGGTCATGGCAAGAGCATATGAGGCACCTGGATGAGGTATTGAGCATCATGGAGGCACAGTAATTATATGGAAAAGAGTCCAAATGCGAGTTCGGTATGACATAGCTACTTTACTTAGGCCACAACATCAGTGCACAGGGGGTACAGGTGCACCAAGAGAAGATCATGGCCATTCTAGATTGGCCGACGCCTAGGAACATGACGGAATTGAGGAGCTTCTTCGGGCTGTGTAGCTATTAAAGGCAGTTCATCTGGGGTTTTTCTCAGCTTGGAGCACCTCTGACAGATCTTACCAAGAATGGGGCCTTCATATGGACCGAGAAATCACAGGAATCCTTTGATCACATGAAGGAAGTCATGGGCACTTGTCTAGTCTTGGCAATACCAGACTTCACCTTGCCATTTGTACTAGAGTGTGACACATCTGGTGAAGGGATCGGTGCAATTTTGATGCAGGGAGGACACCCCATTGTATTAAAGAGCTGGAAGCTTAGTCAACCTGAGAGGTTGTACTCCACTTATGACAAGGAAATGTTGGCAATCATGCAATCCTTGACCAATTTCAGAAAATATTTGGTGGGCAACAAATTCGTGGTCAAGACCGATCACAACAGTTTGAAGTATTTTTTTGAGTAGAAGGACCTCAGTGAGCGCCAACAGAAATGGGTGACGAAGGTACATGCATTCGACTTTGACATAGAGTATGTCAAGGGGAAGAAGAACATTGTGGCCGATACACTATCGAGGAGACGTGCGACATGTTCTTTGATGGAGATTTTAGCAGATTGGAAATCCCACTTGTTAGTGGAATATTCCAAGAACAAGTTCGCTTGTGAGGTGATGGATGGGCAGATACAGGATGACCGGTATAAGGTCATTGACGATGTCATATTTTACAAGGATAGAGTCTACTTGGTGCTAGATTCAGGGCTCAAGAAGAAGATCCTCACTGCAATTCATGATTCACCTCTAGCAGGCCATCACGGGTTTTTCAAAACCTATAGACAGATCAGAGAGAGGTTCTCATGGAAGGGCCTCAAACAGGATGTTATGAGACATGTCAATGAGTGTGTGAGTTTCCAGTAGAACAAGTCAGATCATGGTCTTCTAGTATGGCTACTTCAACCACTCCCCATTCCAAAGCAGAAATGGGAGAGTATATCTATGGAATTCATCACAGGTCTACCCAAGGTCCAGGGTAAGGAATGTATCTATGTAGTGGTCGACAGATTGACCAATTTTGCTCACTTCTATGCCATACCGATAGAGTACAACGCAGTTCAGGTAACCGAGATTTTATTCAGGGAGGTCTTCAGACTTCATGGGTTGCCGAAGAACATCGTCAGTGACATGGACAGTCGCTTCATAGGAAATTTTTGGAGAGAGTTGTTTTGGTTGGTGGGAACAAAGTTGACACCTAGCACCAGCTATCACCCTCAGACAGATGGGAAGACCGAGATTGTCAACAAGTGGGTTGAAGGGTATGTGAGGAACTATGTAGGAAGACAACAAAGAACGTGGGTAAAGTGGTTACATTTAGGAGAACATTGCTACAACACCACCTTCCACATGTCCATTGGTATGACACCCTTCCGAGCATTGTACAGATATGATGCTCCCACTTTGGTAGACTTGGTGTTTGGGGAGAGCAGAGCTCCTAAGGCCAAGGATTGGATCATAGAGAGTCAGGAGATTCTCAAGTTGTTGAAAGAGCACCTGCAAATGGCACAAAACCGACAGAAGATAAGTGCGGACAAGCACATGATAGAGCACAACTTTGAGGTTGGAGATTTGGTTTTATTGAGACTCTAACCCTATAGACAGTCATCTCTGAAGAAGAGTGGGGTCGAGAAACTCAAGCCCATATTTTATGGTCCTTATAGGATCATGCACCGAGTAGGCGAGGTTACTTACGAGCTAGATCTTCCAGAGGGGAGGAAGATTCATAACATGTTCCATGTGTCCCTCCTAAAAAATGTAGTGGGACAATTCATTAGCACATCAGAGGAGTTTCTCCCGTTGGATGAGGAGGGACAGTTGGAGTTAGTCCCGGAGGAAGTTTTGGAGTTCCGGGAGCGGAAAATGAGGAGCAGGGTCATCAGAGAGTGTTTGATCAGATGGAGAGGGATTCTAGTAGAGGACACTACTTGGGAGAGCGAGCAGGGGTTGCAACACCTTGGACTGGTATTGCTTGAGGATAGGAAATTTCGGTAAGGGAGGACTGTAATGTCCCTTTCCAAATAGGATCTCTAGAGAGGAGGATTAATGGTCTAAACTGCCCCGTTAGACTATAGCCAGGGCCAAAGAGGGGTAAACAGGTTTACTAGAGGTCACTCCAGTCACAGGTGTTATATTCGGAAAGTGACATTGAGCTAAAAAGGGTTAAAAGCGCTTTTAAGTCATTATGAGCTAAAAATAGAAGTGAACAATGAATTAGGGTTTCAACAGTGATTTAGGGTTTTGGAAGTCAATAGTGAATTAGGGCTTCAACAATGATTTAGGGTTTTGGAAGTCAATAATGAATTAGGGTTTCAACATGATTTAGGGTTTTGGAAATCTATAAAGGAAGGGTCAACGAACTAATTCATTATTATACAAATTATGACTTGTCATTGAGGAGAAGAGGCGCATCTCAGGATAGATAGTTCAGTGGATTCTAGGAGGAAGACAATAGTGGCTGGTTTCGGTGTTGAGAGACACACCCTAGTCACCGGAAATATCATTCAGGTCTTCCATCATCAACAACAATTACACAGTGTTCAACAACAATGGCACATTCATCCAAAGTAAGGGTGCAACTTCTGAGAGGGTTTTTAGTCGACTTATCCCATCTAGGGAGAATTTCAAGATTTCCCTCCAACCCGTTTGAGAGGATGGCAAGGCACATCTTTTTCTTGGTTCCTCATCAGATTCCGACAAAGGAATCAACTGGGACATATTTTCTAGAATTGGACGTGCGACACTTTTGGCAGGCACATTTGGGTTCCAAAGCGAGCATCAGACTAAATTTAGGGAAACCCTTATGACCCATTTCCCATTAGACCAAGGCGGTTGTTTTGAGACATATCTCATCTGATTCTGACGAAGGAATCACTAGGACACATTTTTCCAGAAGAAGAGGGGCGCATTCCCCCAAGGGTATCCATATGGGGTCCAAATTCATCAGCAGAGGGGTCCGACAGATACCAGTATTGAGGACTAGAGCAGGGCACATCATCTAGGACAATTTCCAGGTCATTCTGAGAAGTATATATCCTAGGGAAAACTTTCCAGACTTCCAATAGTTACCATCAGAGCTGCCATAGTCCCAGCACATCCATTGATTCCGCAGTGCTCCCATATTCTGGGTATTATATTTTAAGTTGCTTATTTGTATTCCAGCTAAGATCCTTTGTCTGTTGATCTAGTCTAGTATTGTCATTTTATTCAGCTACATTTGGCCATTTTGTAATCCACTGAGATATCATAATACAAACTTTGCAGTCCTTTGCCGCATTTATTATTTGTATGATCATTTATATGTTGTAAACCATTGATCCTACACACACATTAGCAACATTTCCTAGACTAGCCAAGTCAGGAACATTACATAGATGCTAGCTCTCTATGGTAGGCTTCCCTCCTTGATGTGACCATATAATAGAACCGTGGGCTAGCTCCCTTTGCGACTACATGCTACGAAAATTTCGCGAGCTGCTTGCTCCTTTTTATCTGATTCCTGAATCAACAATTTCTCCAGGACCAAATCTACGATCCACGTTCTTCTTGCGATCGACGATTGAGATCGAATTGCGAGTTCGGAATTTGCAAGTCCTCTCTTCTCCCAACTTTGCTTCTCCTGATTTGCGAATCAACGAAGTGCCGATTTCTCGCCACGCATCCTATCTCAATGGATGACCAAGATTGCTTCAGCTCTCAGCTCTTCGGGTAGTCTCTCCTTGACTTTTCTCCGAAGGGTTCTTCCTCCGAAATACGTGGATCTTTTCCACGTGCCTTCCCAGCACCACGAGTAGGATCAATTTTCTCTTTGAAACTCTGTGAAGATCCATGTTTCCCTTGGAAAACCTCCCAAATTTCTTTCTCCCGAACCTCTCGATCTTCTACCACCTGTCTCCTCCGACGATGGACGATTTCACGGTCCTCGGGACCTCGGAAAGTCCTCGAACCCTTTGCACACTTAGCGCAAATTTCTCTTTTGAGACTTAGGCTGTTCTCGAATTCCTTTTGCACTCCTTGTAGGGCTCTACGCAGACTCTTCTGCGACTTTGATCTTCTTGAAAACCTTCAAGGTTCCCCGTTCCTCTACTTCCTTCAACAAACGTTCTCTTTCCCTCCTAGAAACTTCTCGCTCTTCCTCCTGAGCTTGTAATATGGACCTACAGTCTCCTCGGTGCACTCCTTGCATTCGACTAAGCTTTTCGATGGCTTCTCCCTTAGCCTATCTGAGCATATTAAGGCATCTCCTTTCCTTTGTCGATGCACTCTTGCAAAGTCTCCGTTCCTCAGAGTGTTCAACAAACCTAGGGTTCTCTTAAGGATTCCAACATTTTCAACCGTGTTGTTCTTGTGCACGCTCAAACTAGCTCGATGCCCTCCTGGCAGAGTCTTACAGAGTGTTCAGTAACTCTGCGCTGTGGTTCCTCACACACATACTTTCTTTCCAAGGTACTTAACCGCCTTGAAATTTCCTCCCAAGCCCATGAATTATCCTGGTATTCCCTCCTATCAGTTTCTCTTTTGACTCCACTCAGTTCAGACACACACTCCTTTCATCGGATCACAAAGTTTCCACACTCTGTCGTGCACTCCTTGCACTTAGCCTAGAGAAACAGACCTAATCCAACACACTTACTGATAGAAAACTATATCTCTATCCCTGTGGACGATTTCTAACATTCATCTACAACTCAAATGCATATAAATGACATTCATAATATGACATCCGTTACACAGAAATTGATAACAGATAAAACTGTCATTTTCTATTAATGGAGAAATATCAAATTACAAATGTTTGAGTCTGGATTGCAACTGAGTCTCGACTCTCCTTCTATATTCTATGCATTTCTCCTCCTAGATAACTCTTTCTTAGCTAACCCCCTCTACTGGAAACAATACAAAGATTTATACAAGAGGGGCTCGACGAGCTTCCCTCCAAGCTAAACTAGTGGTGTCAAATCACCATTCAAAACGCCTGTCTAATGGGAAAATTACAATGATGGAAATCTTCTCCAAATCAGATGCAGATCCCTCCTACCGTCAACCACTTAATGAAGACCTTATCTCCAGCTTGTACAAAGGCACAACTTGACTCTTCCAACCTGTCGACATTAATTGCCTTGATCAAGCCTTAGATTCTTGAAGGCAAAATGAGAGGGCGACGCCTCTTCCTTCCTTGAATGCGCACCACACATGTAAATTGACTGGCGCGTGTTGAGGTGGAGCGATGCTCCTGCATCATACTCCACGACTACAAAAATCATGAGCTTTTGCTCATGAGCTTCCTAGTTTGGTTGAAATCCTCCTGGATCCCAAACTTTCTCTTGGAGATGTCTCTTTGCTCCTCTGCTTCACTGTTGCTACTCCTGCATCCTTTTTGCGACTCGTGCATGTTCCTTTCTATCCAGCTTCTCCTTGCTGACTGCTTCTTCTGCTGACCCCAACATAAACTTTCTTATCTCCTCAATCACCTCATCCAAATACTCCATTGGTTGGATCTTCTTTTGCAGACTAGGTTGCTGCACTTCTTCCTTGTCAATGTGTAAATCACATTGACCCCCCAAGTTATATTCTTCATCTCTTGTGGCCTTATCTTGCCACACTGCTGCAACCTCCACTCCTATAAGATTCTTATCAATGGGCTTCGACTCAACCATTACTTCTGACAGATTTACCCCTGTCAGTTCTTCGGTTGGTTCCATTCCAACTTCCTCCAGCTGCAACTTGTGCTGGTGTGTCTCCTCTGGCATGGTTATCTTATGGAAGCCACCTTCTGGTTCAAGACTGTCTAACCAATCCTCCAGTGCCTTTAACTCCATTTCTCACTGGGTGAGTAATCCAACTGGGAATTCTCCTTCTGTTGGGACATAATTCAATATTTGTTTCTCCTCCTCCATGAAAGTCTCAGCTTGTTGTCCTTCTATCTCATTTTCAACATCTGTGCTAGCCTCTCCTTGTCCTCTTGGAAAGAATATATCGACTCCTCCAATGATCAAAACGGTCCTCTGATCCTTCTCTGTTGCGATGAAAGTTTCCAACTTGTCATCATCTTCAATCACGTGGCTTGCGGTTCTGCATGAATCTTCACCCGATTGAGGTCTTTCTTTTTCCTCCTCTTCATCTATCAACACCTCATGACATGAACTGTCAACTGATCTCACCTCTTCTTCTTTGCCCACTTGGAAATTTTGGATGTCTCCCCTGCCCTCCTAGTAGTTCACGAGATCCACTGATCCCTTCTCATTGCTCACCTGACAACCTACGAGACCCTTTCCAGATCTCTTTCTGTCATCATTGAGGTTTTCAACATACCTCAACCACCTTTTTAAAACCTGTTGCTACCCTCTAGCCAACAACTTTCGAACATTCCATTTAGCTGTTCTCTTCAAAGGCTATTCATACCTCCAACCAACCTTTGCTTCCTGTTGCATCTTTAATGTTAGTGACTCCATATTTTCCTTGATCTTCCTAAGCTCCTTGTCTATTTCTGCTTTGCTTTTCTACGGGAAGACCTCCCCTCGATCGTGTTCATGACTTCCAACGACCATCTTGCTTCACCTACAACCCACCCCACTGTTTATCATCTGTTGCACACATTGCAACAACTTCAACAAAGTATCGTAGTTCGTCTCCCCTACCTACAAAAATCTATTCTGCATTATCTCTGATACCACTTTGGTGCAAACCCCCTTCCCTCCAAAGGGATCCTTGACCTCCCAGTCTAGGATCGTTTAAGTCCTCGAACCAAATGGCTCGTTAGGATCCTAATGGGAACCAATTTAACTTGACACATTCCCTCTACCTTCTCGGCACAGGTTGTATGGCAACCACAGACCCTCTCCTTAGCGCTTTTCAAATATTAATGCCTTCGGACGCTAGCACTCTATGCCAGACTTCCCTCCTTGATGTGACCATGGAATACGACCATGGGATATCTCCCTTCGCGACTCCGTGCTTCAGAACTTTCATGAGCTGCTTGCTCCTTTTTCTCCAACTCCCGAATCGAAGATTTCTCCAGGACCAAATATACGGTCCACGTTCTTCTTACGATTGACGGTTGAGATCGAATCGCGAGTTTGGACTTCGTGAGTCCTCTCGTCTCCCAAATCTTCTTCTCCCAATTTGAGAATCAACGAAGTGATGATTTCTTGCCACATGTATTATTTCAATGGACGACCAAGATTGCTTCAACTCTTGGCTCTTCAGGTATTCTCTCCTTGAATTTTCTCCGAAGGGTTCTTCCTTTGAAATACGTGGATCTCTACCACGTGCCTTCTGAACACCATGACTAGGATCAATTCTCTCTTCGCGACTCTGTGAAGATCTGTGTTTCCCTTGGAAAACCTCCCAAAGTTCCTGCTCCCGAACCTGTTGATCTTCTGCCACCTGTCTTCTCCGATGATGGATGATTTCATAGTCTTTGGGACTTTGAAAAGTCCTCGAAGCCTTTTCACACTTAGTGCAAATTTCTCTTTTGAGACTTAGGATGTTCTTGAATTCCTTCTGCACTCATTACAGGGATCTGCACAGAGTCTTCTGCGACTTTGCTCGGCTTGAAAAGCTTCAAGGTTCCATGTTCCTCTACGTCCTTCAACGAACTTTCTCTTTCCCTCCTAAAAACTTCTCTCTCTTCCTCCTAATCTTGTAAGATGGACCTATAGTCTCCTCGGTGCACTCCTTGCACTCGGCTAAGATTTTCGACAACTTCTCCCTTATCCTATATGAGCATCTTAAGGCATCTCCTTTCCTTTGTTGATGCACTCTTGCAAAGCTTTCCTTCCTCAGAGTGTTCAACAACCCTAGAGTTGTCTTAAGGATTCCAACATTTCCAACCATGTTGTTCTTGTGCACACTCACACTAGCTCGATGACCTCCTGACATAATGTTCAGTAAATCTGTGCTGTGGTTCCTCACACACAGAATTTCTTTCCAAGGTACTTAACCACCTTGAAATTTACTCCCAATCCCGTGAATTATCTTGGTATTCCCTCTCGACAATTTCTCTTCGGACTCCACTGAATTCAGACATGCACTCCTTGCATCGGCTCACATAGTTTCCATACTCTGTCGCGCACTCCTTGGACTTATCCTAGAGAACTAGACCTAATCCAACACACTTACAGATAGAAAACTGTATCTCTATCCCTGCAGATGATTTCTAACATTCATCTACAACTCAAATGCATATAAATGACACTCATAACACGACATCCATTACACATAAATTGATAACAGGAAAAACTGTCATTTTCTATTGATGGCGGAATATCAAATTAAAAATGTTTGATTCTGGACTGTGACTGAGTGTCGGCTCTCCTCCTATATCCTATGCATTTATCCTTCTGGCTAACTCTTTCTTAGCTAACCCCCTCTACTGGAAACAATACAAAGATTTATACAAGAGGGGTTTGATGAGCTTCCCTCCAAGCTAAACTAGTGGTGTCAAATCACCATTCAAAATGCATGTCTAATGGGAAAATTACAATGATGGAAATCTACTCCAAATCGGATGTAGATCCCTCCTACCATCAACCACTTAATGGAGACCTTATCTCCAGCTTGTGCGAAGGAACAACTTGGCTCTTCCAACCTGTTGGCATTAATTGCCTTGATCACGCCTTAGATTCTTGAAGGAAAAATGAGAGGGCGACGACTCTCCCTTTCTTGAATGCACACCACACGTGTAAATCGACTGGCACGTGCTGAGGTGGAGCAATGCTCCTGCATCACCTGTCACTGTTCATTGGGTTAAATTTTCTTTTATGAATATGATTATAACGATGGGTGTTGATTTCATTTCACTACATTTTTAAGAATAATCTTGCTTCACTTCTAGAGATAATGCAATATTGCATTTAGATACTTCTTTAAAGTGAAAGTTTTTTTTATGATTAAATTTTTATAAAGACTAATTTACAAGTATATGGTAGTCATTAAATGTTTGACCTCATAAGGTTTATGTTAAAATTAATGTAGCTGAAAGAGCCATTCTTCGGAAGGATGGAAAATATCCTATCTGTGATCTAGGGCCCCCAGTACACTACCGGGGTTCTTGGTCTGGGACCAGGCAGTTAGAGCCATGGAAAAAGACCCTAGTTGGGCCTCCAATGTATTTCTTGGGATCTTGGTTAGGGACCAAACAATTTGATGATATAAGTCTCTAGATGTGTTCTAGGGCCCCTGGATGTGTTCCAAGGAATCCTTTTTTAGCACTTGGATTGATTCTTGGTTGTGTACCTTGGTGGTTAAGACCCTAGTTGTGATATAGCCCCCCCAGATGTGTTCTGAGGTATCCTGGTTTGGGACCAGGCATATTGTTGGTTCGAGTACCAAGCCGATATGATGTGTGGCTTTCTTCTCTCCTGGGATGGTCCATATGACCTAGGATTAGTTAAGAAGAAAGGCATGATCATGCCATTTCCCTTCCTCGTATGTTGGGATGATAAAAAGCTTATAATCTATATTGTGGGACTCGTGTGGAAAAACTGCCATTAGAAAAGGACTTGACCTTTGACTTTGTCTTATTGTTGAAACCCCTTGCTTGAGTTGTGACTCCAAAAATTTATGTTCATGTGCTGGTTCAATTTTATTTAACTTTACTTTCTCCTAAAGAAAGCTAGCCGCCCTTGTTTTTGAAACCCTCCTCATTTGATTTAATTTATGATTGACTTTACCATTCGATGTTTTTAATTGGTAAATTATAATTTATTTTTTAAAAAAGGGTTAACCTAACCCTAAAGCTATGGCAAGTGGACTAATAGTTTATCCCTACCTCACCTACCTCAACTATTTAAATAGTATCCTATCCCTCATTTGGTACACTTTTCTCATATGATCTCCTTCTCCAAGTTGACGTTGAGGCTGAGGTTTGTTGTGGCTCTTCTGGTTAGGTTTATAAGGTCTTTCTCATGTCTCTCTTATGCTTTCCAACCTGCTATTGGTTTATCTCTGCTAGCATATTTTTTAAGTGTGGACTGTTGATGTTTTTCTGCCTGCCGTGGGTCTTCCTTACTAGCTGTTTCATCTTCTGAGCTTGCCGCTAGACTAGTGGTGTCATCCCTTGATTGTTCGTGGTTTCTTCAACCTGCTGTGGGTCTTTTTTTGCTTTCCATTGATGTTGTTGATTTTCTAGGTGACACCCTTTATATTTTTCTAATGTTTCCCTTGTTGGTCTGCTGTTACAACACTTAATATTTCAGTAGGTGCCACCCATGTGTTTGCTGTTACAACCCTTAGTATTTTAGCAGGTTCCACCCCTGTGGTTGTTGTTATAGCCCTTAGTGTTTCAACAGGTGCCACCCCAATGTTTGCTATTACATCCCTTAGTATTTCAGCAGGTGCCACCCGTGTGTTTACTGGTACATCCCTTGGTATTTCAGCAGGTGCCACCTCTATGTTTATGTTGTGCTACCTTGTGTCTAAGCATCAGGGCTGATTTTTTAGACTTTTGATATTTGCATCAAATTGAAGAAGGCACCTGTGTTGGACTAAATATAGATTTTCTTTTCTAGACCTAGTTTGGATAGTGGTTTGGACTGTTTTGACTGTGGTTTCTCCAGCTTGTTGAGTTCTGATTTTTTCCTATCAATCTAAGAGACCTTATTGGCTTAATTCCCATGCCCATGAGGAGAAATACCCCGAGGGTTTGATCTATGATCTTTCTAAGATTTTGTGAGCATACATTGGAGGAAGGTAACAACAAAAAATCAGTTACCTTTGGTCTTTATTACAACTAAGGTAATATTCAGATATGTGCTCAATAATACTGTTAGGTTATGCATCATAATTTTATTATGCTTTGTTGGTCATAAATTACAGTAGCTATTGATGTGAAAGTTTTAAGAATTTATGTTTCTATATACCCTACTATTTTACCCTTAAAATCTAACATGGTATCAGAGCTTAGGGCGTGAAAATAACTAATTTTTGGAATACCTTTGAGCCTGCATAAATCCTCTCTTAAGGGTTTTTATTTCAGATCAACAGTATGTTGTTTTGTATAAGATCTCTCCTGTAAATGATTTTCAGTATGGATTCATCTTCAGTCAAAGTAGAAGATAGGATTGAAGAGGCTTCAAACTTCAATGTCTAGAAGGATAGGGTCTTTAATATCCTGGAGTAAAGTGACTTGGATGATCTGGTCACCAGGGTGATGGAAGAACCTACTACAAATGTAGGAAGAGCAACCTATAAGAAGAGGTAGGCCAAAGCCAAAAGGGTAATTTTTGACTCAGTTAAAGATAGTATGAGGCCTTTTATTGCTCACCTAAGGACAACAAATGAATTCTTTGATGCCCTAGCCAACTTTAATGAAAATAAGGCCCCAAATAAGAAGAGGACCTTGAAGAAACAACTACGTACATTAAAGATGGGAAAGGATGAAACCATCTCTGCCTTCTTTTCCAACATTTTCCAAACAAGAGATCAACTTGCATCAATTGGAGTTATAGTAGATGATGATGACCTTGTACAAACAACAGTAGATGGTATTCTAGAATCATGGGAGACATTTCTCTCATTTGTATATGGAAGAGAAGTTCAACCCAACTTCAAGAGATTATGGAATGATTGCTTGGAATAAGAGGGAAGAATTAAAAGCAGAAATGAACCCTCCACTGTGAAATACCATGCTCTTTCAGCCAAAGCCAAGAAATGGAAGAGGTTTCCTCAGCACAAAGGTAAGAAACCTCAAGGTAAGCACTCTCATCCTCACTCTCATTTATCTAAAGTAAGATGCTTTAACTGTAACAAGCTAGGTCATTATGAAAAATACTGCAGGAACCCCCCTTCAAAACAAAAATGGAAAGGTAGGTTCCATGCTTCAGTTGCAATTGAGGAAGAAGAGTCTAAAATAAAGAGAACCAGAGTTGTTTCTAAAGAACAAGAGAAACGTGAAGAAATTTATCTTGTTTCAACTCTCTCCGTTGCTGTCACTAAATCAAAAGAAATTTGGTTAATAGACAGCGGGGCCTCCAAGCATATGATCGGCTTCAAACAGAACCTTGTGAACTACCGAGATAAGAAGTTAAATGTGAAGGTATAATTGGGTGATGATGGCACTTATTCCATCAAAGGAGTTGGATCAAAATATTTTCAACTGTAGTCAGGTAATGTATTTCATGTTGAAGAAATTCTTTATGTTCCTGGCTTAAAGAAAAATCTTATTTCAGTTGCATTTCTAGAAAGTAAAGGGTACACAATAACCTTCTCCAAAGGAAAGGCTCTTATGTGGCCCTCAAATGAAAGTACGAGCTCAACCATGATAATCAGAGTTTAAGAAGGTGGACTTTGAAAAATCTCTAGTCAAGTTATTCAAGCATTAGATCATGAGATGATCAACCCCTATGAACTATGGCACAAAATGTTTGGACATCTCGACTATAATTCTCTCCGAGGTTTGCAAAAGATGGTAACATGTATGCCAATTTCTTCTTTTGAGCATGATAGCATTTGTAGAGGGTGTGCTCTTGGTAAAAATACAAAGAAATCTTACCCTCACAGTAATATAAAAACTAATGGTATCTTATATGTTATTCATTCTGATCTCTTTGTACCTATGACCGCTCCATCCATGAATGGTTGTCTTTATTATATCATTTTTATTGATGATTTCTCCCGTAAAACTTGGATTTATTTTTTGAAAAATAAAGATGAATCCTTCAGTAAATTTTAGGATTTTAAGAATCTTATTGAGAATCAAACAGGTAGACATATCCATGTTTTTAGAACAGATAATGGAAAAGAGTTTGAATCCCACAAGTATGATGATCTCTGTCGGGATTCTGGGATTAAGAGGGAGCTTACTGCGCCTTACAATCCCTAGCAGTATGGGGTTGCAGAAAGAAAGAACAAAATAATTTGTGATGCAACCAGAGCTATGATGTATGATTAGAATCTTTCGTTGTCTCTTTGGGCCAAAGCTGCAAGTACTGCAGTCTATATTTAGAACATGTGTCCTCATAAATCTTTGGAAGAGAAAACTCCAAAATAAGTCTTCACGAGTGAGAAGCCTTCAGTTGATCATTTGAAAATTTTTGGTAGTCCTATATACATTCATGTACCAAAAGAAAAGAGGACTGAATTAGAGCCCTCTGGAAAGAAAGACACTTTTGTGGGGTACAATGAGACCTCAAAATCATATCGAATTTATGTTCCAGGGAAAAAATATATAGAGGTCAGTAGAGATGTGACCTTGCATGAGGAAGCTTCCTTTTGTCGTTCCAGAATGATTCCCTATGATACAGAGGAGCATGAAACTCTATCTTCAAAGCCTTCAGATTCAAAACTTTCAGATGAGCAAAGGGAAGATGCCAAAGATCCTTCATTGGATCCCATAAGGGATTCTGTTGAGTTTCCCCTAGAGAAATATCTTGCCAAAAGGAAGCCAACATGGTGTTGTGAAATTTTAAAGGAAGCATAAAAACATGCAACACCTAAAGGTACTTTCAGAGAAAGCAAGAAGCCAGATAAGTACTAAGGTTTGATAGCTCATTTGAATCTTGTGATTGACTCAGAACCTTCCACTTTTGATGATGCTTCAAAACATAAAGTGTGGAAAGATTCCATGATAGAAGAATAAAAGTCAATATTGAAGAATGCTGTATGGGAAGTGTTCCCAAGACCTCAAGGAAAATCAGTAGTAACCTCTAAATGGATTTACAAAATAAAGCATGCAACAAATGACAATGTTGAAAAATTCAAAGCTATATTTGTGGCTCGTGGTTTCTCTTAGAAATATGGAATTGATTATGATGAGATATTTTCTCCTGTTGCCAGGTATAACTCTATAAGAATCATCATTTCTCTTGCTTCAATCTTTGATTGGAAAATTTACCAAATGGATGTTAAGACTTCTTTTCTTAATGGTGAAGTTGAGAAAGAGATTTATATCGAGAAGCATGAGGGTTTTGTGATCCATGGGATGGAATCCCATGTCTGGAAACTCAAGAAATCCTTGCATGGATTGAAATAGGCTTCGGGAGCTTGGTATGGAAGAATTGACAATTTTATTTAGAGTCTTGGGTTCTTCAAGAGTATAGAAAATCTTATATTTATATAAAGATTGTGAAGAATCATCCTGTTATCTTGGTTTTATATGTGGATTATTTGTTCCTTACTAGAGAGGAAAATATGATAGCTCAAACTAAGAGGGAGCTGTTAGCAGAGTTTGAAATGAAGGACTTGGGTCTTATGCATTACTTTCTTGGTTTAGAGGTGTGGCAGAAACATGGTGAGATATTTCTCTCACAAAGTAAGTACGTAGTTGATGTTTTCAAAGATTTGGGATGATGGACTGTAAGTCCATGAACACACCTATGATTTCTAACTTGAAGAAGTTACATGATCAAGCTACAGGTTCAGATTAAGAAGAACCTACAATATATCGTCATATTATTGAGTCCTTGATGTATTTAGTACACACCAGACCAAGCATTTGTTATGTAGTGAATTCCTTCAGTCAGTTTATGTGTAATACAAAACACATTCATATGGTTGCTGCTAAACATATTCTCAGATATGTCTGGGGGACTATAGTTTATGGGCTCAAATACACTTCTAGTGGAGGTGTAATGCTTCATAGCTATACAGATTCAGATTGGATGGGAAATACATTGGATCCAAGGAGCACTTCCAGATATTGTTTCAGTTTGGGGTCAACTATGATCTCCTGGTCTAGTAGGAAGCATGGCTCCATAGCCCAAAGCACTGCAGAGGAAAAATACATTGTTGCAAGTGTTGCTAGTAGAGAAGAAGTGTGGCTCATAAATATACTCTCAGATTTGTTCAGTGCTAAGCTAGAACCCACATTAATTCACTGTGATAACCATAGCTGTATAAATCTATCAGAGAATCATGGGTTTCATAACAGATCAAAACACATTGAGATGAGATATCACTATGCTTGGGACATGGTGTAGAAGAACATTCTCAATATTCAGTATATTTCGACTGCGAAACAAACTGCAGATATTTTGACCAAGCCCCTGTCATTGACAAAGTTTGTATACTTTCGAGAAAATGTTGGTGTTGCTGAGAATTCCTCTCTTGCTGAGAGGGAGTGTTAAAATTAATGCACCTGCAAGAGCCATTCTCCGGGAGGATGGAAAAGACCCTAGTTGTGATCTAGGGCCCCCGGTACACTCTTGGGGTTCTTGGTCTAGGACCAAGAAGTTAGAGCCATGGAAAAGACCCTAGTTTGGCCCCTAGTGTATTTTTGGGGATCTTGGTTAGGAACCAAGCAGTTTGATGATATAAGTACCTAGATGTGTTCTAGGGCCCCTGGATGTGTTCCAGGGAATCCTTGTTTATCACTTGGATTGATCCTTGGTGGTTAAGACCCTAGTTGTGATATAGGGTGCCCAGATGTGTTATGAGGTATTCTGTTCCAGGACCAGGAAGATTCTTGGTCTGAGTACCAAGCCGAGATGATGCATGACTTTCTTATCTCGCGGGATGGTCCATATGAACTAGGAGCAGTTAAGAAGAAAGGAAAGATCACATCATTTCCCTTCCTCATATGTTGGGATGATAAAAAGATTATAATCTATATCGTGGGACTCTCGTGGAAAAAATACCATTAAATAAGGACTTGACCTTTGAATTTGTCTTATTGTTGAAACCCCATGCTTGAGTTATGCCTCCCAAAATTTACGTTCATGTGTTGGTTCGATTTTATTGAACTTTAATTTCTCCTAAATAAAGCTGGACGCCCTTGTTTTTTAAACCCTCCTCATTTGATTTAATTTATTATTGACTTTACCATTTGATGTTTTTAATTGGTAAATTCTTATTATTATTTTTTAAAAGATTTAACCTAACCCTAACACTATGGCAAGTGGACTAATAGATTATCCCCACCTTACCTACCTCAACTATTTAAAGAAGTATCCTCTCCCTCATTTGGTACACTTTTGTCATATGATCTCCTTCTCCAAGTTGACGTTGAGACTAAGTTTTGCTACGACTCTTCTGGTCGGGTTTATAAGGTCTTTCTCAGGTATCTCTTATACGTGCCAACCTGCTATTGGTTTATCTTTGCTAGCAGATTTTTTAAGTGTGGACTGTTGATGTTTTATTTCCTGTTGTGGGTCTTCCCTACCAGCCATTTCATCTTCTGAGCTTGCCGTTGGACTAGTGTTGTCATCCCTTGCTTGTTCGTGGTTTCTCCAACCTGTTGTGGGTCTTTTTGTGCTTTCCATTGATGTTCTTGATCTGTTGGGTGACACCCTTGATATTTTGCTGATGCTGCCCTTATTGGTCTACTATTACAACACTTAATATTTCAGCAGGTGCCACCCATGTGTTTGCTGTTACAACCTTTAGTATTTCAGCAGGTGCCACCCTCTTGTTTGTTGTTACAACCCTTATTATTTCAAAAGGTGCCACCCCTGTGTTTACTGGTACAACCCTTTGTATTTCAGTGGGTTCCACCTCTATGTTTATGCTATGCTTCATTGTGTCTAAGCATCATGGCTGATTTTTTAGATTACTGATATTTGCATCCACTTGAAGAAGGCACCTATGTTGCACTGAATATAGATTAGCTTTTCTAGCCCTAGTTTGGAATGTTTTGAGTGTGGTTTCTCCAGCTTGTTGAGTTCTAATTTTTTCCTATCAATATAAGAGTCCTTCTTGGCTTAACTCCCATGCCCTTGAGGAGATATACCTTGAGGGTTTGATCTATGACATTTCTAATCTTTTCTAAGCATACATTAGAGGAAGGTAACAACATCAAATCAGGTACCTTTGTTATTTATTACAACTAAGGTAATATTCAAATCTGTGCTCAATAATACTATTAGGTTATGCATCAAAATTTTATTATGCTTTGCTGGTCATAAATTACAGTATCTATTGATGTGAATTTTTTTAAGAATTTATGTTTCTAGATACCCTACTGTTTTACCTTTAAAATCTAACAGTTTATGGGAATTTGTATGAAAATATAATTCATTGCATTCAAAAGAGTTTTCATATAAGCGACTTGAGGTGCATAGGGAATACCACTCTTCAATGGAAGGAGGGATATCCTTACCCTATAGGAACCCTTAGGTTTGACCAATTTTGATTACAAGTAATTGAAAATAGTGTCAACAAATTGGTGACCATATTGGAAATGCCTTTGAAGAGAGATTTGAAAGTAGTTGAACACCTATCACCTTTAAAGACCACATAGGAGTTCTTACTTGTGCACAGAGAAGATATATTTAACTTGGGAAAAACCTCCATTGAAAGGGGAAGTGAATTGATTGATGACTCCACTGGGTCTTTAAAGTTTGTCTCCCTTTCATAGAATATAAACTTGTTATTTCGTTTACTTTTGAATTCCTCATTGTCTCCTCTCCATTTAGTCCTTGGATTAATCGTATTTTTATGACTAGCCAAAATACGACCCTCAATGAAATAGATGATCCAAAGCTCATCGTTCAGGTCGATACAAGGGAACCTAAATCCTATCCCTTGGGTTTATAACCTGTGTTTATAACCTACTTTGGAGTTACCAACCTGCATTGGAGTTACCAACCTGCACTGGAGTAGCATACCAGCTTGCATTGGAGTTACCAACTTGCGTTGGGGTAGCGTACCAACCTATTTTTGAGTTACCAACTTTCGCTAGGGTAGCGTACCAACCTGCGTTGGGGTAGCATACTAGCCTGCATTGGATTTAGCAACCTGTGCTGGGGTAGCGTACCAACCTGCATTGGGGTAGAGTACCAACCTGCGTTGGAGTTACCAACTTGCGATGGGGTAGTGTACTAGCCTATGTTGGAGTTACCAACTTGCATTGGGGTAGAATACCATCCTGCGTTGGAGTTACCAACCTACATTGGGGTAGCATACTCTACTTGGGATATCATCACTTCCCTCTGGGGATCACATCACTTCCCTCTACTAGGGATCTCATCATTTCCCTCGACTAGGGATTACATCACTTCCCACTTTTGGGGAACACATCACTTTCCGCTACTGGGGAACACATCACTTCCCACTACTGGGGAACACATCACTCCCTCTCATGAGGGAAAATCCTTCTAGACCACACCAAGCTTGTCTCTGAAGTATTCAAACTTCTCTCTCGATACAGGTTTAGTAAACACGTTTGCTACCTGCTTGTCGGTAAGAACATACTAGAGCTTTACTGCTCCCTTCTATATCATATCACAAATATAATGGTACTTGATCTCGATGTGCTTGGAATTGTCATGACATATGAGGTTCACTGACAACTTTATGCAACTTTGGTTGTCATAAAATATACATGTTTCCTTCAACTCGAGATCAAACAATTCTGAAATCAACTTCTGAAGCCACATTGCTTCACCACAAGCTGACCATGCTGCCACATACTCTACCTCTATGGAAATGAGTGCCATACATGTTTGTTTCTCATTGAGTCATGGGATCATAACTGATCCCATACTAAAGCAATATCCAAATGTACTTTTATGGTCTGTGACACTGCCTACCCAATCTGAATCTGCAATCTTATCTGACACTCCAAGATATATTTGGGTCCATTATCAATTG
The DNA here is from genome assembly GCA_009831015.1 of Picea engelmannii. Taxonomy (NCBI): domain Eukaryota; kingdom Viridiplantae; phylum Streptophyta; class Pinopsida; order Pinales; family Pinaceae; genus Picea; species Picea engelmannii. Next base: position 231,210 of record ML800387.1, read on the forward strand.
CACCCTTTAGGTACCTCATCACATGTTTTTCCATAATCAGGTGAACATGTCTTTCATTGAAAAACATATATCTATACTTGTTTTCTTCGAACCCATTGTCACACAATCTGTACTTGCCCAAAGCCCAAGGTAAGTGATGCAAGATTGATGTAACAAGGGGGTGACCTATCACTATCACCTTAATAGGAAACCCTTTTGTGTTTAGGAGTATATCAAGATTACCCCAAGGGAGACGTCTCCAGTGACCTAAACGGATGATAAGACTAAGGCAAGGATGTAAGAATACCCCCCTCTCATTGGTCACTCGAGTCAAAAGGTTCTTTAGGTCTTTAAGAGATGAAGCAATAGTAAAGATGAAGTGTACCTTCCCAGAACAAGACAACAAAGAAAATATGGCATCTTTCAAGTACAAAAATGATGTTAGTGCTTCATAAGACCATGAACCTTCAAAAAATAAGCTTGCTGATGTAAAATTGCAGCAATATAATAATTTACAACAACAATAAGTATTTTATAACTGCTGCAAAGAATTTGCCTTGGAATTGCTCAAAAAATACAAGAAAAGGTAGCTTTAACTAGGCAAAATAATGATCAACTGTCACAAGCAATTTTGGCAATGTGTAACACACCCACGATGGGTTTTTTTTTTTTTTTTGTTTGTCCTCCTTATAGGAACAGATCCTTTCCCTCTACGATTCCTAATTTGGGAAGTCCGGGACTCAGCCCGACCCTCTAGTCAAGGTTCTACGATTCTATAAGTCAAACAAGACTTAGAGACCTTGATAGTCTCACCTCTTAATCAAACACATGCCCTTCCGGCTTCTGGTGCAGGTCTTATGATACCCACGACCTTCTCCTTTGCGCTTCAGTGAAGTCTCGGACTTGGCATTAGCCCCTTTTCTCTTAGCCCCTCTTCGGATGTGACCTTGGGCGATGACCTCACATAAACACACAATTGCGGGCACAACCAAAGGGGGTTTGAAACCAAACTAATTTTCGGCCCGTAATTCGCGTCGATCCTCCACGCGTCGTTTCTCCAAAATCGAGGTTTGGATTGTGGCCTGCCCTCAAATTTTTAAAGTTTGCGCACGTCCAATTCCCGCATTGCTATGGGACCGTCAATATCCTGATCTTGACGGTACCGTCTGAAATGATGGTTCATATATGCCCTTTTCAAATCCACGGACCAGATCTTCCCCTCCTAAATCAATGAATGTGATATCCTTTGTGATTTTGGACTTCAGACTTTTCAAATCTCAAACCCTGCTTTCCTCCGTACATCAATCTTCCAGAGTTGACGATCTGCGGACACCTGTCCTCCTAAATCAATGGACCTGCTTCTACTTCGGGTGTTTGAACTTTAAACTAGATCAATGGTCCTGTGGCCCTCTTCTCGATCAATGGTCGAGATCTCCTTCGGGTCTCCAGACTTCTAATATCTCAAATCTCAAACTTCACCCTTTTTCCCAATGGATTTTATCTGAAGGCTATAATCCACTGACGCGTGTCTACTTGATCTAATGATCAAGGATTCTTCGGGTATTTAACCAGAGTCCACAGATTTGTGCCAGCTATCCTTTGGATCAGACAATCGAGGATTGCTTCAGTTCTTTACCCGGAGTCCACAGATTCACGCCATGTCCCTTCTTAATCTGACGACTATGAATTACTTCGGGACTATATCCAGAGTCCATAGATTCACGCCACATCCCTTACTAATCTTACGGCTATGAATTACTTCGGGACTTTATCTGGAGTCCACAAATTGACGCCAAGTCCCTTCTGGATCAGATGGTCGAGATTCACTTTGGATGATTCGACGCTTGAGATTTACTTCGGACGATCCGATGACTGAGATCTACTTTGGCTCTCTGGCTCTTCACACTTCGGGAGTCTCAAATCTCAACTGAAAACTCTCAAATAGATTTTTCTAAGCTACTGATATGCTGATACATATCTCGTGGCGATCAATGGTTAGGATGCTACTTCGGGTGATCTGACGATTGAGATTTACTTCGGCTCTCTGACTCTCTAGAATTTGGGAGTCTCAGATCTCAACTGAAAACTCTTGCACAGATTTCCCTGGAGTCCACGATCTGTCACCACGTATCCCTCTGGATCTGGTGGTATAGATTCACCTCCTGGTGATGGAAAACCTTAAATTACTTTGGGACTTCAGAACTTTGGTAAGTTCCCTTCTCCTACGTGTGCCAAGTGCTAAGGTTTGTGCACCTTGCTTAGATCAGAAGGCTGTCAATCCTTGGCGTTGTGATCCAATGGCCATTGTCGCTCCTCCTCCTGAGCTTCTGAATTGCTCTGACTTAGAAGATTTTCTAAGTGCTCGAAGGATTCGACCTTTTCTCCTCCTACGGGCCCATCTCCTGTATTTCGTCTGCACTTTTGAAAACACTATCTCTTCTGAGCTTGATCTCCTTGAATATTTTTCCATCCCATGCACTCCTTGCATTTTAGGGATCACGTCAAACTCAGATCGAAGGTCAATGACGATCGACAATTCACAGAAATTATGGGGCCCCAACATGCGTAGTATTTAGTAGAGATTTCAACCTCCGCAATCTGGAAAATGCTCGCTCAATTTTAGTATAACTAGGATCGTTGATCTTCTAGCCCATTGAGATCAACGACAAGGGTGAAGTGTGGGCCACGAACTAGCACGTTCGCTACTTTCACCTTCGTGCTCTGTAGTGATTCCCCACCCTCGATCTATGTTCATAGATCGACGGTTCATAGAAATTGCGGGGTTCAACTTGACTATTGTGCAATTTGACATCTCGGAGCCTCGAGCTCCAAGGTTCCTAGACCCAAGTCACACAGATCTTCATATAACTCCTGGGCTATAATCCCTGCTCTTAGTCGGGTTTTTGGTTAAGGGAATAGGCGCAATTTCAGAGTCTCCTAGACTACTGGTTTGAAGGGAACACCTTCCCAACTCGCAGAGATTTAAGCTTTGAATCAAGGCAAAGTAACTTGTGAAGTTACCAAAATGGTAGCTATTCCTAGAGGCTTGCTTTGAATCCAGAACGATGATGTAAATTCTTGGGGAATGCACCTTCGAGTGATTAAACTGGGACGTATGGAAATTCATGCAGAAATATAGGCTCTTAAGGGAACAAACACATACTCATAACTTAATCATTTAATACAGAGAAATAACCTTTTATAGACATGTAAATACTCGTATGCATGAATTATTTACAATTCAAAGCATAAGGCAAGAAAACACTTATC
>ML800387.1:234508-248477 GCA_009831015.1 Picea engelmannii
TTTATAACTGCTGCAAAGAATTTGCCTTGGAATTGCTCAAAAAATACAAGAAAAGGTAGCTTTAACTAGGCAAAATAATGATCAACTGTCACAAGCAATTTTGGCAATGTGTAACACACCCACGATGGGTTTTTTTTTTTTTTGTTTGTCCTCCTTATAGGAACAAATCCTTTCCCTCTACGATTCCTAATTTGGGAAGTCTGGGACTCAGCCCGACCCTCTAGTCAAGGTTCTACGATTCTATAAGTCAAACAAGACTTAGAGACCTTGATAGTCTCACCTCTTAATCAAACACAGGCCCTTCCGGCTTCTGGTGCAGGTCTTATGATACCCACGACCTTCTCCTTTGCGCTTCAGTGAAGTCTCGGACTTGGCATTAGCCCCTTTTCTCTTAGCCCCTCTTCAGATGTGACCTTGGGCGATGACCTCACATAAACACACAATTGCGGGCGCAACCAAAGGGGGTTTGAAACCAAACTAATTTTCGGCCCGTAATTCTCGTCGATCCTCCATGCATCGTTTCTCCAAAACCGAGGTTTGGATTGTGGCCTGCCCTCAAATTTTTAAAGTTTGCACACGTCCAATTCCCGCATTGCTATGGGACCGTCGATCTCTTGATCTTGACAGTACCGTCTGAACTGATGGTTCATATATGCCCTTTTCAAATCCACGGACCAGATCTTCCCCTCCTAAATCAATGAATGTGATATCCTTTGTGATTCTGGACTTCAGACTTTTCAAATCTCAAACCCTGCTTTCCTCCGTACATCAATCTTCCGGAGTTGACGATCTGCGGACACCTGTCCTCCTAAATCAATGGCCCTGCTTCTACTTCGGGTGTTTGAACTTTAAACTAGATCAATGGTCCTGTGGCCCTCTTCTCGATCAATGGTCAAGATCTCCTTCGGGTCTCCAGACTTCTAATATCTCAAATCTCAAACTTCACCCTTTTTCCCAATGGATTTTATCTGAAGGCTATAATCCACTGACGCGTGTCTACTTGATCTAATGATCAAGGATTCTTCGGGTATTTACCCAGAGTCCACAGATTTGTGCCAGCTATCCTTTGGATCAGACAATCGAGGATTGCTTCGGTTCTTTACCCGGAGTCCACAGATTCACGCCATGTCCCTTCTTAATCTGACGACTATGAATTACTTCGGGACTATATACAGAGTCCATATATTCACGCCACATCCCTTATTAATCTTACGGCTATGAATTACTTCGGGACTTTATCTGGAGTCCAAAGATTGACGCCACGTCCCTTCTGGATCAGATGGTCGAGATTCACTTCGGATGATTCGACGCTTGAGATTTACTTCGGACGATCCGATGACTGAGATCTACTTTGGCTCTCTAGCTCTTCACACTTCGGGAGTCTCAAATCTCAACTGAAAACTCTCAAATAGATTTTTCGAAGCTACTGATATGCTGATACATATCTCGTGGCGATCAATGGTTAGGATGCTACTTCGGGTGATCTGACGATTGAGATTTACTTCGGCTCTCTGACTCTCTGGAATTTGGGAGTCTCAGATCTCAACTGAAAAATCTTGCACAGATTTCCCTGGAGTCCACGATCTGTCACCACGTATCCCTCTGGATCTGGTGGTATAGATTCACCTCCTGGTGATGGAAAACCTTAAATTACTTTGGGACTTCAGAACTTTGGTAAGTTCCCTTCTCTTACGTGTGCCAAGTGCTAAGGTTTGTGCACCTTGCTTAGATCAGAAGGCTGTCAATCCTTGGCGTTGTGATCCAATGGCCATTGTCGCTCCTCCTCCTGAGCTTCTGACTTGCTCTGACTTAGAATATTTTCTAAGTGCTCGAAGGATTCGACCTTTGCTCCTCCTACGGGCCCATCTCCTGTATTTCGTCTGCACTTTTGAAAACACTATCTCTTCTGAGCTTGGTCTCCTTTAATATTTTTCCATCCCATGCACTCCTTGCATTTTAGGGATCACGTCAAACTCAGATCGAAGGTCAATGACGATCGACGATTCACAGAAATTATGGGGCCCCAACATGCGTAGTATTTAGTAGAGATTTCAACCTCCGCAATCTGGAAAATGCTCGCTCAATTCTAGTATAACTAGGATCGTTGATCTTCTAGCCCATTGAGATCAACGACAAGGGTGAAGTGTGGGCCACGAACTAGCACATTCGCTACTTTCACCTTCGTGCTCTGTAGTGATTCCCCACCCTCGATCTATGTTCATAGATCGACGGTTCATAGAAATTGCGGGGTTCAACTTGACTATTGTGCAATTTGACATCTCAGAGCCTCGAGCTCCAAGGTTCCTAGACCCAAGTCACACAGATCTTCATATAACTCCTGGGCTATAATCACTGCTCTTAGTCGGGTTTTTGGTTAAGGGAATAGGTGCAATTTCAGAGTCTCCTAGACTACTGGTCTGAAGGGAACACCTTCCCAACTCGCAGATATTTAAGCTTTGAATCAAGGCAAAGTAACTTGTGAAGTTACCAAAATGGTAGCTATTCCTAGAGGCTTGCTTTGACTCCAGAACGATGATGTAAATTCTTGGGGAATGCGCCTTCGAGTGATTAAACTGGGACGTATGGAAATTCAAGCAGAAATATAGGCTCTTAAGGGAACAAACACATACTCATAACTTAATCATTTAATACAGAGAAATAACCTTTTATAGACATGTAAATACTCGTATGCATGAATTATTTACAATTCAAAGCATAAGGCAAGAAAACACTTATCAGAACCATAGAGTGTGATGCGACTGCTGAAAAGGGTTCTCGTTTCCACCCAACCATATGCTCAGTCAATCCCAATGGATTTATCACTGGCCACCCCTGAGCTTAAGCTACGATGATTTGAGATTCAATCTCTTACTTCCAGCTCAACGAAAGTTAGGGACGAAGGTTAGTCTCCTTCTCCCAATAAAAAAATAGATAAGGACCAAGGTTACTCTCCTTGTCCTGGCTCAATCTCTATTTTATGTGATGAGAACTCACTGTTCCTATTTCAATCCTTCCTCAAACCCGAGAGTTTCCACTCTCGTCTCTGCAATTTTTCCCCCGCAGGTCTTCCTCTTCCTACCACACTTACTTTCTTGCCTTCCTCAGCAAGGTTGCATGTGGATCGAATTCCCAGTACGTGGTCAGTTCTGGAATCCTTACGGATGGGCAGTCTACCCCATCCCCTCAATTACTCTTGAGGAGGTCTTCCCACCTACCATCCTGACTGTAATTCAGTCTTGGGTCAGAGGGTTGTTCTGATCTGAGCAATTTGTTCCAACATGGTATTGGTTCAGTGGAGGTTAATGCAACCATTCTGGGTCCCCTCCACCACCTTTCATATCATTCATGGTTTTCTCTAAGCACATCCTCTCTTTCAGCAGTCATGCAACACGTAACCATTTTCTATTAAAATAACAGAATTTACATTCATCGACCTTTTGTACAAAGGTCCATTAAATCAAACATTCACACTTTTAGGTTTTCCATAGTTCCTTGGCCAATATAGTTATATTTACAGACTAGGGGAAACAGGGTGTTACAATTCCCTCCCCCTTAAAGGAACACCATCCTCGATGTTCTATCTGTCAACATGACATGTATGTATAGGAGTAAACAAAATTAGATATCCCTATCTCATGGCATCCTCCATTCCCCACGTATCCTCATCTGGGCCAAAGTATTTCCACTGCACCTTGACATGTGCAATGGTTCAGTTCCTGAGTGAGGTTTCCTTCCTGTCTAATATGCATTGGGGTTATGGAAGGAATTCTCCCTTCGGCTCCACCTGGATCATAGACCAGTCAATTATATGATTAACATCATGTACATATTTCTTCAATAATGAAACATGAAAAACATTATGTGCCTTTACAGTGGGAGGAAGTGCTAGCCTATAGGCTATAGGTCCCACTCTATCTAAGACTTCAAAGGGTCCACAATACCAAGGTTCCAATTTGGCACATGCTCCCATTCTCAGGGAACTCTTCCTAGGTCTAACTCTGAGATAAACATGGTCTCCGGTATTGAATTCTCTGGGGGTTCTTTTTCTGTCGGCGTAATTTTTTTTTCTATCCTGAGCTATCTTCATATTTTGTCTTATCTGAACCACTTTCCATTCCATTTCTTTTAGCATGTTGGGTCCGATTGTAATTTTTTCCACTGGGTTACTCCAACTGATTGGAATCTTGCACTGTCTACCATAGAGGGATTCAAAATGGCTCATCTTCAAGGATTCCTGATAACCGTTGTTGTAGGAAAACTCTACCAATGGTAGGTAGTCTTCCCACTTCTTGGGCTGATGCATTACATGCATCCTTAGCATGTATTCTACTATTTGATTCACTCTTTCTGTCTTTCCATCAGTTTGAGGGTAATAAGCTGTGCTAAACAACAATTTTGTCTCAAAACCAACCATTAGGGATTTCCAAAAGCTTGAAGTGAATTTGGTATCTCGGTCAGATACAATTTCCTTGGGCATGCCATGCAATCTAAATATCTCCTTCATGAAGATGTTGGCAATATCTATGGCCTTGCAAGTTGATTTGACAGGAACAAAATGAGCAGACTTACTCAGTTTGTCCACCACAACCATGATGACATCATTTTTCTTGGTCGACTTTGGTAATCTGGTGATGAATTCCATGGAGATGGTTTCCCATTTCCATTCTGGGATCGGTAGGGGTTGTAACAAACCCGCTGGATGTCGGTGTTTTGCCTTAACTTGCTAGCATTCTAGGCACTTAGCTAAATAGTTAGCTACGTCTTTTTTCAATCCAGGCCAACATAATTGTTTCCTAGTGGCCGTGATCATTTTTTGATATCCTGGGTGACCGATATATGGTCTCTTATGTAATTCATCCATTATGAACCTCTCCAAGTTGTCACAGTTTGGAACATACAATTTGTTTTTGTAAGTCAACAGGCCTTCTTCGAGCATTTGGTAGACTTCATGTTTTATCTCTATATGCTCTTGCCTTAGGTATGAGGTCATGGTCTTGAAGAATGCGTTCGTTTCTTGTGCATTCTTGACTCTTTCACTGAAATCCATTTCACAGGTGCTTACCACTGCTAGATGAATCATTTTTACACTTCTGCTAAGGGCATCATCCACCCTATTTTCCTTTTCTTTGATGTGTTTGATTTTGAAATCAAACTCACTAAGGAGAGCCATCCACCTAGCTTTCCTGGCATTGAGTTTTGGTTGATCAAACAGGTGTCTCAATCCACAATGGTCTGTCATAAGCATAAATTTCCTACCCAGGAGGTAGTGCCTCCACATTTTTAAAGCATGTACTATGGAAGCCAACTCTAGGTCATGGGTCACATAATTGATCTCACTTTCATTTAATTTCCTGGACGCATATCAAATTACACGTCCCTCTTGCATAAGGACTCCTCCAAGTTCTTCTTTGCAAGCATCTGTACACATGAGGAAATCATTATCCGGGTCTACAATATTTAGCACGGGTGCATGGGTCAGGAGGTATTTCAGTTCCTGAAATATTTCTTCACATCTTGATGTCAAAATGAATTTAATCCCCTTTTTCTGAAGGGCAGTGATTGGACAACCAATCTTGGAAAACCCTTTTATGAAATTTCTATAGTATCCTGCGAAGCCCACGAAGGACCTAATATCAGATACATCCTCTTGGGTAGGCCATTCCATAATAGATCTGATCTTGTTGGGGTCTACTGCCACCCCTTCCTTAGATATGACATGGCCTAAGTAATGGACTTGCTTCTGAAAAAAATTTCACTTGCTAAACTTAGCGTAGAGATGACGCTCTCTTAGTACTTGAAGTACGAGTCTAAGATGTTCTTCGTCCTCCTCCCTGTTCTTGGAGTAGATTAGGATATCATCAATGAAAACCAATACAAATTTGTCCAAGAATTTGATGAGTACATTATTCATCAAGCACATAAAAGTGTCGGGGGCATTGGTTAACCCAAATGGCGCCACTACAAATTCATAGTGACCATACCTCGTCCTGAAGGCTGTTTTTTGGATGTCTTCATCCTTAATCCAGACTTGGTGGTATCCATACCTTAAGTTGATCTTCGAGAAGATAGAAGCACCTCCCAATTGGTCAAACAGGTTATCGATTCTTGGTAAGGGGTACTTGTTCCTTATGGTTGTCTTATTGAGTTGTCTATAATCTATGCACAGTCGAAGTGTGCGATATTTATTTTTCACAAACAAGACAGGTGCTCCCCACGAAGATACATTGGGTCAAATGTAACCTTTGTCCATCATCTCCTTTAGTTGTAGCTTGAGCTTAGCCATCTCTGGCATTCTCATTCTATATGGAGTTCTAGATGCTAGTACTTCTCCTGGTGTAAGTTCTATCGAGAAGTCAATATCCCATTTCGGAGGTAGAAATGGTACCTCTTCTAGGAACACGTCCTTGTTTTCTCTTAATATGGGTGTAATGTCCCCACTTTGGGACATCATCACATTCCAGAGGTTTATGATGACCAGACTATCCAGATGGATGTTATAGCGAGTACAAGGATTATTGAAAGGAATTTTGGGGTCCGGCTTGCATCGCTCATCCCATTTCATCATTATGATCCATTCTGCATAGGTTGGCCTTGGTTTCGTTGCATTCCAACGATTCCTGTGATTTTGAGTATTTTGAGCTATAAGTTAATTAAATTCACTGAAGAGGTCATTTTGGGAACATTACTTGGAGGAACCTCTCAGTTGAATAGCTCATTGGAATCGGGAGGAGCAACACTACAGGATGGGATGGTGAGGAGAGACTTTCAGTGGCTAGGGAAGCCACAAGGAGAGATAAGGATCTTTTCAGAGGTAAAAAGATTAATTAATTAATTAAAGTGATTTAATTAATTAATTAAATATTAATAAAATGAAAGTCACTTTGGAGGAAGAAGGTGAGTAGGAAGTATAAAGGAAAGGCAAGGGCCTCTATTCATTATTCATGTATGTCTATCATTTTGATATCCGAATTCTAGCTAGAGGGACCATCTCTTGGGGGTTTTGAGGGTTTTGACTTAACAAACCCTAGAGGATGATTTAGTGGTGAAAGATTCCACCTAGCTTGTACCAAGCATGGTATTGGAGATGAAATACTCTCCCACACCATTCTAGTTCTATATCTACTTAGTTGCGGGAGGATTCTACATCAGTTACAGGTGCAGGAAGAGGTAGGGCGCACCAGTTGTGGGTTCCCAGCAAGAGGGGCACACCATCCATTGAGGGATGATTCGATCTAGCTGAGGAGAGGATATTTCAGGAATTCCAGGTATTGGGTTTCCTTTGAAAGTGTCATAGCATTATTCTTTGTGGATTTCAGAGGTATTTTGGTGGAGGATTCATTTGTATTGAGAGTGGAACGATTTCCCAAGAGGAGGGCGCACCACACTTTGGAGGGTGGCTAGATCCATGGGTCTAGCATGTATTTTTCATAGTTGAGCAATTGGGTTTTCATTTTCGTGCCCCGATCTATCATTCTAGTGGATTGGTGGAGTTGTTGGAGGTCTCTAGGAGAGAGGCCGAATTATCTACGGTTTCAGGCATCCAGGGGGGGCACACCATTCCTTGGAGGAGATTAAGATCTATAGGGTTTGAGAGGGATATTGGAGATTGGATCACCTGGGCTGTTCTTGCAGTGACCCGATCTACTATTCCACTCATTTTGGATTCATTTGGAGGCTTCCTTCAGTTGGCCCAAATTATTGAGGAGCTTGAGCATTCCAACAGGGCGTGGCATCTTCCAGCTTGAGGGTTTATCATTTCTTATGACCTAGATCTACTCTTGCATTGGTCTTCAATGAGTATTTATACTTGGGGGTCTTGTGGCATATTCTATTAGAGCATTTTGTATCATATCCTATCTTCTATTGTATTTATCAGAGCCATCTGATGTGCATTCCAGATTGGCATCTCCTTGTATCACATTCTTGCTATTTGTTATGAAATAAAGATAAGATCTGCAGTGTTTTAGCTTGTCTATCATCTTATTGATCTTGCATATGGTTGAGGTATGTTCCATGATTGTATCTCCTTGTTTATTACTACAAAAACACATATAACACATCAACAAACCCTAAGCGTAATTGTAAGCAAAGTGTTTGACAAAATACCACAACCAAAAAAGTTTTAAAAAGACACTGAAAACTGTGATGTTCTTGGCATAATGGCTTGGGAACATTACAATGGGGTGGTCCCCTAGGTTTGGTTTTTCATTCTCAACATATTCTAATACCTGTATGTCATATAAGGAACACCCCTTTCTGCAATACTTTTTCATTTGAAGGGCTGATATTTGTCTCATTGAGACATGCTTCTGAATCCCTTGGAGGGTCATTTTTCACCCTTCTTCATTTTACACATTCTAAAGTTTTATGATAAAATTCCAATTTAGTTTTATAAGTAGCCAACCAATCCATACCAATCAACAAGTCATAAGATCCCAAGGGAAGTATGTTAAGGGTCGCTCGGGTGGGCAATCCACCGATGATGAATTGACAGGCTGGTATGACCTCTGCCACCTTTCTTTTGGTTCCAGTGGCTAATCGAACCAATCACGGTTTAAAATGTCTAATTGGTTGCAGTTTACACTTATCAATAGTTTGAGGGGCCACATAACTCAAATTAGAACCTGGGTAAATTAAAATAGAAACTAGATGGTTGGTGATCATACCTTCCAGCTCCACTACTGAAGCTTGGTGGTCGACTTGATTATTGTCCAAGGCTGCATAGATTCGTGGCATGCTCCTAGCCACATCCTTGATGGTGATAGATTCTTGGATATTGTCGACTCTCTTACTTTTCTATTGTTTGTGTGGTCAGTCCCTCAATCGATGATCTTCTCCACAACCCCATCATTTTAAGGGTTCCTTCTTTAGGTTATCGATCTTTTCTGGGTCTGTCTTAAAAGGTATATTTCCACTTGTAGAGGGGAAATTTTGCTGATATACACTTCTAGTAGGAAGGATCCTTCTATAATATTTTCCATAGTTCTTAACTCTTAAGGATTTAAACCCCTTCTTCTGGAATCCCAAACTACTGCTCTTCTTCCAGTCCTCGTGAGCTCTTGTCTTACTCCCAAACTGTTCATAACAATACCTCACATTCCAGATAGTTTCTTCTAAGGTCTTTGGTTCGTCGAACTCAATCCTGTCCCAGTAGGTATGAGGTAACCCACTAATGAACCACTACATTTTTACTTTTTCATCTTTTATGTAGGGTACATACCTCAGTAGTTCAAGCAATTTATTGACAAATTCATCTATGGTGAGCTTCCCCAACCCGAGTTCATAGAATTCCTTAGTCTTCCCATCCATGTATTTTTGTGACAGATACTGCTTCCTGAAGTATTTCTCAAACTATTTCCATGACAAGTCCTTCTCATGGACTCCTTTCACATTCCTAAGGTCTTCCCACCAAATGCAAGCCTTTCCATTTAGGTTAAAGATGGCTATTCGAGCCTTCAAGTTTTCAGAGTAGTCATGGATTCTGAAGTACTTCTTTAAACCAAGCAGCCAAACTTCAACCTCTTCTCCCTTCGTAATCTCTCCATCGAAAGAGGGTGGTTTGGCTTTCTTGAATTCTTTAGGATCATTAATTTTGGAATGACTTTGCTTCTTTCCTTTCCTTTGAGAATGTGAGCTTGCTCTGCTACTATAAGATCCTTCAGATTTTCCAGCTTCCTTTCCAGAGGACTATACTAATGAGTGTCCCCTACCTCCAAGTCGGGCCTTCTTCAAGGCGCTTCTCCCAGTATGGTCACTTATGGAGTCATGTTTTTGGATTTCAAGTGGACTTTGACTTCTCTTCTTATGTCGTCGATCCACATGAATGGTTGCGGGTTCATGTTGTAGTTGCCTCTATATGTCAGACAAGCTCTGCAACAATACTGTGTTAATTTCTGTTTGTTTTTCTTGCTCCTTTATCAATCTCTTGTTGTCAGCCTTGCAACTCTGTAATTGGTCCCTGAGACTCCTTACAGTTTCAGCCAGATCTGGAGGGGTTTCCACAACCCTCCTTTCGTCAGATTCTTCGTCTCTATTGTGGGAGCCATCCACCACTTCATGACATGTCACCATCCTTTAGTCTTGAATTTTTCCCATGATTTACTGACTGCTCGAGTGTTGACCAAAAACACTTATTGTTAGCTAACAATCTATTAGTTCATGAACAATACACGGTTCAATTTCTTAAGTGCACACACACAATAGAAAGTTTCATTCTTTTCTTTAATAACATTTTTAACCAGAATTTTTAAGAAAGAGATAAGGTAGAGTTTCACTCTTTTAAAAGTACTCCAAATAGAGTTTTTAAGTGACTCGTCCATGAGCCCAAGTAGGCCAAGTGTTGTAACCATGCTCTGATACCAATTTGTAACACACCCACGATGGGGAAAAAATATTTTTTTTTTCCTCCTTACATGAACAGATCCTTTCTCTCTACGATTCATAATTTGGGAAGTCCGGGACTCATCCCGACCCTTCGGTCAAGGTTCTCCGATTCTGTAAGTCAAAAAAGACTTAGAGACCTTGATAGTCTCACCTCTTAATCAAACACGAGCCCTTCCAGCTTCTGGTGCAGGTCTTATGATACCTGCGACCTTCTCCTTCATGCTTCAGTGAAGTCACGGAGTTGGTGTTATCCCCTTTTATGTTGGCCCCTCCTCAGATGTGACCTTGGGAGATGACCTCACGCAAACAAACAATTGCAGGTGCAACCAAAGGCGGTTTGAAACCAAACTACTTTTCGGCCCGCAATTCTCCTTAAGCCTCCACATGTCCTTTCTCCAAAACTGAGGTTTGGATTGCACCCCGCCCTCAACTTTTTAAAGTTCACACACCTACAATCCCTACAATTCTATGGGACCATTAATCTTCTGATCTTAATGGTACTGTCTGAACTGACGGTTCAGATCTACCCTTTTCAAATCCATAGACCAGATATGCCCCACCTAAATCAATGGATGTGATTTCCTTCGTGATTCTGGACTTTATACTTTTCAAATATCAAACCCTGCTTTCCTCTGTACATCAATCTTTCAGAGTTGACAATCTGTGGACACCTTTCCTCCTAAATGAAGGGCCCTGCTTCTACTTCAGGTGTTTGACCTTTCAACTAGATCAACGGTCCTGTGGCCCTCTTCTTGATCAACGATCGAGATCTCCTTCGGGTCTTCGGATTTATGAGATCTCAAATCTCAAACTTCAAATCTCAACTGAAAACTCTCGAATAAATTTCCCGAAGCTTCTGATATGATGACACGTATCTCATAGCGATCAATGGTTAGGATCCTACTTTGGGTGATCTGATGACTGAGATTTACTTCGGCTCTCCAGCTCTCCGGACTTTGGGAGTCTCAGATCTCAACTGAAAACTCTTGCACAAATTTCCCTAGAGTCCACGATCTGTCGCCACGTATCCCTCTGGATCTGGTGGTCCAGATTCACCTCTTAGTGATGGACGACCTCAAATTACTTTGGGACTTCGGAACTTTGGTAAATTCCCTTCTCTTGCGTGTGCCAAGTGCTAAGGTTCGTGCACCTTGCTTAGATCAGACGAGTGTTGATCCTTGGCATTGTGATCCAATGGCCATTGTCGCTCCTCCTCCTGAGCTTCTGACTTACTCTGACTTAGAATATTTTCTAAGTGCTCAAAGGATTCAACCTTTTCTCCTCCTACGAGCCCGTCTCCTGGATTTCGTCTACACTCCTGAAAAATCTATCTCTTCTGAGCTTGATCTCCTTGAATATTTCTCCAACCCACACGCTCCTTGCATTTCAGGGATCATGTCAAAATCATATTGAAGGTCAACGACGATCGACGGTTCACAGAAATTGAGGGGCCCCAACATGCGTAATATTTACCAGAGATTTCGACCTCCACAATCTGGAAAGTGCTCGCTCGATTCTAGTCTAACCAGGATCATTGATCTTCCAACCCGTCAATATTAATGGCAAGGGTGAATTGCGGGCCGTGAAATAGTGCGTCCACTATTTTCACCTTCGTGCTTTGCAGTGATTCCCCACCCTTGATCTTCGTTCATAGATCGACGGTTCATAGAAATTGTGGGGTTCAACTTGACTATTGTGCAATTTGACATCTTGGAGCCTCGAGCTCCAAGGTTCCTAGACCCAGGTCACGTGGATCTTCATATAAATCTTGGGATATAATCCCCTCTCTTAGTCGGGTTTTTGGTTAAGGGAATATGTGCAAGTTTAGAGTCTCCTAGACTACTGGTCTAAAGGGAACACCTTCCCAACTCGTAGAGCTTTAAGCTCTGAATCAAGGCAAAGTAACTTGTGAGGTTACCAAAATGGTAGCTATGTCTAGAGGCTTTCTTCGAATCTAGAACGATGATGTAAATTCCCGGGGAAAGTGCCTTTGAGTGGTTAAACTGGGACGTATGGAAATTCAAGCAGAAATATAGGTTCTCAAGGGAACAAACGCATACTCATAACTTAATCATTTAATATAGATAAAGAACCCTTTATAGACATGTAAATACTTGCATGCATCCATTATTTACAATTCAAATCATAAGTCAAGAAAACACTTATTAGAACCATAGAGTGTGATGCGACTGCTGAAAGGGGTGCTCGTTTCCACCCAACCATAGGTTCAGTGACTCCTAATGGATTTATCACTTGCCACCCCCAAGCTTAAGCCACGATGCTTTGAGATTCAATCTCTTACTTCCAACTCAATGGAAGTTAGGGGTGAAGGTTACTCTCCTTCTCCCAATACAAAAATAGATAGGGACGAAGGTTACTCTGCTTCTCTTGGCTCAATCTCTATTTTCTATGATCAGAACCATAGATGATTTTAGGGGTGAAATTTCGCTCATGGGCGAAATTTAGGGGCTTCCAATTTTTTATTGGGCGAATTTTTTGTATTAAAGTAATTTTTTAAAACTTATATCATTAGCCCGTAATTTATTTTAGTGGAAAAATCGTGTATAAGGTTAGCCCTTGTTTTTAGGAGAGATAGTGGAAAAAAAAATATATATTTCACCCCTGAAATTTGGAGGGACAAGCTTCCATTAGCCAAATTTCTAGAAGTATGGGAATTTCTGATAGCTTCTTCGCCCTGCCATTTGGTAAAATTGGGGTTTATGGTTTAATTTGCCCAGATTTTGTGGTATGGGCATTGGGTAGCTACAATCTTCCCTTTGCCTGATTTCCAAAGAACAAGGGGATTTTTGAGAGCATTTTGACCCTCCCACCTGGTATAAATTGTATGGGATCTGCCCAGTGCCCATATACGGATTGGGTTAAAATCATAGCTTTGTTACTTCTCTGGTTCGTTCATGAGAACTACAGAGCCTACTATCTAGTGACCATCCCGAAAATCTCTAATTCCTCAAGGCTCGGTTTACATATATTGAATTTTCGTGCTTATTTCCCCTCGACGAAACGAAAAAAAGGGCAAGAGATGCTAGTGGTGGAGCCGCCTGTTCAAGGCAGAAGAAACTATAATTTGTTACAGTTATTAGCCTGGTGGAGCCGCCTGTTCAAAGCATAAGAAACTCGAAAGGCGCCGCACGAGGCTTTGGTGGTGAATAATTACCAGGGTTTCAACTTTTCAAATGTCTTGATATGTATTTACTCTTTACCTGGTCCTTCATCTTTAAATTCCACTATAAATGATTTTGATGAGTAAAAAGGGTAGATGATTGAAAAGTTGGTTATCTTGCACAAGGGAAAGTAAAAATATAAAAAACATAATTTTGAATTTGAAAAGCAATACACTAGAAGTCATTTTCAAACAACAAACAATTAGCTAACATTTTTATTGAATCCAGGACTCTACACATTTGAGAGACTTGTCATGCCAATTTTTTTAAGGAAGAAGAAAAGTACTTTTTATTTACAGTTTTTGGATAAACGTTTTCCTTAAATCATGAAAGATGTTGTCCCCTTTTAGTTTATGTATGCAGAATAAACTTGTATTGAGAGATCAAGAATGTTATATCTATGG
>ML800388.1:0-37261 GCA_009831015.1 Picea engelmannii
AAAAAAAAAATCATATATATACAATTGACGATTGATCATATTTCCTTCATATCTTAACTCATCCTGATGATGGACCACATTCGTTTGGTCTGAAACGTCAAATTAAAAACCGATGTGATGAATCCGAAAAAACTATCTTATCATAAATTCACAGTTCTGTGCAGGTTTGTTTTCAAGCTAAGCTTCAAGGTGTCATATAGGGAATTGTGCAAGAGGAGGAAACAATGGAGGTAGTTGGAGCCACGGGTTCACAAAGGACCAAATCTAGCCCCATTATCATAGAAGATGAACCAAGGCAAGAGTTGTTGGAAAAGATAAGGAGCCAAATACATTTATCCAACCATGCCCATCGAAACCAACTCCACCACGATCATGTTGACTCCCAGTTTTACTCAAGTTTCAATTGTTTCTTTTTATGCTTCTTTTGTTTTACCATGTTTCATTTTAGGTTATGAACCTCTATAGTTATGTCGAATGTAGTTGGATTGATTCAAACAAACTTGAAATGATTTTGGAGAGTGGTCTAAGTTCTAGTTTCCTTCATGGTAGGCCTCAGACAACCATGACTATATCAATTTTTGTACTATATTAATATAAAAGTAGACTAGATTACAAAAAAAATCACATACGTTTTTTAATTTCTCATCAACTGCAAGGGTAACTGATAGTTGTACATTTAGTGTTTTATATTTGTACTCGAGCATTTGGACAAAAAAATTACATTAAAACATTAAAAATATATAATAAAACAAGGATATGAGAATATATATATTAAATATTTTTTAAAGATGGTGGGTTATAGATTTTATGACTTGGCTTAACAATTGGAACATAGCATATACAATCATATTAATTATAACAATAATAGTAGATTGTATATATTTATGCAGTTTAAAGATAAGATTTGTAACGACAATGAAATTGTTAATAAGTAGAAGTTGAAATGTTATAAATATCTTATCAATTCTGATATGGATGACCAAAATTATTTTTGCAACATTATGAATTATTTTTAAAATGAATATTGCTAAAATCAAGACCAATGTTGATGACCTCTTTAATTAGGCTAGTTGTCGAACTAATCCAAAAACACATTGAAACACGTGAATTTCCAAAAAATTGTGATAGAAAGAAAATTAAAAGAGGAATTGTAATATACTCAAAATATAATCTAAATGAAATATATGTAAGTAGAAATAATTAATAAAGTATTGTAAATGGTCAATTTATTATAAAAAATTAAGACTCTAATAATATATGTGTAAGGCCTCAAGAGCTCATCTCGGGCACACACACTTCCACCATATTCCAAATCGGGCGGGCAGGACACTCGGTGTGAATGGGGAGATACAATTCTTCATATGGGGAGAGTTAGAGTTCCTTGCGCATGAAACATGCCAAGGGATGAATCCACAAAAGTTTCCTTGTGACACAAGTTAGACGATGGACAGTTTGACAAAGGGTTGAGGGCAAGACTTGGGTGCTCCACCAAATAGATGAATTGGCTAACGCATGAGGGTTGCACTTAGGATAGTCAAATCAAATCATCTAAGGGGAAAACACACCCAAGATGACAAGTCGATTATACAAATGGGGTGTGTTGGCATGAGGGGCGCACCAAGGCTAGGTACGTTGGTCCCAAGGGGCATGACGGTTAACGAGCACATGGGTTTGTTTGGATGATTGCACCTAAGAAGGGGCACGTCGATTCATTTGGAAATGTTTTCGTGAAGGGGTGCGACACCCCCAAAGGATGCAACAATTTGCAATGGTGACCTTTGGAGAGCCTATAAGAGAACAAGGGAAAAAAACCAAGGAAGGAAAGTTTTAGAACACAAGGAGAACAAGAGAGATTTGTGGTTCTAAGGTAGACGAAGGGAGGAAACTCCCTCAAGGAGCCAAGTCACTCCACATGGGAGGACTTGTGCTTCCTTGAGGACGATTTGGTGGAATGATTTGGGTGAAATTCTCTTGGGTAGATTTTGGATAATTCCAGAAACACAGGTCTGTTGGAGGCATGTGTGGGGAAAAACTAAAATTGATGAAATCTGTGGAAATGAAAAGGCAAATTCTGCAGAAATGAAGAGACAAAAAGTCTACGTTTGGGGGCATGTATGAGGTGCACCGTGGGTGGTTGCGAAGATGGTTGCGATGGTGATACTTGGTGATGATCTGTGTATGAGTGTCTTGGTGAGGTGAGGTGAGGTGAGTTTTTTTTACTCCACCCTATTGTAAACCAAGCCAGTAGTGCTCATGTTGTAACGGTTTTACAATAATAAAGGCTTATCCATGTGTTAGACATGGTTTGTGTCACTTGCACTATATCTGTGTTTGTCTTTTGTTTGTTCCATACTTCTCTTGGTTTCTCATGGATGTATGCTTAAATATGACTAAGTGTTAAAGAAGTTAACAAATGTCTAAGTATACAAGAGTTGCACTAGAGTAGGAGTGTGGCTCACCAATATCCTAGAACAAAGTATGGGTATGCTCTAGGTGAAGAGGTGTAGTCTAGAAGAAGTATCCTTGCCGGGGCCAAGCAACCAAGTGAGAAATTTCACGGTGTAGCATGCCCTCAAGAGGTGCAAAAATGTAAGGTACACCGTGGGGATGTGACAGATGGTATCAGAGTTGATTCGTTGCTAATTTTGGAGAATGTTAGGATCTCTTCACCACTATATCGATGATATATGGTAGCGGATTCATTGCATATTTGGGAGAAGGGTTGGGGAGCTCTTCACCACTATCTCGAAAATAGATGGTATCAGATTCGTTTGGTGCTCTTCACCACTCTTGCAGATAGAATAGTTGTGGTGGGGCTCACTTGTTGAGAAGGTTGTTCATTGGGAAGGAAGTTCAATGGGAATGTTCAAAGACTTGGTGAATGGTTCGGTCTAGTGAAATTGTTCATCATAGAATTTGTATCAAACTTATGATAGAGGTTTGGTTGGCAATGCAATGGGAAGGTTGAGCTAGGCACACATCTTATGAAAACCGAGAGCAGAGCTTGTGGTAAGGAAAAGCACTTGGACATGGTGGGTGATCGCATAACTCAACACAAAGTTCATTACATAACTTGTAGAATTTACTATAGAGGTAGATTTGGTTGGTTTGATTCATGGCGGAAGTCAAATCCAGACCTGTTGTCCACACCTTGGAGAGACCAAGTGCAGAGGTCGTTGGGTAATCAGAGTACTTAGGCAAGGTAGTAGAACACAAGATTTGTCGCATGACTTGTCCGAAATCTAACCGCATAAGTGATCACAGAAGAAAAATATAGAGGGTGATCTCATAAGTGATTGCAAAGGGGATAAATTATAGTTTGCAGTGAGCTGGTGAAGCACTTGGGTGCGTTGGATGACCTAGGGAGACCTAAAGTAGCTCTGCAGTATGAATTTGGTTGGGAACGTTTCCATCATGATGTTTTGTGTTGTGAATCATTGAGAACAACAGTTGAGTTGAGATGGGTTGTTGGATGAGATCGCATCCTTTGGATGAGGTAGCTCTTTGCAAGGTTACAACAGTCAATTAACAACAGTATGGATTGAAGATCAGGCGGTGGATGCATGGTGTCTTGAAGCGGAAGAAGTCAAGGTGTGGAGATGGCAAGACATTGGAGATGAATTTGGCTAGTTTCATGTGAAGTTTGGGACTTAGATGGATTTCAGAAGTGAATGGATGGACTCAGGTTTGTATCACAATGAAGGTCTTGGAAGTCTATGGAGCTACAGATGGTTATTGAGGGGATTTCATGTGGATGTTCGATTGCTTGGTAAAGAGGAGGTACAAGACAACAAACTTATAACATGGTTGCAAGGAAGGATGTCGTTGAGAAAGGTATGGTTTGCTTGAGTTCTTTCATTTTCCAAGTGTTGCAATGAGTTATTTGAAGGGAAGATGGATGAGTTGGTGGTTCAAGTGCATTATATTTCCACAGTGAAAAATGACATAGTTGAGGGTGACTCAAGTGGTGTATATTCAAAGGAGTCATGTAGAAGTTGGGATTCCTTGGTTGGGATAATGTGTGGAAGAGCTTGGGACAACCTGCTTGAATGAGTCCTATGGTGGACTTAGGTAGATATGGATGCAACCGTGGAGGTGGCTTTGGGAGGCTACCTAACTCTTTGATGAGGTGCATTGGACAGGTCAATGCAGTGAAGTGGGAAGTGAGGTCTAGACATGTCAAGTTTGAGAGGATGAGCGAGGATCCCTAGTTCTTGGTGCCTTAGACGTATTCATTGGGTCATGCAATGACTTGAAAGTCACTACAATAGTGCTAAAGTTTGGATGCTTGCAAGAGGGAAAGGTAGTTTTGTTTCAAGAGATGGATGGAGTCAGTGGAGAAGTCAATCAAAAATTGATGGAAGTCAACCTGAATGGGTAGAATGCATACCAAGTGATTTGGGTTGTGTTTTCTCTCCCTTGTTATGGTACATTGGATGAGTTAGAGCACACCTTAGTGACTTGCATAAAATTATGCAATAACTCAGAGATCTGGTGGGGGTTGTTGGGTGGAGTTGGCAAAGTATTGGCTAGAATGTGCCTAAGGCATGAAAGTTATTTGAGGTGGATCATTCTACTTGGAAGACTTTGGCCAATTCGTTGGGATGTTTGAGGAGTGTAGGCATGTTGGCCACACTCATCTCAGATGTTGAGTTGCATTGAGGTGACTTAATGAAAAAAGGCAAGTTGAGTACTTGCCTTTGTTTGGAGGATTGTGTGGACAAGCATATTGTAGTATGAAGAAATTGGGCATGGGTGTTTCTCTTGCTTTGGGAAGTATGGTTGAGGGTGAATCCTAACCATTCCAAGGCATAGAGAGAAAAACATAGTAGCATGGCCTAGTGATGGAGTAGTGAGGAAAAGGCAGTTTGGATGCATAGTTCTTGGGGAAAATTGGATATATGTACCATGAGGTGGACAATGGAGTTAAGTTGTTGCAGATGACTTCATTTTGGGGTGAATTCATAGTGAAACAAGGTGAGGGGTGACCTTACCTTGGTTTGATATTGTTGTGCAAATGGATCAGATTGTAGAAGGAATTTGAGTATGGATGCTCCAGTAGGTTTGAAGTGTAGCACTTAGACATTGTGGATGATCTCCTTGATGAAGATCGGATGATGGAAACAATAGTGAGGCAAGGATGGAAACTTTCCTTAGTCTTTGAGGTTGGATAGGTTGATGGAAGGTTGCAAATAGAAAATACTAAGTTTTGGCATGAGGATGTGCATGCTCACAGATTGGGCATGGCAGTCAGATTATCTACCCAACCTATTCGATACATGGGGGTCAACATTGCATAGAGACATGGTATAATTGGTTGAAGTAAGGGTGCAAAAGAAATATCATAGGAGTTCAACACTTAGGAAATTTTTTGAAGTGAAGTGGGAAACAATCAATTGTAGTAGGCAACGACAGTGGCATCAGAACTGAATAGTAGCAAGGCAACAACATCATATCAAGAGAGAGTAGCAGAGTTGGGTGACTTTCATCCTTGGAGTTAGGTGTAGTGACCGTATTGACTTAGGAAGTTGATTGTGTGAAGTTGGGAAAAATACATTTTGGTTTGTAGAAACTTAGGGTTTCCACTTCACAAGGAAAATAAGTTGATGTAGGAGAGGATGTAAGGCCTTGAGAGCTCATATCGGACATGCACACTTCTACCATAGTTCGAATCAAGCATGAGAGATGCTTGATGTGAATGAGGAGACATAAGTCTTCATATAGGGAAGAGTTGAGGTTCCTTGGGCATGTGATGTGCCAAGGGATGACTCCACCCAAGTTTCCTTGCAAAACAAGTGAGACAATGGAGGGTTTGAAAAAGGATTGAGGGAAATACTTGGGTTCTCCGCCAAATGGAAAAATCAACTAAGGCATGGGAGGTGCAGTTAGGAGATTTGGACCGACTCACGTAAGGGGGGTGCACACCAAATATGATGAGTTGGTTAGATGGATGGGGTGTGTCGGCATGAGGGGAGAAACAAGTTTGGTCATGATGGTCTCAAGGGGCATGACGGTTGATGAGCACATGGGTTAATTTGGGTGATTGTGTCCATGAAGGGGCGCAATGATTTGTTTGGACATGGGTTTGCGAAGGGGTGTGACACCCCCAAAGGATGTAATGGTTCGCGATGGTGACCTTTGGAGAGCCTATAAGAGAATAAGGGCACACAACCAAGCAAGGAAAGTTTTGGAAGACAAGGAGAACAAGAGAGCTCTTCAGTTCTGAGGAAGGTGAAGGGAGCCAGCTCCCTCAAGGAGCCAAGTCACTGAACATGGGAGGACTTGTGTTTCCTTGAGGAGGATTCGGTGGACAAAGTTGGGAGAAATTTTCTTGGGTAGATTTTGGCTAAGTATGGAAACACAGGTCTATTGGAGGCATGTGTGAGGAAAAAATGGAATCAGTGAACTTTGTGGAAATGAAGAGGCATAGTCTCTGGAAACGAAGAGACAACAAGTTTGCAATTGGGGGATTGTTTGAGGTGCACCGCGGGTGGATGAAAATATGGTTGTGATGGAGAGTCTTGATGATGATTTGTGTATGAGTGCCTTGGTGAGGTGAGTCGAGTCATTTTGACTCCACCCCATTGTAAACCAACTCTATAGTGTTCATGTTGTAACTATTTTGTAATAACAAAAACTTAGTCAGGTATTAGGGATGTTTTGTACCACCCACACTATATTTTAGTTTATCTTTCATTTGTTCCACAATTCTCTTGGTTTCTCATGGATGTATGATTAAATGTAACTAAGTGTTAAATCAATTAATGAATGAATAACTATAGAATAGTTTCACTAGAGTAGGAGTGTGACTCGCCAGTAGCATAGAACAAAGTATGGGTATACTCTAGGTGAAGAGACATAGTCTGGACAAAGTATTATTTGTGGTACCAAAAATCCAAGTGATAAATGTCGCGGTGTCGTACACCCTCAAGAGGTGCACAATTGTAAGGCACGTTGTGTGGACGTGACAATATGTATAAATAAATTATCAATGCATCATTATATTACACCACTTATCATAAATACAATATATTTATATACAATAATGTATATCTACGTTTGATTCCCTTCAAGTGGTATCAAAGCCCATTTTTTAATACCAACAATATTTGCACATATATTCCAGTTTGAGTCACAAAGGGTGTGGATAAATGTGGAGATTTATTAGGTTCAGATCATGGCTACTATTGTTCCTAGGAAATTTCAAGTCATTTTCAACTATGTTAAGGGAACTTTCATGAAAGTTACAACTTTCATTGGTTCAAATTGTGTTTTCCCAACAAACCACGATTTTTCTACTTGGATTTGGATGCATTCCATTAAATATATGTCATCTTCTATGGTCTCTTGTGTTCATAGCATGTCCCCCACACAACCATATTTTTTAGCTTGGATCTATTCATGAATCTGCATATTTCTTTTCAAGTCAAGCTATTTGTGGGAAGACCTTTTCATTTATTACATCTATTCATGGTGGGTTTACATAGGATGGGATTTACCCATGTAACTTCACCCCTACCAAAAGGAGGAATCAATAAAATATTGAAATTCCTTTCTTGCAAAGATAAGTGGGTTGAGCCACAAAAACTACCAATGTTTTCCCTCCAAAGGAAAGGTGCATAATAAAGCAAACCTTAACTTAGAAATAAAAGATTTTCTCCTTTCCAATAAATTAGAAAAATTTAAATTGGGAATGATGTCATGGGAGTTAATGATCAACCACATATCCAAACAACTTGATAATGTCAAACTTGGAATGGAGGAATGGACCAAGAACTTAAAACTACTTAATTATAAAATATAAGGCATATTTCCATTGAAAAAAGAGGAGCTAGTTTGAATCTCCACACTTCTTTTTACTATACACACACAACATCTAATCCAAGAGCCTCTAGTGGGTTCATGCACAAAATAAAAATTGATGTGTTGAAGTTTGAAGGATTATAGAAAAGGTAAAAGATGGATGAATAAATTTGAACATTAATTCAAGATATATCATACGTAGGATGATGAAGAGAAAATTATATTTATATATATGCACTTGGAAAGCTCCATTGGTGATTGGTTCCTAAGGTGGAACTCAAAGTTTTTGGTATTAGAAAGAAATTGAGATATATTAAAAAAAAAATAATAATAAAGAGAATTTAGGGTATAGGCGAGATGGAAATTTTCACCAAATGTATTTGATTATGATAATCAGGTACCATAGAGGAATATTTCATGAACTACAAGTACTAGCCACATGTGCGATAGGCCTATCAAATGTCTTCCTACTACAAATCACTTTATCAAGGTTGAAACAAAATCAATTTATTAGATGTCAAAGGCATGGAGCAAGCACAATTAAAATATAAACTCATTGAAGAGAAACTCACGTCCTATCAATTATCATCTTGGTCCTAATCCAAAAAACCAAACTCAAAATATATTCCTCTAGCTAGCAAAAGGAACTCATAGTTGGATGAAATGAAAGACAAACATGAAAACTCACTTCATTCTAGGTGCAATACACCTTTTTGAGGTCCAACCCACAAATATGTCATGAAGCTCGAATATAATGAAATTATGTAAGTTTTTGTATTTCTAAGTTTGTTCGTGTATTTATATCTATGAGGTGAAATATTGTGTAATGATAATTGTATTCATGTTCGGAGAGAGAGGCCAGTATTGCAGGTCAAGAGTCAAACAATCTACAGGTTCTAACCATGAAGAAGAAATCCACGTTCCAACAATGGAAATGATCCACCATTGATCATAGGATGGATCAACGGTGATCCGTGGAACTAATATCGCGAGACTGAGACAATATTAGAACATGTCGAGTTTAGCACTAAACGAATTTCTGAGGGTGTTGAAACTCTGTTAAAATATCGTGTGATAGAAATCAAGACAACACGAGATAAGGTGATGAAAAGGAGATCGAGGACCTAGGATAAATTGATGAAGTTCCTATGAAAATCACATATACGATACCTACAGGTGAGTGTTGAAGCTATGGGGAAATTGAGATGTGATCCG
Organism: Picea engelmannii; assembly: GCA_009831015.1. Taxonomy (NCBI): domain Eukaryota; kingdom Viridiplantae; phylum Streptophyta; class Pinopsida; order Pinales; family Pinaceae; genus Picea; species Picea engelmannii. The sequence goes on from ML800388.1 coordinate 9,019, forward strand.
GTGTATGCTACACATATTGTTGGAGTATTTTTTCTACAAACGAGTTCAGTCCATTCCATGGGATAAATAACCCACAGGTCCGAGGATCGAACCTGTTGAGTTCATGGATCTTCGGGACCCCAATTTTCTTCCTTCATCAAGTGGTAACAGAGCAACATGGAAGATTAAGCAACAATGAAGACACATGATCAAATCATGAAAATTTTCAACCCTGGGAGTCTGATGTGGGAGCATTGTACACCCCCCAAGTCAAAGTGAAAATTATTGAACCTTTCAAAAGAAAACATGGCCATGAGGATGAGATTGATTGAGTTTGTTAGTTATTTGTTGTGATATTTCCTAATTTTGAGGGATTTTGAACGATCTTAGGAATTAGATCGAATCCTTTCGGTGATATGATCCTTATTATGTTTATTGTTATAAATTGTATCCTTCAGGTGTTTGTAAACAGAGGTCAGGCACCATGTAAGAGAAATATGAAAGGACAGTTGGCCCAAAGAGGTCGTATTGTATGTCATCAAGCTCAAATATATTGAAATTATGTAACTTTTTTAATTTATGAGTTTGTTTGTGCTCTGATACCACTTGATGAAGGAATAAAACTAGGGTCTCGAAGATCCATGAACTTGAAAAGTTCGATCTTCGTACCCATGGCTTATTTAGTCCACATAATGGAATGAAATTGTCCATAGCAACAATACTCCAATAATATTTTCAGCATACCCTGGATCACATCTCAATTTCCCCATATATTTGACACTCGCTTGAAGGTCTCGTCTCTGTGAAATTCATAGGAACTTCATCAATTTCGCGTTGGTTCTCGATATCCTTTTTAACATATTATCTCGTGTTGTTCTAATTTTCATCATATGATCTTTTAACATAGTTTTGACACCCTCAAAAATTCATTTGGAGATAAACATTTAACCATTGACACTCATTCCTTCCTTCATAGAACCAAGGCTATTCCTGTTGGAGTTACTTCACACACACCTAGGATTTATTTTTCCTAAGGTTTTTCTTTTTTTATTAGTCATAATTAGTCATTATCTAGTCCCCTATATTTTAGGGGAGAATATTCCACCTGGAGAATATTCTCTTTCAATTGACACTTTAGTTTGACTAGTTGAGTTGAGTTTAGATGTTGCATTGGTTTTGTCACTATGCAACATTGGGATCATCACCATGATAATTCGACCTTGTCTTGGTATCATCACCAAAGTGGCGCATTAGCCTTGATTCCTTGAGTTAAATCCTCACTACTCTATGTTCATTCAGTTAATTGAAGACTAGTTGACTAGTTAACTCAACTAGCTGGCAATTCACTCCCGTAACTGCCTGAGAGACTAGACTAGGTGGCAGTTCACTCCCGTAACTACTGGTGTGTGTCCATATCACTCTAGACCACCACTATGGTGCATTGGTTATCCTCCAGTCGAACTCATTGAGTTATACATAGTATATCATGTGTAAATTATTCATTATTCATAACGGTTAATGATAATTATTTCATTCTTTCTCTCCTTCTTCTTATTTCTTCAATTATCTCTGCAAATGTGTGTATTATTGTTTATATATATCTATTCTATGCAGGTTCAACACATTTACATGGTATCAAAGCCAACGAACTACTAATCAAAATCTACACCAAAAATGTTTGCAGGTACAAAAGATTGAAGACAACAGAAAGATGGAATTCCAAAAAGAATTCATTCATACACCTTACAACTATTTTGCATGGAAGGAGAAAATATCCATACATATCCAATCTAGAGGGTTGTACAAGTTAACCATGAATACAGATATAGAACCGACATCAGCCATATAAAAATCCAAGTACTTAAATTGCATGGATGAGGCACTCAGAACAATTTGCAGTCTTATTTCTCCCGATCTCCTTTTTCACATATCTTCCTGTAAGACTCCCAATGAAGCCTGGAAAACCTTGGAAGGGATAGTTGGAAAACAGGATGAGATGAGGGGAGACATGCTGGAGGTGGATCTTCTCACATTAGATCCAAAAAGATTCGACAATATCCAATATTTCTTTAGAAAATTCAAGGATTTACTGTCGTAACTCAAAGCTTGCGGGGTTGATAAATCGGTAGAGGAGAAACAAATGGTTCTCACCATTCTCTCCAAGCTTGGTACTGAATTATCTGTATTTGTATCCACATTCCATACTGTCATATTTGCCTCTTGAGCCACCTGGAAGATGCGTTCTCTTGAGGACTTTATCGAATCCCTGACACAAGAGTAAACCAAGCTCATCAACATGGGCACAATCAAAGGCCCAAGGGAACATGCACTCATTGTGCATGATGGAATCTAAAAATATCAAAAATATAAAGATAACGATAAATGGAAAGCTCATTCATATACGAAGAAGGAATGGTACACAAAACCCTTCACCGATGCCTCCGAATCGAAAGGAGAAAAGGAGAGAAATGCACATACTGTCACAAAGGATTCCATTCGGAATCCACATGCATGCAAAAAAATATAGATCTGATGTCTCAAATACTTCAGAAAAACAACCTTGGATATCGCATCCTCGAGGGTGCAAAGAAGAAGAAGCCAAAAGATCTGAATTCCAAGAAAGGAAATTCTAGCCATGCCTTGATTGCCATCAAATCCTCTCCCGATGCTTGGATCGTTGATTTAGGATCATCACATCACATGGCTTCCTCAGAAGAAGTCTATTCTTCATTGTATGCATGCAAAGGTCCTCCTAATATAATGGGGGACAACTCTTCTGTCGAAGTCACCGACAAAGGAAGGATTGAACTCACCAATGGAAGCTTCGAGAATGTGTTGCACGTTCCCAAACTTTCTGTCAACCTTCTCTCTGTGTATCGGATGATGAATTCTGGCACTGGAAAGAAATTCATATTCACACCAAATTCTATGGACATCTATGACATGCAAACCAACTCCAAGGTTGTTTTCGGTGAGGTAAATCATCAGTCTATATTGTATACTTTTTTTGAATTCATTAAACCTGATTCCGCTTTACTACTTACTCATGCTGATGAAAGTAGTAGGATATGGCACGAAAGGTTTGGACATTTGAATTTCAGATACATGAAACAACTTATCAAGCATAAATTAGTTGATGGTCTACCAAACATCCATTTATCCAAGGGAGTATGTGAGGGATGTGTTCTCGGAAAACACCCTCAAGAGAAATTTGAGAAAGGAAAGTCTCAGCGAGCTTCCACACCTTTAGATCTGATCCACAGTAACCTCATGGGTCCTTTTCTACATCCATAGTTCAACAAAGCGAGGTTTGTTCTCATTTTTTTTGACGATTTATCATGTTTTACATGGATCTACTTTCTGAGGAAAAAATATGAGGTCTTTCAACACCTCAAATATTTCAAAGCCCTGGTTGAGACATAGTCCAGAAAGAAGATCAAAGTCCTCCAAAATAATAACAGAGGAGACTATGTAAATTATGAGATCCATAATACTTTCCATGAGGCAGGGATTCAGTTATAGCATACAGTTCCCTACACTCCGCAGCAAAACATAGTTGCTGAATGGAAAAAAATATCTTTAAAGGAGATGGCATCTTGTAGCATGTTGCATGCAAATTCACTACCACAGAGACTATGGGCCGAAGAACTTAACTGTGCAACATACATCCAAAACATATATCCCCATAGATGTGTCAAGGATAAGACCACCTATGAGTCTTGGAGCGGCCTCAAACCATAAGTGACCCACTTTCGCATTTTTGGTTCACATGCATGGGCCCAGATTCCCTCTGAAAAGAGGAAGGCACTTGATCCATAGAGAACTAAGTGCATTTTTGTTGGATACCCCGATGGTGTGAAGGGATATTAGCTTATTGATCTTTCCTCAGACTGGCTCATCATTGAGCGTAGTGTCCAATTCGAGGAAAGTGTCTCTCATGTACCTCAACAGCCGCATGCAGACACATTCACTCTTCCACCTATTCGAGATGATGATCATCCACGTGCCGAATCTTATTCATATGAGAGTTATGATTCATAGGACTCAAATGATTTATATTCAAATTCAGTACAGTAAGATGCAGAGTCAGAGCATCCAGATGTAGTTGCAGAGCCAGACCAGAGGCCCAAGTGGGCACAGACTACTCTTCAGGATGTAGGGGATCTCGTTGGTGATCCAACTGATACTAGGAGGAATCAATCTAATTTTGAGGAGCCTCTTGTTGCACTCACTGCCACTAAACCATTTCCCTCCAGGCATATTTTCTTGGTTCAGTCTTTTGATCCACATTATTATGGAGAGGCTATTGGAAATCCCTTTTGGGAATCCTCTATGCAGGAGGAGTACAACTCCCTCCTCGAGAACCAAACTTGGGATATGGTTCCCCTTCCTTCTTGGAGGAAACTTGTCAGATGCATATGGGTCTACAGGACCAAGAGTGCAGCAGATGGACATATTAGCAGATACAAAGCCAGGCTTGTTGCCAAAGGGTTTCAGCAGGTTCATGGTATTGACTATGATGAGACCTTCGCTCCAGTAGAAAATATGGATTCCATTCGATTGGCCCTTGACATTGTGGTAGCCAAGGGATGGGAAGTCCATCAGATGGACGTGAAGAATGAATTTCTTCACGGTGATATCTTTGAGGATATCTACATGGAGTAGCCCCAGGGATTTATGCACGACTAATCTTGGTCTGTCGACTAAAGAAGTCACTTTATGGCCTCAATCAGGCTCTGAGGGCATGGTATTCCAAGATGGACTCCTACCTGTTGTCATAGAACTTTGTATGTTGTAAATCAAACCCGAATGTCTACATGATTAGGACGGTTGATTCACTTCTACTTTTAGTTATGTATGTCGGTGATTTGATGATCATTGGGTTCTCAACTTCAGCGATTGTTGCAGCCAAGAGGATTATACATGATAGGTTTTTTATGATGGACATGGGTCCGCTACACTTCTTCCTTGGACTCAATATCAGTCAAGATGCATCAGGCATCAAACTGTCTCAAGCCAAGTATGCACGAGATCTTCTTGAGAGATTTCACATGACAGACTGCAAGTCTGCTCTGACTCCTTTCCTATCAGGAGTCAAACTTGAGGATGGCGAGGAGAATCCACTGGTTGATAGCACAATGTACAGATAGCTAGTGGGGAGCTTTTTGTATCTCACACACTCCAGAATAGACCTCTCCTATGCAGTTGGCGCAGTTTCCAGGTTCATGCAAGAGTTGCTTGAGCCACATTGGAAAGTTGCAAAGCGTATCCTTCAATACGTATAGGGCACCATCACCTTTGGGATTTAATATGCAGCATAATCTACATTAGATCTCATTGGGTTTACTGATTCCGACTGGGGTGGCGATAGCATTGATCGCAAGTCCACATCTGGTTACTCACTCAGTATTGGTTCCAGGCCTATCTGGTCGAGCAAGAAGAAAGTTGCCATTTCTCTATCTTTAGCCAAGGAAGAGTACAAAGGGGTAGTTAACATAACCATTCAGGCTATGTAGCTACAACATTTTCTCACTGAGTTGGGCATTTATTTTCATCGGTCGATCGTCATCTGGTGTGACAACCAGGGCACTATGATGTTCTGTAGAGATCCAATTTAGAGGCAGTAGACAAAGCACATCAAGATCCACATGCACTACATCTGGGACTTAGTACACGAGGGGATCATCGACGAGGGGACCAAGACCTTCACTGAGCAAAAATTCCATTCTCTGCGAAGTCGTCTTGGAGTGAAGGACACAGTTGCCTAGAAAATGTAGTTCTTCTTTTTACATACATTGTACCTTGAGGGGGCGGGGGGGGATTTCCCATGAGGTTTTCCCTCTTTCCCCACTTTATTTTCAGTATATATTTTGTACTTGGGTACCTAACATGGCCCCGTTGTCGGGACCCAATCTTTATTTTCAGCATAGTGATGTTAAGGGGGGGTGTTGGAGTTACTTCACACACACCTAGGATTTATTTTTCCTAAGTTTTTTCCTTTTTTATTAGTCATAATTAGTCATTATCAAGTCTCCTATATTTTATGGGAGAATATTCCACCTGGAAAATATTCTCTTTCAGTTGACACTTCAGTTTGACTAGTTGAGTTGAGTTTAGATGTTGCATTGGTTTTGTCACCATGCAACATTGGGATCATCACCATGATAATTCGACCTTGCCTTGGTATCATCACCAGAGTGGCGCATTAGACTTGATTCCCTGAGTTAACTCCTCACTACTCTATGTTCAATCAGTTAACTGAAGACTAGTTGACTAGTTAACTCAACTAGGTGGCAGTTCACTACCGTAATTGCTTGAGAGACTACAATAGGTGGTGGTTCATTCCCGTAACTACTGGTGTGTGTATAGATCACTCTAGACCACCACTATGGCACATCGGTTATCCTCCAGTTGAACTCATTGAGTTATACAAAGTATATCATGTGTAAATTATTCATTATTCATAACGGTTAATGAGAATTCTTTCATTCTTTCTCTCCTTCTTCTTATTTCTCCAATTCTCTCTGCAAATGTGTGTATTATTGTTTAGCTAGATCTATTATGTGCAAGTTCAACTCATTTACAATTCCTTGAACTCAACCCTTTCTCCACAAGATTGTGTGCTATGACCATGGGTTGGAATCAAATTCTAGGCTATTAGAGTCTTTCCTTGTCCTAAACCTCTCTATCAGAGTGTATCATCAGATGAGTCACTTCGATCGTTCAAACTCCAATGAATCCAATGAACTACAAGGGCCCCGAAGGATCAAACCTCTCTGTCGGAATCTTCTGGAACATAGTCATTCTAAATTCGGACTCCGACAAACAACTCCATGTGTCCTCTCCAGGACATTCGCTCAAAATCATGATCCCTTCAAGATTCTGAATTAATCTTGGTCTTTGCTCAGACTTCGTTCATTGGGGTATCCCTCTTTCTATGTTTTTTGATTACTTCTTCCAATGCATGGTCAGATTCACCTCACGATCTCCTTCGATGAACAGTGAGAACTTTGTTTTGGTCTCATGATATTAGTTCTGTGGATCATCGTTGATCCATCCTGTGATCAACGGTGGATCCTTTCCATTGTTGGAATGTAGATTTCTTATTCACGATTAGATGGATCATTCGGCTCTTGACCTGCAATACTAGCCTCTCTCTCTCTCTGGACACTCATATGATTAGCATTACACAATATTTCAGCTCACATATCTAAATACACAAACAAACTCAGAAATACACCAATTTACATAATTTTATTATATTCGAGCTCGATGACATACAATACGACCTCTCTGGGAAAGTTGCCCTTTTGGATTGCGCTTACATGGTGTCTGGCCTCTTTTTACAAATTCCCTAAGGATACAATTTATAAGAATAAACATAATAAGGATCAAAACACTGAAAGTATATGATCTAATTCCTAAGATCATTCACAATCCCTCAAAATCAAGAAATATCACAACAAATAACTAACAAACTTAATCGATACGAGGAAATCTTGTCCTCTTGGCCACGTTGTCTTCTGGAAGGTTCAAGAATGTTCACTTTGACTTGGGGGATATGATGTTCCTACATCAGTATACCATAGAATCTTCAAGGCACAATGTCGATCAACAATAGGGATGGAATATGTTGACACGAAGTTTAATTTTTTTCCCTTTAAACCTGAAGCTTCGCTATTTCCTAGTCAGGGAACCGCCCTTAGTCTTAAAAAGGAGTCAAAATTCTTTCAATTTTTTCGGGTTTCGGGATTCGACTTTTCACGAGGTATGATTTTTAGTTAACAACTCTAGAGTCTCGGTGCCAAAATCCCGAAAAGGCTTTATATTTAAAGAAAAAAGGAGTGGTATAAGTCCCGACACATGTTTCACAAAGTACCCTTTAGTCATGATTAATTAAACTCTTAAACACAATCAACACTTCATTAATCTTTCGCGATTCAGGTTTTCTTGTATCAAAGTGCTTTCAAAATGTTGACCCTCGGACGCCCAATCCCCGTTTTTCCGAAAACAATAAATTAATTACTAATCTTGATTAATTAAATCATTAATACAAGTGATTAGCACCTAAATTAATCCCATTGCAATTTCACGATTCAGGGTTTTCTTATGACAAACCTCTTGGGTACAGGATTCCCAAAACACCGAAATGCAAAATCATGAATTTTTAACAAAGTCTAAAACTAAATTAAGTTAGTTTAAAACGAGATTAATAATGACCAAACTACTTTTCGTGTTTCACATTTCGGGATTTGTTGAAAGCAATCCTTTCGAAACTCCAATTTGAAATCGCCGATATGCAGCAGTATTAATAACAGACAAATGGAGATATTTTTGACATGAAGGTGTATCTCTAGGCGTATCTTCCTCATTAAAACATTAATTCCTTATCGCCTATGTCAGTACGCTCATTGTAAGACAAGATAAAGGTTAATAAACATTTTGTAGTTCGGATTTCAATCTTATTTTTTACAATCAGGAGTGAGTTGCATTTATCCAGGCTTATATATTTTTCCTCTGTAAACAGGTTTTCAGTCTAGCGCGAACATTATGGCACCTAGAAAGGCACCTAAGAAAAGTGAATAAGCATTTGAAAGCTCAAGTCCGGAAGGAGATGTCATATCTGATACTACACTACATGCCATTGATTCCATCAAATCCTGGAGGAAAATTTTCGAAACCTTGAACTACGAAATCAATAATTTTCCCAATGATTCTAAAAACAAACTCCGAGACATAACAGAGTCCAAAATTCACAAAGTAGCTACGCGCCCATGAATCATGAAATACAATGATATGATCAGTTGGGCTTTAGAGAGGATAGACGTGCAGACGAGATGCATTTTGGACAGCCGAGGGGTTTTCGTCGACTCGTTCATACCAGAGCATATACAAGTAATGTACAAACTGTCTCCCAATTCTAAGTACATTTATAATAAAGAGTTTGTACATGAATGTCAAAGGAAAGAATGTGCAGAGGCAGATCAAACATACCCCGACATAATCAAAGACTAGTGGAGACACCCAACAAAATTCAGGGCCGATACCCATAGTGTTTATTCCACAATCTCATTGAATGAGTATATGGTCTATGTGGCTATGATTCTATGTAGACTTTTCGGGAAGAAAATTCCTACCCATTTCCCTACAGAATGGGTGCCCCTTTTACATGAAGAAGCCAAAGGCTATAGCTTCAATTGGAACAATATTCTATTAGATAACCTAGATAAGGAGGTTATAGAGTATCAAACCGTGAGATCCAATGGCCAACCAGTAGCCTTTTACATGTCCACATAAATTATGGATGCTATATGTTTCACGACTCCTTTCCCTTTGATGAATTGGAGTTGGAACCCAACCTGCACTGAACCTAATCATGAATATCATTCTAAGTTGTGGGAAGAAAACGCTAAGGATTATTTTTATGAAATTTTTCATTTCGTGGTGATACTGATGCATTAGATGCTGTATGGATGTGCACCCCCTCATATTTCAGAGACAGTCATAGGAAACCTTAAGGCGGTTGCCTATTGGTTTATTGAGGAGAATTTCTCCTATATCAGGGTTTTCGGATGTTCGATCCCTCCTCATGCACTTTCGAAATTCCTCCCTGACAGACTAGTGTGCATGGAGGTATCTCATCATATAATAATAGGCGGTATTGGGATAGAGACAAAGACAACTCATAAGAATTTTTGGCCAGTCCTACCATACAGATTGGGAGGTTTTCGCTACTCAACTTGGGTCATTCCAAGGTTGAAGTTGCAGCTCTATAGGAGGCCAAGTTGGTGGATCTCGAACATAGGAAACATGACCCTTATAAAACAGTGGGAAATCACATGGCTCACTGTGGCATGAAATTGTATTAACATGAACAATCCCCTCGCGATGACGTTTTCAAATGGACAAAAACCTATGAGGAGGTGTTAGACAGGGTACAGACATTACAATCCAACTTGAAAACTAGTTTTCTAACCTTCCAGAGACACAAACGAAGTGGTTTTCCCAAGGTACTACAGGGAGAAGAAACAACACCTCTAGAATAAGAAACACTCCCCCGAGTTTCAAATAGAAATCATAGGATAAATCAGGTACCAAGGAAAATCCACAGGGGGGCAAAGGATATTCACAAAACAAAGAAGTCCCATAGATAGAGAATCCAGTAGAAAAAACAGAAAGAAGGTTTGGGACACCTCCCGAGTCTAGTCGATCTACTCCCCCTTCATCATCTACTGTTCATGTTGATACCCCAAAGACAACAGGGGAAACAAAATACACAAAGTTGGGTAATCCCATTGCTTCCTTGACCCCTTTACAATCTACTTTTGGGCTCCCTCAGATATGAGTAATATATGCTAGTGACCTCGCTCCTGTCTCTAGAGAAGAAATACCCCCCTCTGATTACTTTTTCAGTAAAAAGAGGAAGGTTGTATTAGAGCAAGAGATGTATATGAGAGAAGGTGGTATGGTAAGGAAATAGAGGGTGATGGTAGATGGGCAGAACTTGGAAGAGGAAGATTTCTCTACAGAGGTAGCGGGCTCCATGGGAGCTCTGGAAACAACAAATCTATTCATTGTTGACAATATGAGAACAAGGTTGAAACAAGGTAACCACAAGATAGTCCAGTTGCAAAACTAACTAAAAGATACCGAGAAAAATATCAAAGAAGAAATAAATAAAGGTCTAGAGCAAGCCAGAGCTGCCAACAAGCAAGAAATTAAATTGCTTAAGTCTAGTTTGGATGAGTTGTATAAGAAAATGAAAGACAGTCAAGGGAAGGAAACCCAACAAGAAGAATTAGCGAGACAATTGTAGGAGAGATTGAATTCAATTCAGAATTAGGTGATAGACTTTAAAGTTTTTTAGGACCTGTTAGTGGAAGTACATACGAAGATAGAAGTCGAGCAACATGGATTAATCTCCAAAGTAGAGATTATTAAGAATTATTTTCAAGAAGTAAACAATTATTTTGATAATATTATTTTTAAAGAAAAAGAATCTAAAGCGGCAAGGGCCACTTTCCAAAGGGCAGTTGTATTTTCAGAAAATGAAGAGGTATCGAAAACTCCAAAGCTATCTGTCACAGAGAAGATCATAGGAAATATCATGCTCAAAGTATGGGAAACCAACATAGCAGAAAAGAAGAAAATAGCCAAGGAAATCAAAGATGATTGCGAAGAAATCTTTGATTTGTTGGACAAGGGATCATTATGTATTGGAAGAGACAATTGCACTAGGCAATTAGGACAGATAAACATTGTAAGACACCAGTTGAATTTCAAAAAGGGTTTGAACAAAATTCAGATAGAAATTTTACAATTAAAGGAAATTGATGTTACCCTAATAGAAAGCTGGCTAGTGAAGACAAACTTAAAATTGCAATCAATTAAGTTTGTTGGTAAGGGGATTGAAGACCGACTTCCAAAAATTCAGAGAAAATTTTATCTATTCGAAGCGAAGGATTTTCCATAGCCTCCTAGAAATTTTGTACACTTTCTTGAAAAATGTATTGAATGTATTGGGTCAAAAGGAGATACTTCAATAAAAAAATGAAGTATCATTTTGAAAGCTTATATTATCAAGACGATAGAAAAATAAAAGATAATCATGCAAACGGTTGAGGTTTTCATTTTTGTAATTGTTTTCCCCTAGGAGTCAGGAAATCACCAACCATCAATGTATTGGTGATCTGGTATAAGTATAATTTCAGGAGACTGAAAGGACGCTTTTTCTGGGCTCATTGTAAAGAAGAATTTGAAGATATTTTTGAATTAATACAAATACAGATTGAAGATTCCAGATCTGGTCAAGTTTGAGTTATGTGCTTCTCTGTTGTTTCATATTTTTCATACATCTCTTTGATGAATGCTTAACTGCAATTTAGTACAACCTTTACTGTGGTGATCAATTATTCTTGCAATTTAATCGTTTACAGTTTTTCCTCTGTATTGGCTATCAGTAGGTACAAGACCTATAAATGTTTTAGATTTCAATATCATATGCTTCATTAAGAGTTTTTCCTAACTATTTTCTTCTTCTGTCACAAAGTGAGATTCCTCTTTAATTGATGCCTCACCTTGTTCAACAACTTTATGTTTTATTTCCATTTCATGCATATTCCCTTTTCAAAAATAAACTCAGATACTAGAAACATCCTTTAGTTTCGTCATAATATTAATTCAAGGTTTTGGAGTTCTTCTTACATATTTTGAAACAGAAATAGCAAACCCTAAAAGAAAACACAAGAATTGATATTTTCGGTATTTATCCCTCATGACTGTACCAGTTACAAGACAACCCAATATCGAGCCTAGACTATCGGATCAAACGAGCATTTCCTTGAATTTATTTAACACCATCTTACAAACAACAAATAACCGGGTTGATTTAGAACGTTGATGGGCAAAAATTGAAAGGGATATTAGTATCCAGGAAAACTGGGAAGCTAGATAGAGACAGTTAAGAAACCAACCATATCCCTTCTTCATATGATCGACCTTTCTACACTTAAATCTCTCTACCTTTCAGATGCCTTGACAGTATACTTTAGAGCCTTAAAGTATAAACTCAGGAACAACATCTTTTTGGCACCGTTGTCGGGGAACGAAGAAACAATTTTTTTTCCCCAGGAGGAATGACATTGACACTTTATTTCTTTGATAATGAAAAAATATTGAAAACCTTCTGAGGCTACCCTTATCTTTTCACTTGGCGACTCCATGAAAAATAAACTAGATTTTAACCGAAAGAACACTAAGAGAAACCTAGACGACAAACAGACTTCGCCTGTTCCTGATCCAGAAAAAATTTTAAAATCAAGAAGATATCTTAAACAGACTGTATCAACAACAAATAAGTTTTATCAACCTAAAATTACACAGTCGAATACTAAAGGTCAACTCAAAGAATCTAATACCCCACCTCCTTGCGATGAATTACCTGCCGATAGGATTGTAGCCCTTGAGCCTAGTTTGGTATTACCTGATATTAAAACTGAAACTTTCCCAACTGTTTCTTTCACCAATAGAGGAAAAATATCCACCTCACTTCCCACTTTTATTGACACCTCCTCAGTTCACGAAGATCTTTTTCCTATCTCTCAGAACTCCTACGATTATCCTATATATCTCGACTCGACTCCTATTTATTCTCCTGTATATTCACCCTGTGAGTCTGAAGAAACTAGTCCTCTTTTCCCTAGTTCTCCTTCCTCAAGTTTCCTGTCCCTTAATCACCAATTTCCTGAAACCCTTCCTTATAGTATCCAAGCATCAACCTCTAAATCATCAATGGCTACGACCGGAGGAGGCGTTGCTGGAGGTGGTGCTGGAGGAGGAGGAGCAGGCGACCAAGTACGACCCCCTCGAATATTTGCAAAGGTGGCTGCCATATATGCTCCTTTGGTCCTCCCAATTCCCCTCCATGACTTACCTGAAAACTACATGAAGAATCTGTCGAAATTCACAGGAGAGGGTGATTTGACTGCAGTCGAACACATCAATTTATTTGACCAATTCACTGACATCCTTGGACTCGAACATGAAGATGTCTACTCGAGACTCTTGGTTAAGACTTTTTAAGGTCAGGTAAGAACCTGGTTTCGAGGTCTAGCAACATGATCTATATCGTCATATGAGGAACTTGAAAATGATTTTATTAGACAGTGTGGGGAAAGGAAAGACCATCTCTATTATCTAACTGAATTTGGGGCTATAAGAAAGAAAAACTCTGAATTAGTTCTCGAGTTTACCCAAAGGTTTAATAAACTATATAAGAAAATTCTAGCTGAGGTCAAACCCTCCCAACCTACAGCGAAAGTAACCTTCACTGGAGCTTTTGACCCTGATTTCGCCCTCTTATTGAGGGAGAGGAGATCAGTAGACCTCACCAAAATGAAATATGATGCCTTAGAAATTGAATCAAACATGATGGCATCAAGAAAGTTGAAAATCAAATTTGAGACTGGAAACAAAGAAACTAGAAGATATAGAGAACAAGGGGGACCCTCTGGATCAGGAATATCTTCGGAAGACAAAATGGACAACATGGTGAGAATAATCAAAGAGTTGTCAAATAATATCTCAAGAATAGAACTAGATCAAGCGAAGAATGAGCATTTTCCCAAAAAGGATTTCAGAAGGAATCCTAACCTTCAAAATCAACCAAGACAAATTAAGAATGAAGATAAAAAAATCCAAGCTCCTTTTAAAAGAGAGAATTTTATAGGAGGAGAAGACGTGGAGGATTTTGAAGAGTTAGAATAAAATATAAATAATCTTGGCGATGACTGCCTACAACCTTATATAACAAGACAAGATTATGAAAAATATTTAATTACATAACATACATATGAGAATTACAAGAACAACAATTTTACAGAAGGTTCAACCTATCAGGGAATCGCAGATGATATAATGGCCGAACTCCACCAAAAGTACAATCTAAGGCCTAGAAACAGGAGCCTCACAACATCCCCAGTGAAAAATATTTTTTCAAGGGGTGAAACAGATGAGTCAATTTCAAAAAACACTGAAAAATAGACTATAAGAACTAAGACAGCTGACACACAGCCTACCAAGACAAAGTCAGTGGAAACATCAGCCATAAGCACACAGAAACAAAAACGAAAACCTCACAACAAAGGAAAGCTGAAAATAAGGGGTTAGGAACCCAAACCTTAGAGATCGACAATACAGTATGAAATTTTAATCTAGAAAATGAAATAAATAAAATCAAAATCCCTATACCCCTTGTCGAACTCACAAAAAATCCAATTTACAGAAAACAAATCGCTAAATTAATTAGTTTTTCAGAAAATGAAAGCCAGGCCGACATTATAAACTTAGAAGATGACAAGCCTAACATAATTTTTGGCCCACATTACGAAGGTGCCAAAGACACTGTTGCCCCTTTCTATATCACTCTGACTGTGCACGATCACCTGCTCCATAATTTCATGTTAGATTCTGGAGCCTCTCACAATGTAATGCCTAAATCCATTATGGATAGACTTGGTCTTGAAATCACCAGACCTTATGGAGATTTATATTCATTCGATTCAAGAAAAGTTAAGTGTATAGGCATGATAAAATATTTAGTCATTAATCTTGCATAGATAACTATGAAAGGTGTTCTAATGGATGTGGTTGTCGCTGATATACCCCCGAAGTATGGCATGCTCTTATCCAGGTCCTAGGGCACCAAACTTGGAGGATCCCTCCAACTCGACATGACGTATGCCACCATCCCAGTTTTTGGAGGACAATTCACGTGCTTGTACAAAGAAACTAGGTTAGCATTCACGGCAAGTGACCCACATAACCCAAATAACTACCCTGTTTATAATGCTGATCAAGATTTAGGCAATTGTATTTTATATATCGATGACGATATTGATGTATGTATAGGGGAAAGTTGTAAAGAAAAAAAAAAAAAAAAATGACAAATAAAACAAGATGTATATAGCACTAGTGTCTGGAAAAATTTTTTTGATGGTGCCTCATCTTATTTTGGGGCAGGAGCTGGGGTGCTTTTTGTGGAACCTGATGAAAAATTCGTTATCTCTTTATCTTATAGGTTACATTGGAACATTGACCACATTAATAATGTATGCGAGTATGAAGCCTTAGTGTTAGGATTAGAAGATGGCAGGAGAATGAAAATTAAAAACTTGGAAGTCTTTGGCGATGCAGAGCTAATCGTGAAACAAGTAAATCGTTAATACCAGGCCAAACATCCTAGGTTAAGGTCTTACCAAAATTGTGTTTGGGATATGATCGAAATTTTTTTCTCCTCTGTTAATGTTCATTATATTCCAAGAGCAGAAAATCAATAGGTGGATGCATTAGCCAAAGCAGCTTCAATGTTCACACATCCCACTTATTTCAAACTAAAATACCATATACTAATGAGACATAGGCCTTCCATACCGAATAACATACGACATTGGCAAGTTTTCTAGGACGATGAACAACTCCGAAATTTTTTAGAGACAGTAGATGACTTTGTCGAAACGCATGCCAACCAAGAAAACCAGAATGACCCTATTTGGATCATGTAGGAAGGCGAAGACCCCCAAGTTCCAAGATAAAATTGCTAACCACCGGATGCTTGTTTTAAAAAATAATCAGATACTTAAGGGTATGATCCTCTTAGAAATTATATTTAACCATGATGACATCCCTTTGAAGTCTACCTTACAACCTCAGCTAGAGGAGGTCGAGGATTGTGATACAGATACCAAGAAAAATCCTAGGTTGGTGAAATTATCCAAATATCTGTCTCCCGAAATCAAAAGTAAGTATGTTGAGTTGCTTAGACAATATAAAGACGTTTTCGCTTTGTCTTATGATGAATTGAGAACTTATGACACTACTATAATGAAACATAAAATTCCTCTGAAACCAGGTGTCAAACCTTTTAAGAAAAAACTCAGGAAGATTAACCCTATCCTACTACCAGTAATAGAAAAAGAAGTCAACAAACTCCTGCATGCTAAAATCATTGTCCCACTGAGATACTCTGAGTGGGTAGCCAATTTAGTCCAAGTGAGAAATAAAAACGGTGAGATCAGACTGTGTGTAGATTTTAGAAACCTAAATTGATCATCACTTAAGGACAATTATCCATTACCTAAGATGGATCATGTTTTAGAAAAAGTAGTTGGAGCTAATAGAATGTCTATGATTGATGGTTTTTCAGGTTACAATCAAATTGTAGTACATCAAGATGACAAAGAAAAAACTGCGTTCACTACCCCTTGGGGTACCTTTATGTATGAAAAAATGCCTTTTGGTTTAATGAATGCAGGGACAACTTTCCAATGAGCCATGGATATCTCTTTCGTGGGCGAAAGAGACAAGTTTGTCGTTATCTATCTTGATGACCTGACTGTTTTCTCTAAATCGGATGCAGAACATCTAACACACCTCAAACAAACTTTCGAGAAATGTCGCAAATTTGGTTTGTCACTTAATACCAAGAAATCCCATTTCCCAATGCAAGAAGGTAAACTCTTGGGTCATATCGTGTCTAGAGATGGAATCAAAATCGATCCCAAAAGGGTCGAGGCGATATACCATAAATATTCCTAGAAACGTAAAAGAAATTCAGTCTTTTTTAGGAAAAATAAACTTCTTGAGAAGATTCATCCATAACTTTACCGAAATTGTAAAATTGATTACAGATATGCTTAGAAAAAACAGTGAGGTGAAGTGGACAAACGAAGCCAAAGCGTCGTTTCAACGTATCAAGAAAGTAATAAGAGAAGCACAAGTCCTGGCAAACTCGGATTACACAAAAGAGTTTTTGATTTTCTCTTTTGCCTCTGAACATACAATCACAACTGTATTGTTACAGAAAAATGAGGAAGGTTTTGAGCGGCCTATTGCATTTTTTAGCAGAAGTCTTAGAGACGCTGAGCTGAAATATGACATATTGGAAAAATAGGCTTATGCAATGGTCAAAGATCTCAAGACCTTTAGAACTTACGTGTTGCACTCAAAGATCATTTCTTACATGCCATCAAGATCCATTAAATATATCCTGGTGCAGCCGGACAACGACGGAAGAAGAGGCAGGTGGCTGGATAAAATTCAGGAGTTCGACCTGGAAGTCAAACCAACTAAAATTATCAAAGGTCAGGGTTTGACCAAATTGCTAGCCGAATCAAATTTAAAAGCACTTGGGATAAATTAGTTGCAAGAGAACAAGGGATTTCTAGAAATAGATGAGTTTGACATCACTGCACCGACAACTGAGATTCAATACAATTTCTCTACTTCAGTCTGGTATCGCGATATCGTTTCTTACCTACTGACCCTTCAATGTACCAGTGAGTTAAACCCATCTAAAACTAGGACCTTGAAGTTACATGCTGCAAAATATTGTATCATAGATGGTAAATAATATTGGAAAGACCCCTTGGGTTTCCTGTTGAGTTTCTTAGTCGAGACCGAAACATAAAGGATTATAGATGAATTCCACATGAGAGTGTGCAGAGGGCACCATGCTTGGCGAGCAATGGCTTATAAAATCTTAAGAGTCGAGTATTACTGACCTAAATTATTCACAGATGTAAACACTAAAGTCCGAACTTGTACTCCTTGTCAGTTGTTTACAGGCAAACAGAAATTCTCAGCTTTACCTTTAGTTCTGGTTAAAATAGAAGCTCCATTTCAGCAATGGGGTCTTGATTGCATTGGAGAAATTCATCCACATTCTAGCGCACAACAAAAGTGGATTCTAACTACTACAGACTATTTCACTAAATGGGTGGAAGCTATTCCCACGAGAAATGCAACTGACTCAGTAGTAATCAGTTTCATAGAAGAAAATATTTTATCCAGGTTTGGTTGTCCCCGAAAGATAGTCACTGATGATGCACAAGCATTTAATTCAATGGCCATGATAAGCTTTTTCCAAAAATACAACATCATACTAGGACACTCCACAGTTTATTATCCACGGGGCAATGGTCTAGTTGAATCATCTAATAAAATTCTGATTACCGTGATAAAAAAGGTTTTGACTGAAAACAAGAAAGCATGGCATATCCATTTAAAATGTGCTCTATGGGCTAATAGGATAAGTACCAAAAGATCAATTGGGATTTCCCCTTTTCAGATGGTATATGGCACTGATGTCATTTTACCAATAAATCTTTCTTTACTCGTAATGAAACTTTGGCAATATTCAAATGAAGAACCCAACGACGTGACCAGGAGGATAAACCAGTTGGTTGAAGTTCAACAAAACAGGGCCGAAGTAAATGAAAGGTTACAGAGATATCAAGATAACATGAAGGCCTTATTCGATCAAAAAGCTAAAGATAGAGATTTCCTCCCTAGCGATCTGGTCCTGAAATGAGAAGCCAGGATAGAAGGCACTCATAAACATGGCAAGTTTGATCCCATCTGGTCTGACCCATATAATATTTCGGCTTCTGAGGGAAAAAATGCTTTTTCATTTGAAAATCTTGATGGAGACATTCTCAACGCCCTTGTAAATGGGCGGCACCTTAAACACTTCATGCTGTAATATGTTCCTGAACTCTCATTGTACATACCATTTTGTTTGCATGCTTACTTTATAATCCATTCATTTCAGTAAGTTTTTTATTTTAAGATTTCAAAATAATAATAATAATAATAATAATAATAAAATTCATGAGATTTCCTGACAGTTAGTATGTTATTTATTTCACAAGAAAGTTCTTGATGAACCAAGAGACTAGATATGCTAAAAAGGTGACAGGCACGGATATATATATTAAATATATTCCAATGAAAAAGGTAATAAATTAATAGCCTTTTTGGCTGGCAACATAGGAGTTACCAAGGTATGAGATTATGCTCTGAAAATTCAGGCTAAATTACCCTAAAAGATACAAATGAATAAATCATTAGTTCAATTGATGATAATATTATCACTGAAATTTTCAAATAAGGAAGTGAAAAATAAAGGGGAGACTTAAGGAAAATTTATAAAAGCTAACTAAGAAAATCTTTAAGAACGGTCATGTGTGCAGTAGTTTTTCCTGAAGCCCCTTACCTTTCCCTTAGTCACGGTAAAGCCTGCTTCTCACTTGACCCTGGATGTTTTATCATAAGTTCCTTGAGAAAAGAAAGGTCTCACTTTGGTTTTGAACATTCTCAAACAAACCTTCAAAAACGAGAATAGGTTGAGTGTATAGTTCTTTAACTTTAGTTGAACCAGAAGTATGTCTAGGTTAATCCTAACCTTATTAGCTTTTCTAACAGGAATAAACTGATTGGTTTTGCTCAAGGAAATTCCTTAAAAATATATCAAGAAGTTTCCCTTAAGAAATTCCCTAAAGCCAATGATGTTTGAAGGCAAGAGAGAAGATTAGCCCAGAGCTATTTAAGTGAGTTGACAGGCCTCTGTTGTTAAAAAAATTCAAGCAGATATCTTCCCAAGTATATTACATACTGATTGATTTCCCCCACTTCGTATTAAAAAGTATATACAGACATATGGTGAAAGGAAATTCAATATTGATTGCCCCCATCTAGTCCAAAGAGATGAGGAAAGGAAATTCATTATATTGATTGCCCTCATCTCAGCATTTAAATGCTAGAAAACAATGAAGTGGTGAAAGGAAATTCAATATGGGAAATCTGATAACTTCATCGAGGTACTGAACAGGCTCACTGGAACTGAAGCAATATCCTTATATCCGATAAGGCCGTTACACATGAATTACAAGACACTCTGGTAACTTTTCTTCTTTCAACTGGATTTACATTATAGGTTTTTGGGATCCCCTAATTTAACACATCGAATTTACTTTATCTTGATGCAAACAGATCAGGTAAAACCTAGTAGAATGGTTAATTTGGTTTTGATTATATTACATAGATCTGAGGTCAATTTTAGAAAAGGAAATCTATTGAGAACCTGACTCGAGATCATCGAATGTTTTATTTTTGAAGAATTTTCAAAGTCAAATGTAGAGATCCTAAAATCTTGTTTTGACTTTTTCTCTTGGTCTATTTCACAAAGTTGAGTTATTGACCCCATTTACCCAATGAAGGCACATGGTCTACATGTTCTTCTTGTCCCACAAGGAAACAAGATCCCTAGATGGAGCCTAATGTTGACACGAAGTTTGATTTTTTTCCCTTTAAACCTTAAGCTTCGCTATTTCCTAGTCATGGAGCTGCCCTTAGTCTTAAAAAGGAGTCAAAAGTCTTTCAATTTTTTCAGGTTTCGGGATTCAAAATTTCACGAGGTATGATTTTTAGTTAACAACTCCAGAGTCCCGGTGCCAAAATCCCAAAAAGGATTTATATTTAAAGAAATGAAAAAGAAAAAAGGAGTGTTATAAGTCCCAACACACGTTTCACAAAGTAACCCTTTAGTCGTGATTAATTAAACTCTTAAACACAATCAACAATTCATTAATCTTTCACGATTCGGGTTTTCTTGTATCAAAGTTCTTTCAAAATGTCGACCCTCAAACGACCGATCCCCGTTTTTCCGAAAACTTGAAATTAATTATTAATCTTGATTAATTAAAGCATTAATACAAGTGACTAGCGCCTAAATTAATCCCATCATGATTTTGCGATTCGGGGTTTTCTTATGACATACCTCTTAGGTACAAGATTCCCGAAACTCCGAATTGCGAAATCGTGAATTTTTAACAAAGCCTAAAACTAAATTAAGTTAGTTTAAAACGATATTAATAATGACTAAACTACTTTTCGCGTTTCGCATTTCGGGATTTGTTGAAAGCAATCCTTTCGAAACTCCAATTTGAAATCGTCGATATGCGACAGTATTAATAACGGACAAATGGAGATATTTTTGACATGAAGGCGTATGTCCAGGCATATATTCCTCATTAAAACATTAATTCCTTATCGCCTGTGTCAGTACTCTCATTGTAAGACAAGATAAAGGTTAATAAGAATTATGTAGTTCGAATTTCATTCTTGTTTTTTACAATCAGGAGTGAGTTGCATTTATCCAGGCTTATATATGTTTCCTCTGCAAACAGGTTTTCAGTCTAGTGCGAACATTATGGCACCTAGAAAGGCACCTAAGAAAAGTGAAGAAGCAACTGAAAGCTCAAGCCTGGAAGGAGATGCCATATATGATACTACACCGCATGCCATTGATTCCATCAAATCCTGGAGGAAAATTTTTGAAACCTTGGACTACGAAATCAAGAATTTTCCCAATGATTCTGAAAACAAACTCCGGGACATAGCAAAGTCTAAACTTCACAAAGTAGCTACGCGCCCACGACTCATGACATACAATGATATGATCAGTTGGGCTTTAGAGAGGATATATGTGCATACGAGAAGCATTTTGGACAATCGAGGGGTCGTCGTCGGCTCATTTAGACCAGAGCATATACAAGTAATGTACAAATTGTCTCCCAATTCTAAGTACATTTATAATAAAGAGTTTGTACATGAATTTCAAAGGAAAGAATGCACAGAGGAAGATCAAACATACCCCGGCATAATCAAAGATTGGTGGAGACACCCAACAAAATTTAGGGCCGATACCCATAGCGTTTATGCCATAGCCTCATTGAATGAGTACATGGTCTATGTGGCTATGATTCTATGTAGACTTTTTGGGAAGAAAAATCCTACCCATTTCCCTGTAGAATGGATGCCCCTTTTACATGAAGCAGCTGAAGGCTATATCCTCAATTGGAACAAGATTCTAGCAGATAACCTAGCTAAGGAGGTTATAGAGTATCAAACCACGAGATCCAATGTTCGACCAGTAGCCTTTTACATGTCTGCATACATTATGGATGCTATATGTTTCACGACTCCTTTCCCTTTGATGAATTGGAGTTGGAACCCAACCTGCACTGAACCTATTCACGAATATCATTCTAAGTTGTGGGAAGAAAACACTAAGGATTCTTTTTATGAAAATTTTCATTTCGTGGTGATACCGGTGCATCAGATGTTGTATGGTTGTGCACCCCCCCATATTTCAAAGTCATTCATAGGAAACCTTAAGGCATTTGTCGATTGGTTTATTAAGGAGAAGCAACAACACCTCATCCAAAACAAGAAAACACTCCCCCAGGTTTCGGACAGAAAGCGCGGGATAAAGAAAACATCGAGGAAAATCCACAGGGGGCCAAAGGATATTCACAAAACAAATAAGTCCTACAGACAGAGAATCCAGAAGCAGAAATAAAAAGAAGGTATGGGACACTTCTCGAGTCCAGTCGATATACTCCCCCTTCATCATCTACTGTTCATGTTGATACCCCCAAGACAACAAGGGAAACAAAATCCATAGAGTTTGGTAATCCCATTGCTTCCTTGACCCCTTTACAATCTACTTTTGGGCTCCCTCAGATAGGAGTCATATATGCTAGTGACCTCACTCTTGTCTCTAGAGAATAAATACCTCCCTCTGATTACTTTTTCAGTAAAAAGAGGAAGGCTATATTAAAGCAAGAGATGTATATGAGAGAAGGTGGTATGGTAAGGAAACACAAGGTACTGGTAGATGGGTAGAACTTGGAAGAGGAAGATTTTGCTACAGAGGTAGCAGGCTCCATGGGAGCTCTGGCAACAACAAATCTATTCACTGTTGACAATATGAGAACAAGGTTGAAACAGATTAACCACAGGATAATCAAGTTGCAAAACCAACTAAAGGATACCGAGAAAAATATCAAAGAAGAAATAAATAAAGGTCTAGAGCAGGCCAAAGCTGTCGACAAGCAAGAAATTAAATTGCTTAAGTCTAGCTTGGACGAGTTGTATAAGAAAGTGAAAGACAGTCAAGGGCAGGCAACCCAACAGGAAGAATTAGTGAGACAATTGTAGGAGAGATTGAATTCCATTCAAAATCAGGTGATAGAATTGAAAGTTTTTCAGGACCTGTCAGTGGAAGTACATATGAAGATAGAAGCCGAGCAACAAAGATTAATCTCCAAAGTAGATATTATTCAGAATTATTTTAAAAAAGTAAACAATTCTTTTGATAATATTATTTTTAAAGAAAAAGAAGCTAAAGAAGCAAGGGCCACTTTCCAAAGGGCAGTTGTATTTTCATAAAACGAAGAGGTATCGAAAACTCCAAAGCTATCTGTCGCAGAGCAGATCAAAGGCGATATCATGCTCAAAGTATGGGAAACCAACATAGTAGAAAACAAGAAAATAGCCAAGGAAATCAAAGACGATTGCAAAGAAATCTGTGATTTGTTGGACAAGGGATCATTAGGTATTGGAAGAGATAATCACACTGGGAAATTAGGACAGATAAACATTGTAAGACATGAGTTGAATTTCAAAGAGGGTTTGAACAAAATTCAGATGGAAAATTCACAATTAAAGGAAATTGATGTTACCCTAATAGATAGGTGGATGGTGAAGCCAAACTTAAAATTGCAATCAATTAAGTTTGTTGGTAAGGGGATTGAAGATCGGCTTCCAAAAATTCAGAGAAAATTTTATCTATTCAAAGTAAAGGATTTTCCAGAGCCTCCCAGAAATTTTGTACACTTTCTTGAAAAATGTATTGAATGTATTGGGTCAAAAGAAGGAGACACTTCAATAAAACAATGAAGTATCATTTTGAAAGCTTATATTATTGAGACGATATAAAAATAAAAGATAATCATGCAAACAGTTGAGGTTTGCATTTTTGTAACTGTTTTCCCCTAGGAGTTAGGAAATCACCAACCATTAATGTATTCGTGATCTGGTATAAGTATAATTTCAGGAGACTGAAAGGACGCTTTTTCTGGGCGCATTGTAAAGAATAATTTGAAGATATTTTTGAATTAATACAAATACAAATTGAAGATTCCAAATCTGGTCAAGTTTGAGTTATGTGCTTCTCTGTTGTTTCATATTTTTCATACATCTCTTTGATGAATGCTTAACTGCAATTTAGTACAACCTCTACTGTGGTGATCAATTATTCTTGCAATTTAATCGTTTACAATTTTTCCGCTGTATCAGTTATCAGCAGGTACAAGACCTATAAATGTTTTAGATTTCAATATCATATGCTTCATTAAGAGTTTTTCCTAACTATTTTCTTCTTCTGTCACAAAGTGAGATTCCTCTTTAATTGATGCCTCACCTTGTTTAACAACTTTATGTTTTCTTTCCATTTCATGCATATTCCCTTTTCAAAATTTAACTCAGATACCGGAAATGACCTTTAGTTTCGTCATACTATTAATTCAAGGTTTTGGAGTTCTTCTTACATATTTTGAAACAGAAATAGCAAACCCTAAAAAAAAACACAAGAATTTATCTTTTCAGTCTTTATCCCTCATGACTGTACCAGTTACAAGACACCCCAATATCAATCTTGGACTATCAGATCAAATGAGCATTGCCTTGAATTTATTTAACACCATCTTACAGAAAAAAAATAACTGGGTTGAGTTAGAACGTTCATGGGCAGCAATTGAAAGGGATATTAGTATCTAGGAAAACTGGGAAGCTAGACAGATATAGTTAAGAAACCAGCCATAACCCTTCTTCATATGACCGACCTTTCTAACCTTAACTCTCTCTACCTTTCGGATGCCTTGACAGTATACTTTAGAGCCTTAAAGTATAAACTCAGGAACAAAAGAATACATTACAACAATACACTTTTTAAGATCTCAACATGTCACTTGTGGGAATTGAACTTAGGTGGGGAGGATAAAAATCATTCCTCCCAACCACCTGAGCTAATATGCGAGAGAAACAACAATGATATGGACATGTGAAAGAAGAATACGATATATGTACATTTGGTATCAAAACTAATAATTTGAGTGAGGAATCTAAAATTCCCAAATATGAATCTAGAGATCAAAATAAAAATATAATCCCTACACTCTCTATTGTCACAATAATGGCTATTGCACAAGAATCTTAATTATTTTGGTTACTAGAAGAAAAAAAAAGTATCGATACTTACGTATAGTAGCAATTCACATAATTTAATAGATACAATAACAACAAAATAGTTAAATATGTTTGTCTACCCTACCTACAACTTTCAAGTCACAATATTAGGTGACAAAACTACATCATCATATGGGATATGCTATAAGGTATAATTTGTAATGAATAATTACCAATTAAGGTCACCATTCTATGCCATGATAATTGGGGGAGTAGGCATCGTTTTACGATCCCAATGGCAAGCCACGATAGATCCAATGGGGTTAAATATACAAAAACAATTCTTAAGATCTTATGTAAATGGAAAAAAAATACAATTTCTATGGAGTAAAGAGCACACCCACCCAAATAGTCTCATCCAATAAGATGAAGAAAAATATTAAGAAGAAAGACCAGAACTATGTTTTAAATTGTTACTTAATGATGGGGCACCCAATTAAATAAAGGATCCCAAAGGATTAGATAAAATACTTGGGAAATATAATACCATTTTTTAGTACTTACTTTGAGGCCTCCTTCTAAAATGATCTAGAGAACATATTATAGAATTAATCCTTGGATCAAACCCATTTAGGATAAAATATTAGAAGAATCCTCGTAAACATGAAAAAAATGGTTCAAGGATTATTAAACTATGATGTAGTAGCCTGAAGCAACACTTTATAATTAGCACCAATCATGCTTGTAAAAAAAAGGATGGTTCCTACAAACTTTATATCGATTGTCGAGCATTAGATAAACTTACCATTAAAGATAAGTTTCTCATATCATTTGTCCTAAATTATTAGATGAGTTTCATGGTCCTAAAATATTTCTCCAAGCTTGATATGAAATCTAATTATTACCAAATAATAATACCAAAGAAGTACATTCTTGAAACAAAATTTTGTACCCATGAAGGCTCATATGAACTTTGTCCTATTTCTTTTGGATTATCCAATGGCCTAGCTACCTTCTAGGTAGCAATGAATAACGTATATTGTCCATATCTATAAAATTTTCTACTTGTGTTTGTTGGTGATATATTAGTTTATATTAAAAATTGGATTTTACACATCAAACATGGTAGAGACAATATTGAAACTATTAGAAGATGATATTTTTTATGCAAACAAATCAAAATGATGTTTTGGAAAGGAAGAAATATAATTCTTGGGTCACATTATATCAACAAAAGGAGACAAAACATATCCAAATAAAATTGTTGCAATCACTAATTGGTCTATCTGGAAAACCATCATTTTATTATGTGGATTCCTAGGCCTTATAAATTATGATAGAAGATTTGTAAAAAACTATGTAGAGATTCCACTAACAACCTTATTTATGAAAGATACCTTTAGGTGGAATGATGTAGCATAAACATGTTTCTAAAGGATGAAAACCTTAATGAATTCCACTCCTACCTTGGCTACCTTGGACTTCATGAAGGCATTTATTCTCAAATGTGATGCTTTAGGGTCAAGAATAGGAGTTGTGTTTAAGCAATAGAATCACCCCATTTCCTTCAAAATTCAAACATTAAACCAAAGAGAGCAAGCAAAGTCAACATATGAAAAATAAATGTTAGCAATCACCAATGGCTTGGAAAAATGGAAACAATACATTCTAGGATCCAATTTCTTGTTCAAAATTCACCACAAAAACTTGATATATTTCCTAAACCAATCATAGATTATCATTAGAGCAACAAAAGTGGGTCAACAAGATCTAAGTTTTTTTTAGTTTGAGATCCTCTACAAGAAGAATGAGGAAAATCAAATCTCAAATAACTTTGCAAGGAAAGAAAAGAGAGATGTTACACTATGTTCAATTTTAGTAGTCATTCTTGAATGGATCTCAAATGCTCAAGCAAGCTATGTAAAAAAATCAAAACCAAGAAGATAATAGGAAGTCGAAAGAAACGAAGAAAAATTATAAGATGTTCTTAGAAAAATGATATAATATTGTATAAGGGAACAATATATTTACCCCTTCCAAATTCAAAATCCAAGTCTTGACAGAGAATCATGATTCCCCAATTGTGAGTCACATTGGATATTTCAAAATATAATATAGAATTTGGTGATCCTTCTTCTAGAAAGGAATGAAGGTTGTAATCCAAAAATATGTGGTTGAAAGTGACACATGTCAGTACCAGAAGTTTGAATCATTTTCACCTCCCTCCAATCGATTCATATTCCAAATTAGAAATGGATTGAAGTATCTATGGATTTTATCACAGGTCTCCCTATCTCAAACTGGAAGGATAACATCTTCTCAATCATAGAATTATTAACCAAATATGTTCACTTCATTGGAGTACCATAAAAATCATAAGGCACTAAAATTATTGATAGCTATGTGAAAAAAATTTATAGACTCCATGGGTTTCCCAAAGTCATTGTTAGTGATAGGGAACCCAAATTCACCAACAACTTCTACAAGGATTTTTTCCACCAGGTGGGAACCATATTAACCATGAGCACCTCATACCACCCCCAAACAAAAGGAAAAACCGAAGTGCTAAATAAATGCCTTGAAGGATATGTGAGGATCTTTGTGAATGATCATCAATTATAGTGGCATGAATGGTTACACCTTGTGGAATGGTGGTAGAACACTACCTACCATACTTTAGAAAGATTGACTCACTTTGAATTTGTATATGGATATCGGCCATTTTCAATAAAGGAGTATGTTATTACTGATTTCAAATCCCCTACTATACAAAACTACCTAGCCACTTTTGATGAGACACTTCATATCCTAAAGAATCATCTTCAAAAAACAAGAATTGAGTCAAGCAACATGGCGATTTGAAGAGAGTTTACCATGAATTTTAAGTAGGAGATTG
>ML800388.1:37361-98430 GCA_009831015.1 Picea engelmannii
AAGTGGATTCTAACTACTACAGACTATTTCACTAAATGGGTGGAAGCTATTCCCACGAGAAATGCAACTGACTCAGTAGTAATCAGTTTCATAGAAGAAAATATTTTATCCAGGTTTGGTTGTCCCCGAAAGATAGTCACTGATGATGCACAAGCATTTAATTCAATGGCCATGATAAGCTTTTTCCAAAAATACAACATCATACTAGGACACTCCACAGTTTATTATCCACGGGGCAATGGTCTAGTTGAATCATCTAATAAAATTCTGATTACCGTGATAAAAAAGGTTTTGACTGAAAACAAGAAAGCATGGCATATCCATTTAAAATGTGCTCTATGGGCTAATAGGATAAGTACCAAAAGATCAATTGGGATTTCCCCTTTTCAGATGGTATATGGCACTGATGTCATTTTACCAATAAATCTTTCTTTACTCGTAATGAAACTTTGGCAATATTCAAATGAAGAACCCAACGACGTGACCAGGAGGATAAACCAGTTGGTTGAAGTTCAACAAAACAGGGCCGAAGTAAATGAAAGGTTACAGAGATATCAAGATAACATGAAGGCCTTATTCGATCAAAAAGCTAAAGATAGAGATTTCCTCCCTAGCGATCTGGTCCTGAAATGAGAAGCCAGGATAGAAGGCACTCATAAACATGGCAAGTTTGATCCCATCTGGTCTGACCCATATAATATTTCGGCTTCTGAGGGAAAAAATGCTTTTTCATTTGAAAATCTTGATGGAGACATTCTCAACGCCCTTGTAAATGGGCGGCACCTTAAACACTTCATGCTGTAATATGTTCCTGAACTCTCATTGTACATACCATTTTGTTTGCATGCTTACTTTATAATCCATTCATTTCAGTAAGTTTTTTATTTTAAGATTTCAAAATAATAATAATAATAATAATAATAATAAAATTCATGAGATTTCCTGACAGTTAGTATGTTATTTATTTCACAAGAAAGTTCTTGATGAACCAAGAGACTAGATATGCTAAAAAGGTGACAGGCACGGATATATATATTAAATATATTCCAATGAAAAAGGTAATAAATTAATAGCCTTTTTGGCTGGCAACATAGGAGTTACCAAGGTATGAGATTATGCTCTGAAAATTCAGGCTAAATTACCCTAAAAGATACAAATGAATAAATCATTAGTTCAATTGATGATAATATTATCACTGAAATTTTCAAATAAGGAAGTGAAAAATAAAGGGGAGACTTAAGGAAAATTTATAAAAGCTAACTAAGAAAATCTTTAAGAACGGTCATGTGTGCAGTAGTTTTTCCTGAAGCCCCTTACCTTTCCCTTAGTCACGGTAAAGCCTGCTTCTCACTTGACCCTGGATGTTTTATCATAAGTTCCTTGAGAAAAGAAAGGTCTCACTTTGGTTTTGAACATTCTCAAACAAACCTTCAAAAACGAGAATAGGTTGAGTGTATAGTTCTTTAACTTTAGTTGAACCAGAAGTATGTCTAGGTTAATCCTAACCTTATTAGCTTTTCTAACAGGAATAAACTGATTGGTTTTGCTCAAGGAAATTCCTTAAAAATATATCAAGAAGTTTCCCTTAAGAAATTCCCTAAAGCCAATGATGTTTGAAGGCAAGAGAGAAGATTAGCCCAGAGCTATTTAAGTGAGTTGACAGGCCTCTGTTGTTAAAAAAATTCAAGCAGATATCTTCCCAAGTATATTACATACTGATTGATTTCCCCCACTTCGTATTAAAAAGTATATACAGACATATGGTGAAAGGAAATTCAATATTGATTGCCCCCATCTAGTCCAAAGAGATGAGGAAAGGAAATTCATTATATTGATTGCCCTCATCTCAGCATTTAAATGCTAGAAAACAATGAAGTGGTGAAAGGAAATTCAATATGGGAAATCTGATAACTTCATCGAGGTACTGAACAGGCTCACTGGAACTGAAGCAATATCCTTATATCCGATAAGGCCGTTACACATGAATTACAAGACACTCTGGTAACTTTTCTTCTTTCAACTGGATTTACATTATAGGTTTTTGGGATCCCCTAATTTAACACATCGAATTTACTTTATCTTGATGCAAACAGATCAGGTAAAACCTAGTAGAATGGTTAATTTGGTTTTGATTATATTACATAGATCTGAGGTCAATTTTAGAAAAGGAAATCTATTGAGAACCTGACTCGAGATCATCGAATGTTTTATTTTTGAAGAATTTTCAAAGTCAAATGTAGAGATCCTAAAATCTTGTTTTGACTTTTTCTCTTGGTCTATTTCACAAAGTTGAGTTATTGACCCCATTTACCCAATGAAGGCACATGGTCTACATGTTCTTCTTGTCCCACAAGGAAACAAGATCCCTAGATGGAGCCTAATGTTGACACGAAGTTTGATTTTTTTCCCTTTAAACCTTAAGCTTCGCTATTTCCTAGTCATGGAGCTGCCCTTAGTCTTAAAAAGGAGTCAAAAGTCTTTCAATTTTTTCAGGTTTCGGGATTCAAAATTTCACGAGGTATGATTTTTAGTTAACAACTCCAGAGTCCCGGTGCCAAAATCCCAAAAAGGATTTATATTTAAAGAAATGAAAAAGAAAAAAGGAGTGTTATAAGTCCCAACACACGTTTCACAAAGTAACCCTTTAGTCGTGATTAATTAAACTCTTAAACACAATCAACAATTCATTAATCTTTCACGATTCGGGTTTTCTTGTATCAAAGTTCTTTCAAAATGTCGACCCTCAAACGACCGATCCCCGTTTTTCCGAAAACTTGAAATTAATTATTAATCTTGATTAATTAAAGCATTAATACAAGTGACTAGCGCCTAAATTAATCCCATCATGATTTTGCGATTCGGGGTTTTCTTATGACATACCTCTTAGGTACAAGATTCCCGAAACTCCGAATTGCGAAATCGTGAATTTTTAACAAAGCCTAAAACTAAATTAAGTTAGTTTAAAACGATATTAATAATGACTAAACTACTTTTCGCGTTTCGCATTTCGGGATTTGTTGAAAGCAATC
The DNA here is from genome assembly GCA_009831015.1 of Picea engelmannii. Lineage (NCBI taxonomy): Eukaryota > Viridiplantae > Streptophyta > Pinopsida > Pinales > Pinaceae > Picea > Picea engelmannii. The sequence goes on from ML800388.1 coordinate 40,391, forward strand.
CTTTCGAAACTCCAATTTGAAATCGTCGATATGCGACAGTATTAATAACGGACAAATGGAGATATTTTTGACATGAAGGCGTATGTCCAGGCATATATTCCTCATTAAAACATTAATTCCTTATCGCCTGTGTCAGTACTCTCATTGTAAGACAAGATAAAGGTTAATAAGAATTATGTAGTTCGAATTTCATTCTTGTTTTTTACAATCAGGAGTGAGTTGCATTTATCCAGGCTTATATATGTTTCCTCTGCAAACAGGTTTTCAGTCTAGTGCGAACATTATGGCACCTAGAAAGGCACCTAAGAAAAGTGAAGAAGCAACTGAAAGCTCAAGCCTGGAAGGAGATGCCATATATGATACTACACCGCATGCCATTGATTCCATCAAATCCTGGAGGAAAATTTTTGAAACCTTGGACTACGAAATCAAGAATTTTCCCAATGATTCTGAAAACAAACTCCGGGACATAGCAAAGTCTAAACTTCACAAAGTAGCTACGCGCCCACGACTCATGACATACAATGATATGATCAGTTGGGCTTTAGAGAGGATATATGTGCATACGAGAAGCATTTTGGACAATCGAGGGGTCGTCGTCGGCTCATTTAGACCAGAGCATATACAAGTAATGTACAAATTGTCTCCCAATTCTAAGTACATTTATAATAAAGAGTTTGTACATGAATTTCAAAGGAAAGAATGCACAGAGGAAGATCAAACATACCCCGGCATAATCAAAGATTGGTGGAGACACCCAACAAAATTTAGGGCCGATACCCATAGCGTTTATGCCATAGCCTCATTGAATGAGTACATGGTCTATGTGGCTATGATTCTATGTAGACTTTTTGGGAAGAAAAATCCTACCCATTTCCCTGTAGAATGGATGCCCCTTTTACATGAAGCAGCTGAAGGCTATATCCTCAATTGGAACAAGATTCTAGCAGATAACCTAGCTAAGGAGGTTATAGAGTATCAAACCACGAGATCCAATGTTCGACCAGTAGCCTTTTACATGTCTGCATACATTATGGATGCTATATGTTTCACGACTCCTTTCCCTTTGATGAATTGGAGTTGGAACCCAACCTGCACTGAACCTATTCACGAATATCATTCTAAGTTGTGGGAAGAAAACACTAAGGATTCTTTTTATGAAAATTTTCATTTCGTGGTGATACCGGTGCATCAGATGTTGTATGGTTGTGCACCCCCCCATATTTCAAAGTCATTCATAGGAAACCTTAAGGCATTTGTCGATTGGTTTATTAAGGAGAAGCAACAACACCTCATCCAAAACAAGAAAACACTCCCCCAGGTTTCGGACAGAAAGCGCGGGATAAAGAAAACATCGAGGAAAATCCACAGGGGGCCAAAGGATATTCACAAAACAAATAAGTCCTACAGACAGAGAATCCAGAAGCAGAAATAAAAAGAAGGTATGGGACACTTCTCGAGTCCAGTCGATATACTCCCCCTTCATCATCTACTGTTCATGTTGATACCCCCAAGACAACAAGGGAAACAAAATCCATAGAGTTTGGTAATCCCATTGCTTCCTTGACCCCTTTACAATCTACTTTTGGGCTCCCTCAGATAGGAGTCATATATGCTAGTGACCTCACTCTTGTCTCTAGAGAATAAATACCTCCCTCTGATTACTTTTTCAGTAAAAAGAGGAAGGCTATATTAAAGCAAGAGATGTATATGAGAGAAGGTGGTATGGTAAGGAAACACAAGGTACTGGTAGATGGGTAGAACTTGGAAGAGGAAGATTTTGCTACAGAGGTAGCAGGCTCCATGGGAGCTCTGGCAACAACAAATCTATTCACTGTTGACAATATGAGAACAAGGTTGAAACAGATTAACCACAGGATAATCAAGTTGCAAAACCAACTAAAGGATACCGAGAAAAATATCAAAGAAGAAATAAATAAAGGTCTAGAGCAGGCCAAAGCTGTCGACAAGCAAGAAATTAAATTGCTTAAGTCTAGCTTGGACGAGTTGTATAAGAAAGTGAAAGACAGTCAAGGGCAGGCAACCCAACAGGAAGAATTAGTGAGACAATTGTAGGAGAGATTGAATTCCATTCAAAATCAGGTGATAGAATTGAAAGTTTTTCAGGACCTGTCAGTGGAAGTACATATGAAGATAGAAGCCGAGCAACAAAGATTAATCTCCAAAGTAGATATTATTCAGAATTATTTTAAAAAAGTAAACAATTCTTTTGATAATATTATTTTTAAAGAAAAAGAAGCTAAAGAAGCAAGGGCCACTTTCCAAAGGGCAGTTGTATTTTCATAAAACGAAGAGGTATCGAAAACTCCAAAGCTATCTGTCGCAGAGCAGATCAAAGGCGATATCATGCTCAAAGTATGGGAAACCAACATAGTAGAAAACAAGAAAATAGCCAAGGAAATCAAAGACGATTGCAAAGAAATCTGTGATTTGTTGGACAAGGGATCATTAGGTATTGGAAGAGATAATCACACTGGGAAATTAGGACAGATAAACATTGTAAGACATGAGTTGAATTTCAAAGAGGGTTTGAACAAAATTCAGATGGAAAATTCACAATTAAAGGAAATTGATGTTACCCTAATAGATAGGTGGATGGTGAAGCCAAACTTAAAATTGCAATCAATTAAGTTTGTTGGTAAGGGGATTGAAGATCGGCTTCCAAAAATTCAGAGAAAATTTTATCTATTCAAAGTAAAGGATTTTCCAGAGCCTCCCAGAAATTTTGTACACTTTCTTGAAAAATGTATTGAATGTATTGGGTCAAAAGAAGGAGACACTTCAATAAAACAATGAAGTATCATTTTGAAAGCTTATATTATTGAGACGATATAAAAATAAAAGATAATCATGCAAACAGTTGAGGTTTGCATTTTTGTAACTGTTTTCCCCTAGGAGTTAGGAAATCACCAACCATTAATGTATTCGTGATCTGGTATAAGTATAATTTCAGGAGACTGAAAGGACGCTTTTTCTGGGCGCATTGTAAAGAATAATTTGAAGATATTTTTGAATTAATACAAATACAAATTGAAGATTCCAAATCTGGTCAAGTTTGAGTTATGTGCTTCTCTGTTGTTTCATATTTTTCATACATCTCTTTGATGAATGCTTAACTGCAATTTAGTACAACCTCTACTGTGGTGATCAATTATTCTTGCAATTTAATCGTTTACAATTTTTCCGCTGTATCAGTTATCAGCAGGTACAAGACCTATAAATGTTTTAGATTTCAATATCATATGCTTCATTAAGAGTTTTTCCTAACTATTTTCTTCTTCTGTCACAAAGTGAGATTCCTCTTTAATTGATGCCTCACCTTGTTTAACAACTTTATGTTTTCTTTCCATTTCATGCATATTCCCTTTTCAAAATTTAACTCAGATACCGGAAATGACCTTTAGTTTCGTCATACTATTAATTCAAGGTTTTGGAGTTCTTCTTACATATTTTGAAACAGAAATAGCAAACCCTAAAAAAAAACACAAGAATTTATCTTTTCAGTCTTTATCCCTCATGACTGTACCAGTTACAAGACACCCCAATATCAATCTTGGACTATCAGATCAAATGAGCATTGCCTTGAATTTATTTAACACCATCTTACAGAAAAAAAATAACTGGGTTGAGTTAGAACGTTCATGGGCAGCAATTGAAAGGGATATTAGTATCTAGGAAAACTGGGAAGCTAGACAGATATAGTTAAGAAACCAGCCATAACCCTTCTTCATATGACCGACCTTTCTAACCTTAACTCTCTCTACCTTTCGGATGCCTTGACAGTATACTTTAGAGCCTTAAAGTATAAACTCAGGAACAAAAGAATACATTACAACAATACACTTTTTAAGATCTCAACATGTCACTTGTGGGAATTGAACTTAGGTGGGGAGGATAAAAATCATTCCTCCCAACCACCTGAGCTAATATGCGAGAGAAACAACAATGATATGGACATGTGAAAGAAGAATACGATATATGTACATTTGGTATCAAAACTAATAATTTGAGTGAGGAATCTAAAATTCCCAAATATGAATCTAGAGATCAAAATAAAAATATAATCCCTACACTCTCTATTGTCACAATAATGGCTATTGCACAAGAATCTTAATTATTTTGGTTACTAGAAGAAAAAAAAAGTATCGATACTTACGTATAGTAGCAATTCACATAATTTAATAGATACAATAACAACAAAATAGTTAAATATGTTTGTCTACCCTACCTACAACTTTCAAGTCACAATATTAGGTGACAAAACTACATCATCATATGGGATATGCTATAAGGTATAATTTGTAATGAATAATTACCAATTAAGGTCACCATTCTATGCCATGATAATTGGGGGAGTAGGCATCGTTTTACGATCCCAATGGCAAGCCACGATAGATCCAATGGGGTTAAATATACAAAAACAATTCTTAAGATCTTATGTAAATGGAAAAAAAATACAATTTCTATGGAGTAAAGAGCACACCCACCCAAATAGTCTCATCCAATAAGATGAAGAAAAATATTAAGAAGAAAGACCAGAACTATGTTTTAAATTGTTACTTAATGATGGGGCACCCAATTAAATAAAGGATCCCAAAGGATTAGATAAAATACTTGGGAAATATAATACCATTTTTTAGTACTTACTTTGAGGCCTCCTTCTAAAATGATCTAGAGAACATATTATAGAATTAATCCTTGGATCAAACCCATTTAGGATAAAATATTAGAAGAATCCTCGTAAACATGAAAAAAATGGTTCAAGGATTATTAAACTATGATGTAGTAGCCTGAAGCAACACTTTATAATTAGCACCAATCATGCTTGTAAAAAAAAGGATGGTTCCTACAAACTTTATATCGATTGTCGAGCATTAGATAAACTTACCATTAAAGATAAGTTTCTCATATCATTTGTCCTAAATTATTAGATGAGTTTCATGGTCCTAAAATATTTCTCCAAGCTTGATATGAAATCTAATTATTACCAAATAATAATACCAAAGAAGTACATTCTTGAAACAAAATTTTGTACCCATGAAGGCTCATATGAACTTTGTCCTATTTCTTTTGGATTATCCAATGGCCTAGCTACCTTCTAGGTAGCAATGAATAACGTATATTGTCCATATCTATAAAATTTTCTACTTGTGTTTGTTGGTGATATATTAGTTTATATTAAAAATTGGATTTTACACATCAAACATGGTAGAGACAATATTGAAACTATTAGAAGATGATATTTTTTATGCAAACAAATCAAAATGATGTTTTGGAAAGGAAGAAATATAATTCTTGGGTCACATTATATCAACAAAAGGAGACAAAACATATCCAAATAAAATTGTTGCAATCACTAATTGGTCTATCTGGAAAACCATCATTTTATTATGTGGATTCCTAGGCCTTATAAATTATGATAGAAGATTTGTAAAAAACTATGTAGAGATTCCACTAACAACCTTATTTATGAAAGATACCTTTAGGTGGAATGATGTAGCATAAACATGTTTCTAAAGGATGAAAACCTTAATGAATTCCACTCCTACCTTGGCTACCTTGGACTTCATGAAGGCATTTATTCTCAAATGTGATGCTTTAGGGTCAAGAATAGGAGTTGTGTTTAAGCAATAGAATCACCCCATTTCCTTCAAAATTCAAACATTAAACCAAAGAGAGCAAGCAAAGTCAACATATGAAAAATAAATGTTAGCAATCACCAATGGCTTGGAAAAATGGAAACAATACATTCTAGGATCCAATTTCTTGTTCAAAATTCACCACAAAAACTTGATATATTTCCTAAACCAATCATAGATTATCATTAGAGCAACAAAAGTGGGTCAACAAGATCTAAGTTTTTTTTAGTTTGAGATCCTCTACAAGAAGAATGAGGAAAATCAAATCTCAAATAACTTTGCAAGGAAAGAAAAGAGAGATGTTACACTATGTTCAATTTTAGTAGTCATTCTTGAATGGATCTCAAATGCTCAAGCAAGCTATGTAAAAAAATCAAAACCAAGAAGATAATAGGAAGTCGAAAGAAACGAAGAAAAATTATAAGATGTTCTTAGAAAAATGATATAATATTGTATAAGGGAACAATATATTTACCCCTTCCAAATTCAAAATCCAAGTCTTGACAGAGAATCATGATTCCCCAATTGTGAGTCACATTGGATATTTCAAAATATAATATAGAATTTGGTGATCCTTCTTCTAGAAAGGAATGAAGGTTGTAATCCAAAAATATGTGGTTGAAAGTGACACATGTCAGTACCAGAAGTTTGAATCATTTTCACCTCCCTCCAATCGATTCATATTCCAAATTAGAAATGGATTGAAGTATCTATGGATTTTATCACAGGTCTCCCTATCTCAAACTGGAAGGATAACATCTTCTCAATCATAGAATTATTAACCAAATATGTTCACTTCATTGGAGTACCATAAAAATCATAAGGCACTAAAATTATTGATAGCTATGTGAAAAAAATTTATAGACTCCATGGGTTTCCCAAAGTCATTGTTAGTGATAGGGAACCCAAATTCACCAACAACTTCTACAAGGATTTTTTCCACCAGGTGGGAACCATATTAACCATGAGCACCTCATACCACCCCCAAACAAAAGGAAAAACCGAAGTGCTAAATAAATGCCTTGAAGGATATGTGAGGATCTTTGTGAATGATCATCAATTATAGTGGCATGAATGGTTACACCTTGTGGAATGGTGGTAGAACACTACCTACCATACTTTAGAAAGATTGACTCACTTTGAATTTGTATATGGATATCGGCCATTTTCAATAAAGGAGTATGTTATTACTGATTTCAAATCCCCTACTATACAAAACTACCTAGCCACTTTTGATGAGACACTTCATATCCTAAAGAATCATCTTCAAAAAACAAGAATTGAGTCAAGCAACATGGCGATTTGAAGAGAGTTTACCATGAATTTTAAGTAGGAGATTGAGTGTTTGTTCAACTCCAACCATATAAGAAAAACTTGCTTAAAAACCACAAGATTTATAAGCTTTCACCCAAGTTATATGGTCTTTACCAAATTCAAAAGCTAATATGCCAAGTAGCTTATGCATTAGATATTCCAAACATGGGGAAGTTCCTTGATTTCTTTTGTATCTCGTGCTTAAAAAAATAACTAGGTACAACAAATCCTATATAAACAAATTTACCTCCCTTGGTGGAAGAAGGAAGAGTACTACTGGAACCATAAGGTTTCTTAAAAGTCAAAACCAATTCCTTTATCTTAAGAGAAGTCAATGAATACCTCATCAATTGAAAGAACCTACCAAAAGATGAAACCACCTATGAAAATGAAGAATTCAAATCAAGACACTCATCTTTACTGATGTTTCAAGGAAGACACACTTCATGAATGATTAACTTGTAATATACCACAAATTAGAATCTAGGTTAAAATAGGTAACTAAGCATAATTAATAAATGATTGTAAATAGTTAACTCATTTTGAAGAGTCGCAACTCTAATAATATATGTTAAATAAGTGAGTCATTCATTATTGTAACATGCTACAAATAATCAAACATATTTTTATACAACAATGTATATTTATGTTTGTTTTCTTTCATGAACAACGATTTCTCCTAACTCCCTTAATAACATGAGACATAACATTTTGCATATATTCATAACTTTACTCTCCAAGAGCTCTTAACTTATGAAAACCACTATGTTTAAATATAGAAATGATATTTTGCAAAATATTTGTTACGATTTCCTTTATTTCTCCTATAGGTATTCTTGAACGTGATTCTTAGGAGACAATAATCATCAACATCATATCCACAAGGAATCTCATTATTAAACACTAAGAAAGATAAGTTTTAAATGTTGTATAAGACACTATTATATATGAAAATATATAATAGCAATAATATATATGAAGATATTACATCGAATGAAATGTTGAAATGTGAACATGATTTAGAATGTGTCAACAAGCAAACAAAATCACTTTTTAGAAAATTTAAAGGGCAAATAAAACATATTTTCTAGAAAATTTAAAGATAGCATATCAAGAAAAGGACCTCCACAATATATGGAATCTTGATTGGAATGCATGTGAAGATAAAGTTGAGAAGAGGGTTGAGTGTCTTGATTGGAATATATGTGAAGATAGAGTTGGGAGAATTTAGAGAGCTGAATGTCTCTTAATTGGAATGCATGTGAAGATAAAGTTGAGTGAATTTAGAGAGTTGAGTGTCTTAATGTCCAATCTCCTCACAAAATGATTATTTTAGTGCCTAATTCAATGAAGCAAGACACTTTAACATTACATCAAAGCAAGGTAAGAGATGTGAAAGCAAGGAAAGAAAATAATGCAAAGAAAAGTAAAAGATACGTGGAAGAAAAAACATAAAGCAACGAATAAAAAAGTAATGTTTTATTTTTATTTTTATTTTTTAAAGATAAATGAATGTTTTATTTACAAATATAATATTCATTTGATTGTTTTAATGAAATTAGTTTTGTTACAAATATTTTAAATGTAATTAAAAAAATAATTAGTTTTATAGATTTGTAGGAAATAAAATTAATATTTAAAAAAATTGAAAAAAAAAAATAACTAATTTAAAATATATTAAAAAGGGATAAATTGTTAAATAATATTTGAAAAATATTGTTTTAATATATAAAAGTAGATTATAGCTTTCATAAATCTTTTAAATTTATCAAATTATTTTACAAATCTTAAAATTATAAATATACACCTTAAAAGTGGTAGTTAAATTAAAAAGCTTAAAATAATATTAAACTTATTTCAATATTGTTATGAAATTATTTTATAATATGTTTAAGTTTTAAAATTATTTCATAAATCTTATAAATGTAAGTGTAAGACTTAAAAGTAAATCACAATTCACAAAGCAATGTTGGTGATGTGAAAACACCAAGGTGGAAATGAGCCTTCTCAATGTGAACCCAAAGCTGCAATGTTGGTGTTGTCAAAGTACTTAGTTTGAAATGAATAAAGATGGGATTTCTGTCTCAATGATTAATATATTTTTGAAATATTAAAAAAATATCTTTATATTTTAGGTAATTATTGTTGTATTTGAATGTGTGGAATTTTAACATTTATAAAAAAAAAAAAAAATTGACATTTTTCATTTAATGTTTTGGTTCTTTCATTTATATGATTAAAGAATAATACAACATTTTTTCTTTACTTTTTTAATCAATTTTATTGTATTGTTAAAAACAAAACATCACATCTTTTTTAATTGAGGTTAAAGTTTTAAATATGATTTTAATTTTCTCTTTATTTTTTCTAATCAAGAAATTAAAGTTTCTAATAGGATATACATTTTATTTTTATTTTTTCTCAATAAATTATATTCCATCATTAAAAACAAATCATCACATCTTCTTAATTGAGATTAAAGTTTCAAATAGGAATTTGTCCATAACCTCTTTGGCCATTAGCATGATAATTATTACATAACCTCTTTAACCATTAGCATGATAATACAACATGTTTTGGTTCTTTCATTTATATGATCAAAGTATAATACAACATTTTTTCTTTACTTTTTTAATCAATTTTATTGTATTGTTAAAAACAAAACATCACATCTTTTTTAATTGAGATTAAAGTTTTAAATATGATTTGAATTTTCTCTTTATTTTTTCTAATCAAGAAATTAAAGTTTCCAATAAGATATACATTTTTTATTTTTTTTCTCAATAAATTATATTCCATCATTAAAAACAAATCATCACATCTTCTTAATTGAGATTAAAGCTTCAAATAGGAATTTGTCCATAACCTCTTTGGAGATTAAAGCTTCAAATAGGAATTTGTCCATAACCTCTTTGGCCATTAGCATGATAATTATTACATAACCTCTTTAACCATTAGCATGATAATTATTAAATCAAGTGCTTTTTTTTCAAAACTTGTATAATTTTATAATTATTAAACATGTTTTTGTATCTGCCCAACCCATTATGTGCAAGTAATATTTTAGAATTTCTTTCCATATAAGTCAACGTGTAAATATATGTATATACTTATGTATGCATTTATTTTTAATAGGTGTCAAATTAAAAATATTTAAAGAATTTTTGTATAGGTATTAATTAAAGGATAAATTGAGTTGTAAATATGTTTATATGTGGAAAGTTGTGTGAACATGTAAATTTTGATTAAGTATTTATGGTCAAGGATCTATTGATAAATGTGAATAATATTTATGCAATTTTATAGTATGATTTGGATTTAAGGTGGATCAATGATATTAGATACACAACTCCTTTAATTTGTAAAAGAGTTGGTCATATTTATGGCTTATATCAAGATAGATAAAACCAAGATCAAGATGGTTGTGGTCATTAGTATAACAATAATATAACTAAGTGAATGCAATATGAAAGTACATAAGGATTAAAAGTGAATGCAATATGAAAGTACATAAAGATTAACTTAGATATTGGTGTGTCGAACATGGCATACTAATTAAGAGTTTCATGTCACATATACAAATAGAGACATATAATCCCAGAGAGAACGAATTATACATTTTTATTTCTTGTACAATAGAATGATTTACAAAGAATAACACAAATCAAAGAAATGTAAGAAAATTCATTGAGCTTCTAATATGAAGATAGTTGTGAAAGAGCTCAATCTCAGGTACTCGTATAAAACATCGTTACTTAATACCCTATATTTATATTTTTACATATCAATTGTTTACCATTTTTTTCATGTGGTTCACGACATCGAATATCGATGCTCACTATGTCCATGGAAAACCCCCCTAAAATTCGTGAGAGAACATAGGGAGGTTGAGTATTTTTAGAATATTGGGGGCTCAACAACAAGAGCATCTTATATACTCATTTAAGGGCACAACATGTCACTTACAAGGAATTGAACCTGAGTGGGGAGGGTAACAATCATTCCTCCCAACCACCCAAGCTACATCTAATGGACATATCAATTGTTTACATATTTATACAAGTAAACATTTAAGGATTCTAGTAATAAGGTAGTTTAAATAAAGTTTGCTTAATCTAAAACAAAATCCATATCAATCCTACTAATAGATGACTTTTTCTAAGTTGATCATCGAAGTTGGAACTAAACTGGTCAAATTTGATCATCTTAATTAATAGGCAAGTTGAGGGTCTCAACATTAAGATTATATGACTAGAATGGACAATCTAGAATTGATGAAGTGAGTTTGGATGAATGTTGATCTATTGAAGGTTCTGTGTGGAAGAAATATAGATGATTATTCAATGGCACAATGAAGATTATGCTTGGTTCATAGTTTCACTATATGTAGTTAGCGGCAAGGGATTTTTGTAAATGGTTTTGTGATGGAACGTTTTTTGTGCACACTCTCTATTGTTGTGTGTAATTTGTGACAAGGGTGTACAAAATACATTAAATTAATGGTTGTGTGTTAATCACAGACAATAATGGGTTTTAGAGCTAGAAAAACTAAACCCTAAACTAAATTTACCATTCACAAAGCCTAACTTATTAATGAAAAAAAAAACATAAGAAAGAAGACATTGCATTAAACATGAACAAGAAGTTTAAAAAGAATGTAAAGAATGCCCCATTACCAATGAATAGGCCAAGAAGACACCTATGAAGTGATTAAAGATGACCAAATCAAGGATAATAATATCAAATAGGATTTAAGATGGCCCACATATCGATAACTTCCTATTTTGAAAAATGTGGCCCAGAAATAATCAAAATTAGCCTTTTGTTGGAACAGTGTAGCTTTTGGGGTATTATATGTGCTTTTTGAGCACACTTATTAGGGGTAATATCTACGCTAACACTTTTTGGTCAATTTCGGAGTTTGACTATGTTGTATCCGATGACTTAGAGGTAATATGATGGTTGAAAGGGGATGAAAATGCCATTTATGCATACCAATAGTGACATATTTCAATAACACCACTAAAAATGTCGCAAGTGAGCAGTTTTAAGGTGATAACATATTACCCCCTGGTGTGTGAGGTTAGGAGAAAATCATATGACTGAAATACATCACAATTTATTTATTTAAGTACAAAAAGATGCAAGGAGGGAGAGGAGTGTCCAAGGAAGGAGGATCACCTACAAAAGGGAAAAGGAAAACCATATGTCAACAACAAGTCAAAAAGGTGATAGGTGTACAATATCTCAATAGGGACAAAGTAGGCATAGGCATTCTCATCAAGATATCTCATAACAATGTCACAAAGATGGATCATGGCATAAATGGAATAGGTCAATGAGTCAAAATGGGGTCTCAATACAATACAAAATATGGTCCCTGGAAACAAGTGATCATCAATTACATATAGCTCTAATGTGTGAGCAGAAGCAAGGTTGGTTATGCACAAAATATATTACGTATATCCTTTGTTGAATATTACAAGGGTCTCACTCTCCTCCAAAATTATAGGTTTTTTTCAATATACCTTCTCTGAAGATTATGGTACACAAGCCCTTAAAATTCATGTGTAGTGCCCCATGGATTAAATTGTGGATTTGTACGATCAAAAATCCTAATGGAACAATGAATCGATGGTGTGTAATTAAAATATAAAACATTGTAAAAAAATATTTGTAAATGTTCATATGATTTATTTCAGTAGTTATTACATAAATTATTTTATATATAGATTCATTATATTTTTTTAACAAGAAGGGTACATTAGTATTAGAAAATTGTTGCAAGGCAGTGACTCGCATGATTATATATATATATATATATATATATATATATATATGAATTTTGAGATGTGCCAAAAAATTGAAATCATGTTGGTTTCAAGTTTCTTCTTGTTTCTCTTCATTGGACATGGAATTCTCATACATATTGAGCATTTTCACATCCTCCTGATATTATTGAATTGTATCCTCTTCCTTAACCTCTATACACCCAATAGATAACCTAGAAATTTAAGGCGATATAGAATTGATTCTTAAAAACCAACAACCAAATGTCAGAGAGCTAGCTTGAAGTTCCTCAAAATTTGTCACTTCTCACTATGTAGAGTCTCCATTATAATGTAGCTTTATAATCCTTGGTATCTTCACGTGAGTTCACTCTACCAATTAATGAAAATATTTAATTTTTTTGGCATTATTGATTGTGTTTTCATTGATGGAAACATGAGTCAAACATGTACAATAAATAGAGAAAAAGGAAGATCACCTTGGGGATGAGGTATATCACCTTGGGGTAGAAGCAATTCGTGATCACTGTTGATCACAATATGATCAACAATGATCCTATGTTCCTAAATCTCAAGAGAGGCAACATGCATAGAATCCATGTACATAAGGAGTAATGAAGCACAAGGAATTAAGAGCTCATGATGGTTAGCGACTAAAGATCAATGCATAAAAGAATGCACAAACGTTAATCGAATCTCAGAAGAGATGGAGCATTTGAAGTGACACAAGAGACAAAGTTTTGCAAGTGAATAAATCCTTTTGTAAAGGATCGAGTTATAGGAGTCGTTCATTCTTAGTTTGGGACAATCCAGGATCGTTAGATCAAGGTGAAGTCAAAGACTGGGAAGGATTAAATCTCAACCGTCAAATCTGGAGCAATAGCATTATGGATAGTTGGATCAAGCCATAATCATAGATAGAGAGAGATTAAATAAGTGTTGTCAGATTTCGTGGAGGAAATTCAAGTGAGATATCAACCGTTAGATCAATTCAGGATCTATCATGTTCGTCAGATAGAACCAAGTGGAAGGATAGGATAAGCGTACCCCATAAGACACAAAGTCTTGAAACCCCCGAAGTCCTGAAGTAAATAAGGGCCATCAGATCTAGGAAATGCATAGTGACCGTTGGATGATAATAGGTGGGCCCAATATTAGTCAACTCCGATGCGGACCACTTCAGTGAAAAGTGTTGATTAAGGTTGGTTGTCATTGATGTCAACCCTTGAAGAAAGTCCGGTAGCCCAAAGGTTTAGGTAATGGACCCAAGGTTGTTTCATGTATAATGGTATGAGTTTTAATATATTTGAAGGTAATACTATTCTATATGGATAGTACATTTCATTCCATTTCCGGTGGTATTTGGAACGTCACATAACTCCTCACGGTTAGAGAGTTATGGCCATCAGAAGTTGGAGCACCCAGGTTTGGGTAATGGACCCAAGTTTGTTTGATGGATAATGGTATGAGTTTTGATATATTTGCAGGTAATACTATTCTAGATGGATAGTACATGTCATGCCATTTCTGGTGGAATGTGGAACGTCACATAACTCCTCACTGTTTGAGAGTTATGGTTGTACGAAGTTGGAGGACCCTCATATGTCATCTAGAAGCCCCAAAAGGTCAAAGTAATCAAAGTGGTTTAAGATATTTTAGAAGGTAAATAATAAAGTGAAGTGATGAGTGTACTATAATTCAAATTTAATACAAAATAAATTGTTTAAATAATAAATTTAATGGAGAAATTAGAAGTGGGTTAACTCTAAAATAAGGAAAGTGGGCAAAGTGACCTAGAAGATGCTTCTAAGGAAGCTACTTGGAGAGTATAAATAAGAGGCAATGATCTCTCATTTTACATTAAACTTGAGAATATTGAATATCTATAGGTGAATGAGGTAACCAAAGGATATCTAAGACTAATTTCAGAGGGAAGGTGAAGAAAAGAAGGACGGAATTCAAGGGAGGATAAATTCTTTTGATGATGCTTTCTAAGGTATGTTATTTACAGGTCATCTCACCACTTGCGCAATAAATTTTTTTCTAGAATGATTAATACTGTGAAATTGATAGGACATTGAGGAAACATATCCAAGTATCTATAGTAAAAAATTCATCTTGTGGGTCGTTTTATTTTTGGAGTTACATTCCGTGGAAAATAGGGTTTGTGGCTAGTCCTGAAACTAATCTAAAACATGTGTTTCGGGTAAAAACGTCATAACTTCGTCATAACAGATCCAAATTCAGTAATACCAAATGTGTTTGTTATATTACATTCTATAGTATTATTTGTAACATTTTTAGATCCATTCAACTAATATTCCATGTGGGCACACTCTACAAGGTCGCTCTCTAGAATAAGCCAGAATCCAGCAAGGTATGCCTTTTTTGCTATAACTCCTTTTCTGAGAGGTTCCAAGTAGTGACACCTGGAGGAATTGCATAAAACAAAGTGAAGAACATTGTGTACTATTTTCATATCTTTATTTATTACAGGTACATAGTTATGATTATTTCAAGTTAGGGTTGTTGACTAATCCCAAACTAGTCATGTGAGACTAAAGAAAAGTTTGATGAAAATGTTAGTCTCTTGTTGTGAAAGTTAAGGAAGGTTTGTAGGTATGTGATCATATACACCAGGTCTATTACAAAGTTACAAATCATATTTGGATGATGAAATTGATGAGGGATTTTGGTTAAGGTACATGTTGGGTACATGGTTGAGACAAGTAGTTGATGAGTTGGCACATACATGAGGTGTATAGTTGATGATGTTGGTACATATTGATGAGTCATAGTTTATGAGTAGTTGAAAAATGATTGGTACATACTTGGTACATGGTTGGATGCACTTGTTTATGGTACAGGTTGGTGCATGGTTGATGCACTTGTTTATGGTACAAGTTGATTACAGGTTGAGGTACAGGTTGATGCATGGTTGATGTGTGGTACAGGTTTACAGCGGTATATCTCACAGTGATAGTGTGACAGTGGTTCCATCATTCTACTTCTACTTCAGGGTGGTTGGATGGGTCAAGGACAGGTGGTTGTAGCCACCTTCCGGTTGTAGTCAGGGAACATTGGGGGTTGTAGCCTCCTTCTGGTTATATCCAGAGAATAGGGGAGTTGGAGCTTCCCTCAGGTTGTAGCCTGAGAAACAAGGGGGTTGGAGCCTCCTTCTAGTTGCAACTGAAAAACAAAGGAAGTTGGTGCTTCCAATGAATGTAATTCTTCAATGCATATAAGAAAAAACATTATGTGGTTTTCTCCCGCTTTGGGTTTCCAAGTAAAACACTGGTGTACTATGTATGTGTACGATTGTTCATTTGTTCATTGCTTATTTACTCTTAATTTATTGGATGAGAACGCTACATTGATATAACACTTGGATTATATGGTTAAAAAGGATTAAATTTCCCCATTACTGATTCACCCCCCCCCTCTCAGTAATCCAACAGGTGAAGTCAGAGACTGGGAAGGATTAAATATCAATCGTCAGATCTGGAGCAATAGCATTCTAGATTGTTCGATCAAGCCATAATCATAGATCGAGAGAGATTAAATAAGCGTCGTCAAATTTCGTGGAGGAAATTCAAGTGAGCTCTCAACCGTTAGATCATTTTAGTATCTATCATGATCGTCAGATAGAACCAAATGGAAGGATAGGATAAGAGGACCCCATAAGACACAAAGTATTGAAAACCCCGAAGTCCCGAAGTAAATAAGGGCCATCAAAACTAGGAAATGCATGGTGACCATTGGATGAGAATAGGCGGGCCCAATAGTAGTCAACTCCGACGCTGACCACTTCGGTGAAAAGGAGTCTGAAACATGTAAGTTTACCCGACGGTCGAAGTCACGAACTCTTGTCGACCATCGGATAAGAGGAAGAGCAAGGAAATCTCGTCAACCATTGATCTGGAATGAATATTGAAGTCGTTAGATCGCTCTAAAAGGAAGAAGGTGGTCAACTCTAGAATTGACCTACTACAGTGATAAGAAGCTCAGATAAACCAAGAAATCTTGAACTTCGAATCCTTGGAGTTAACAGAAGTCGTCGATAAAGATAAGAAAATATCTACAGTGATAGATCTATTCAGAACTTCAACAATGATCGAAGGATGGTATAAAAGTGCCAAAAATATCGAAGCCATGATCCAGGAGGGAGACATGGCAGAAGACAAATATGACACATGGCCCAATTAGCTAGTGAAAAGTGTCAAGGTATAGTTGGCACATTAGGTATACGAAAGTCACGATCAAGGTGACACGTGGCATCCACTCAACCAGTGCCACATCAACAGTGATGTTAGCAAGTGTAACATCCCGCTCTTGCGCACTGAGCAAACTTATTCTTTGAGAACACTTGCTCGCAAGTGATCTGGATTATTATGCTATTAAAACATTGATTTGACTATGAGGTGTCATGGGTTGATGACATTTTGTTTTACTGCATTGACATAGACAGGTGCTATTGATTTGGTTTTATTGAGTGTGTAGGATTTTGGACCTCGAGGATGCAGAGGCATCAATGGAACCCCTTGGACTCCGGATTGAATCGGGGAGTGAATCATTGGGGTTTGACTGTTTTATAGGTGATATTAGTGCATCTGGTTAGATGATATGATTATGGATATATTGCTAACATGATTCGTTCATGATGCGGGCTGACGATAGTTTGTTGACCAGACTCACATGTGGAGTAGAGGGGTCACACAGGACTACCAGAGATGTTGAGGGAGAGGTGTGGACAACAACCCTGCCACAGCCTACTAGCACTCCCGCCATGGATCAAACTATAGGTAAACGATTACCTAGTTCAGGAGGGCCATGATGTCATGAGGGAAGACTGTGACAGTAGCTCACGATGATTCTAAGGGGTGCGCAATAAATAAGGGGCCTTATTCCTTAGAGGCCTTTAGTCTCCCACAAGTTCACCTGGTGGAGTATTGACTCCAGGGTTTTTTTATGTCTACCAAGTCATTCAAGAGGCGAGTGGCACCCTTGGAGCATGTGGTGCATCCTGAAGGGCATGTCGCACAATAAAAATGGAAAGAGGCGAGTGGCACCCTTGGAGCACATGGTGTGTCATGAAGGGCACGTCACGCAAGGGAAACATATGAGGCAAGTGGCACCCTTGGAGCACCTAGTGCATCCTGAAGGGCATGTCATGTGCTTAATGATAAATAAATGAACCCAAATTTCCTTAGGACTAATAACATGATAAGAAATTTTTAAAACAAATTCCCTAATAAAATGTCGCCTAGCACGAAAATTAAAGTCTAGGTCTAAATTATACTAGTGATAGAATTTTCTCTATCCTTTAAAAATATATATAATAAATAAATAAATAATTGTTTTATTATATTATGGTAATTTAAAGTTTATTAATTAAAAAGGGAAAAGGGGAAAAGTTAATTTCTACACCTACCAAATTGAGTTCTAAATGAAAAGGGGAAAGAGGGAAAATCTAAAATATTAGGAAACTAGGAAAAGAGGGAAACATAAAAAGAAAAAGGAAACACAAGGGAAAAATCAGAAAGTCAAACTTAGTAAGGTATCTACCATTTAAGAACTTTCTAATTCTAAACTGATCTAGCAAATTAATAATGGGGAAAGTCATTAAAACCTGTAAGTGAATTTGGGGACACCTAAGAGTGATTCTAGGAGTGACTCTAGGTGGGTGAGGGAAATAAGGGTAATTAATTAATTAAAGAAATTAATTTATGGAGGAATGAAGGGGATGGGTGACACTTGTACAGAGAGGATTTTTAGGAATTAATTTTTAAACATTAATTTAAATGGGATTTTGGGAAAGTAAGGGACTTCGAAACTCTATATAATGGAGGGAGGAGAAGGATGATAGATCTCTCTTTTTTTGGCGTACCATTACGTTGCAGAAATCTATACTTGACTGACTTAGCTTGTGGGAGTTGGGATACCTAGCTCGGTGAGGAGTGGTAGCTCGGCCTTGTGAGGTGAGTTGGGATCTATTTGATACTCTGGTTAGTGTTTGTGCCCCTTTGCGGCTTAGGGGGCTAAGGGGGTAGAAGAGTACCCCTAGCGTTGGCTGGGAGGTACCGGTGAAGTCTCATTGGTCGGCAAGCGGAAGTTGCACGGAGTGCGCGAGACATAAACTTAGAGAAGGCATTCAGGAAACAATACGCTTTCGTTATTCTTTTGCATGGTAGATTGCAGTATGATTTATGCTTGGATTTGCATGCTTATTTGGGTAAGGAAATTGATTATCTTAGTGTTCTAGTTGGTGACTGGATCTTTCCATAGCCTTTAGATCGATGATTGATTGACTCCCATGGCCTTCGATTCCTGTCATGTCTTGACCGCCCTGTGGTGAATTGATTTGTGAAGATTGTGGTTGTTTTTCCTTTCATACCTAGCTCATCATCCCTCACCTGAGCAGTCGGCCACGAGCCTGATCTACGGTCGTTGCTTCGGCATTAATAGACCTATGGATCTCAATGCCCTTCTTTTCTGTGTGTGGATGATGAGCGAAGGATGTTCCTGATAGCCATCTACCTCCGTTGTTGTCCTTGCATGATTGTTGTCTTGTGCCTTCTAGCAAAAGTACTTCTGAGTATGGATTTATTGCATCCATGTTGGTTTATCCCTACGATCAATTTAATGACTTATCCCATTGGATGTTTGCGTTCTCTTACTGTTGTCAGCTTTTTATATTAGCATCCTCAAAATGTAAAAGATTTAATTTCAATCTGCATTTTTATATTGGCATCCTGGAAATGTAAAAGATTTAATTTCCATCTACATTTTTATATTGGTATCCTAGAATGTAAAAATAAAAAAAGGATTTAACTTCAATCTGCGTTTTTATATTAGCATCTTGGAAATGTAAAAGATTTAATTTCAGTCTGCATTTTTATATTGGCATCCTGTAAATGTAAAAGATTTAATTTTAGTTTGCATTTTTATGTTGGTATCCTGGAATGAAAAAGGATTTAACATCAATCATCGTTTTTATATTTGGTACACTGGAATTGGATAAACATTCTGTGTAAATTCTCAGTCTGCGTTGCAGTGATGTCCTGGAAATTGAAAAACGAATTAAATTTTTTGTCTATGTTTTACATTTGGTATCCTGGTAAGAAAAAAAAAAGTGTTTTGTTTTCCTGTATGCTTTGGCATTGGAATCCTGGCAGTGAAAAGGGAAGCCTCGGTTTATTCATCCATCTCTGCGTTGTTTGGTTTTTTTTGTCTTTTACCCTAGTGCATTTGCCAGCGTTTTACCCTTTTAAATAAGGACTGTGACATGAATGTCCTTCTGGTGCGTCCTTGACCACACTTTTACCTAGAAAATGTGACTGAGTTGCATTAAAAATTTAATGCTACTCATACTTTATGCCTGGCTATTTTGCGATTAATTGATGCCACGTTTTTTCCCTTCCAAGGTTGACTGAATTGTTGATTGATTACCCATGATTTTTACCATTTAAATGTGATTGAGTTTGTTGTTATTAACCACGAATTTGCTAGAGAAATGATCTATGTGTCTTCCTATTGAATGCCCACGATTTTTACCATTTAAATGTGATTGAGTTTGTTGTTATTAACCACGAATTTGCCAGAGAAATTATCTTTGTGTCTTCCTATTGAATGTCGATGATTTTTAACATTTAAATGTGATTGATTTTGTTGTTATTAACCATGAATTTTCCAGAGAAATGATCTATGCGTCTTCTTGTTGAATGCCCATGATTTTTAGCATTTAAATGTGATTGATTTTGTTGTTATTAACCATGAATTTTCCAGAGAAATGATCTTTGCATCTTCCTGTTGAATGCCCACGATTTTTACCATTTAATGTGACTGAGTTGTTGTAATTGACCACAGATTTTCCATAAAATATTGACTGAGTTCATTGATGAAGGGACATAATTTTTCTAAATTAGAATGATGACTGCATTTGTCAGAATGCCCACAATTTTTGGCCTTTATTGATGACCACGATTTGCACAGTTATTTGCTAGTATATTAAATGATAGTATAGAAGTTTCCATTCTATTGTGTTTTGCATAGTGATTGCTTTATTTATTATTGACAGCCCATTCCAGATCTTACAATTGGGTATTTAGATGTTCGTAGTCCACAACAAAAAATTATCCTCAATATTTTTAATTCAAACGTTATATCTATCATCTCTGGAGAAGATCCATTTGAGAAGCAATTAAAAAGTGACCAGGGAAATCGTAATTGAATTAGGATGAATGGGAGATAATTTTTAGCATCGAAATTGACCTGCATCATTATGTTTCCTAACCATGAACTGGTGATAATATCTTATTCATTAGAAGAATAACCTTAATGAGGTCACATACATTTAATCCAACCAACTACCCAACGTAATATATGTAAACGATTTACTAAATACAATAACAGTAAGGAGAGTAGAGATTGAATCTCTAGATTTGTGTACCAGTAAAGAATGATAACTTTAAGAAGGATGTATATATATGGAAAACCAATTCGCCAATGTAGTAGTTGTTAACGAATTTACCATTTCCTTCAAAGTTAAATCCATTTAACAATTTCACCACAATACCGTAACATAAACTTAATCACTAGAATTTAATTCTCGACCGCTTGTTAGTGGTGATTAATCTCGGAATGCCAATTTAGATTGTCCTTAATTTTAATTTTAATTAACGTATATTGACTTAATTGAAATTTAGAATTGTTGAATTCAATGATAATATAAAATTGTAAATGGTGGACTAATTGATATTTGGTTTCAGATGGGTAATCTATGTTATTTTTAGACTGTTAGTATGGACTATTTTAGACGTGATTAATGGTTGGGATGTTGACAAAGTCTTATGTTGGTTAGAATCTTCCTTGTGTCATCCTTTGGTGTCTCATCGACCTATTTTTGGGGTTGGGGTGTGGTTTTCTATCGGTATTCGGTTTCTAGTGCGTTGGATTTATCTAGAGTCCTCGGTCGTGATAGGATGAGTGGTGCTAAGGTTGTTGACGCATCTATCACCTGGGGATGACATGATTCTTGACGAGGGGATCATGGCACGCCCTGTGGCATAGCGGCGAACGAGATCTTTTCCAGATTTGGTGCATTTTGTGTGAGTGTTCTCAGGCATTGCAGGTTGCTTTTGGCGCATGGGTTGAGCGCATTCAGGCATTGGGTTCGCATGCCTTGAGGTTCTCATCTTATTCGTCTAGGTCATTGTGTCGGGATGGGGATATTGTCGCTTAGGTCGTAGGTGTGGTCGTGTTTGTGTCAGGCGGGTAGTCGTTCCTCCATGTTATTCTATGCATGTTTTGCCCAGTCGCCCTTGTGCCTGTGTGTGGTGTCATAGTTGCCTATTGCCTGGGTTGCGTGCTTTTGTTCATCGTCTATGGTGTGGTCAAACTGTTGTCATCGTTGCCTTCTTTACCTAAAAAAAAAAAACAATTGCACTTCTGCTTCACTTGTAGTCGTAACGAAGGGGGTGTTACACATGGTATCCGAGTGGGTTCAACCCGCGACTTGGGATCACTACGACTTTCATTGATATGATTTGATTATAATGTTGCTAATTGAGTTGAATTGTATTCGTGAAAGTAATCATGGTTATAGGACACTGCAGAGGCAGATGATGGGGTGCTAGGGGAGGAGGCACGACGCCTCTAGTAGAATCCATGCCCGAGGGGTCAAACCCCTAGGGAGATGAACAGGTTGTCGGGCATGATTAGATAGCAGTTGGTGATGTGGTCGGAATGATGAGATATTTTTAGTGCATGTCTGAGGCACTGATCAGCCGTTTAGATAGAGATGAGGCCAGAGCGTCGGCACCCCCTGAGGGTCCACCGCGTGCTCCGATCGGTACTGGTAGCATTCACCGTGAACTCGAGAAGGTCACATTTCCTGAGTTCTTTGGTTCTCCGGACGACGCAACCATCGAGGCATGGTTGGAGAATATGGTGATGTGCTTTGCACTTTGCAAATATACCTGTTAGGTTCCTAACCCACACATAGGTAGATCAATATATTTGGATGTAATAAAGGTCAATATTAATAAGGCCTTTCAATAAAATAGAATAAGGAGGATGTAAGATGACCTAATAGAAGCTTCCACTTCTAGAAGCATCTTCCTCTAGATGCTTCTCTTAATAGACATATTTAGTATAAATAAGGGTCGAGGGTATGAAAACCCTAGCTTAGAGATTATTATAACAGAGCGTTGCTCAACTGGAGGTTGCCCCCTCAAAGAGGCCCATGAACATTTCTTTCTGAATCAAAGTGTTATTTTTGTTGTTATTCTTATATCATTTATGTGTTATTGTGGAGATTATGCTAGTTATATTATTGTTATTCTGCCATTTCTAGCATTTTATTTCTATTCTACATACTTTTTATATTTGGTATATTACAAGTGGTATCAGAGCACTTTCCTTGGCAGAAATTGTGGGAATTTTTTTCAGGGTAGAGACGTATTCCAACATCTTTAAGCCAAATAGATATGTCGTTACACGCATAAACCCGCGGTTAAGGGATTCATACACGTAGGAAATACAAGTGGTTCTTAAGAGCACATATGTTGGCCTCCCTTGTAACCCCTGTTGGTAACCCTTCGAGTGGTAGTGCATCAGACAACACCTGTGTACGGATCGGCCTAGATTTCTTGAAGCCCTCTTTAGATAAACCGATCGATCGCCTGACTGCTATAGTACCACCGAGAATAGCACTCGGGAAGATACTCTCTAGTACCTAGGTAGTCGAGTAGTACGGCTAAGGGTACGGTCTATCCTCCTTAGTTAGTGCCCTGAGATATTGGGCCGAGTACTACTGTTGGACCCCGCACGTATATCAGAGATCTATAGCATAGGGCAAACCCTTGTCTCTAGAACCCTTGAATACCTAACCCTTGGGGGACAGAAACATAAACAAATTAAAACAAACAAGATCTATTTTTGCGCAACTGTGTTCAGGTTGCCAAGTAAATACACATTTATTTCTGGTTATGAATTTGGAGATTTCATCACTGAAGTGTTCTTCAGACCGGAGTATAACTCCATAGGTGTAAAAAAAAAAAAAAAAGGTCTAGAAATTTTTTCACCGTTATTTCAGACCTATTCCATTGGATTCATCTCTTCGCCCTTATCACATTCATCCATATCATTTTTTGGAAAAAAAAATTACCCCGCCCGCCCCTTTTTAGTTCACCCATCCTCATGTCCCATACCCGTAGCCAAGACCTAGAAGCTCGCTTCAACACCTTGCAATATGGTTTCCTCAAGACCCAAAAAGAAGTGAAACAACTCGGTGCTATTGTTGCCTCCATCGATACATCCATCAATACAACCATAAATACAACCATGCATTCCTCAATGGAGGAAGTCAAACAAGAACTGACCACCCAGCTTGAATCTATCTTTGCATCACTCTGCACCAAACTGAATATCCCTACAGATGACCCTTTCTCTGACGCACCTCCAAAGACTGAAGTTGAACATTCCTCCCATTCCCATACCTTTCATCCCCATTACTTTTAACGTGACCTACACCTTCCGCGGGTGGATGTGACCAAATTTGATGGCTCAGACCCCATTGGTTGGGTAACCCAAATGGAACATTATTTCTCTTTATATGGCACTACATATGACTAGGCCAAACTCCGTTATGGTGTTCTTCATCTAGATCAAGAACATTGGCAATGGTGGAAATCGAGAAAAACTTCCCGTCAAGGGTATATTTCTTGGACCCAATTTGTGACTGAGCTTTATGAATGCTTTGACACGAACACCAACCATTTGGGCCGTTTGACAAAGTTGAAACAATCAGGAACAGTAGAAGACTTCATAACTACCTTTGAGCGCCTAGCTTTTCGAACAGAGGGCATGATTGATGCTTTCTTTTGAGAGTGTTTTATCAGTGGCCTCAAGGATGAGATTTGGGCCCATGTCCTCATGGCTCAACCCTCGAGTTGGGTGGAGGCTACTAAAAGAGATAAAGAAGAACAACAGGTTGTATCCTCTCAAAATTGAAAACCCTCCTTTATCCCTCGCCCTAAACTCGTAAATCCCACTACTCCCTCCGCCCCATTAAAGATCCAAAAATTGACCAGGGATGAAATGGCTGAACGCCAACTCAAAGGCATTTGTTATAATTGTGATGACAAATATTTCTCGGGCCACAAGTGTAAGGAACAAAAGCTTTTTATGGCCATCTCTGAGGATATTTCAGAAGAGGATGTTGAAACTCCCCTTGTGTCTAAGTCACTTGAAATCACTAACATAACCCCTCCCTCAGACCCTCTCGAAGTGGAACCATTCATTTCCCTCAATGCTCTCATTGGCTTCTCCACTCCCCAAACCCTCAAGTTAATCGGTTACATCAAGCATCGGAAGGTCATCATTCTGGTTGATAGTGGAAGCACCCATAATTTTATTCATCACTGCATTGCCCAAGAAACTCATTGCTACATCCATGCCGTCAACAATTTCCAAATCATGATTGCCAATGGTGGTTCCATGAAATGTGGAGGGCGTTGTGAAAATGTGTGTCTCCAAATCGGTGACTACCACTTAAAATCTCATAGGTTTTCTATCGACACGAGTGGTTGTGACATTGTGTTAGGTGTAGACTGGCTAAGAACTCTAGGTCCCATTCTCATGGATTTTAAGGCATTAACCATGCAATTCGATCAGGAAGGCCACCAATATAAATTTCAATGCATCACTATTGGTTCACCTGAGGTCATTAGTTCCCATCGCATGGAAAAGATGCTCAAAAAAGGTCATTCTAGTGTCATTGCCCAACTCCATGCCATACAAGCAACAGAGACACCCCTGGTGCCGCAAGACCTCCAAGCCCTCCTTTCTAAACATCAAATGGTATTTTCCACTCCCCAAGGACTCCCTCCTTCCCACAATGTTCATGATCATTCCATTCCCCTTGTACCCGGAAGCCTTCCTCCTAATATCCGTCTGTATCGACACCCCTTTTCAAAAAAAAATGAAATTAAGAAAATGGTCCAGGAACTCCTTAATGCAGGTGTTATCTGCCCTAGTACGAGCCCTTACTCTTCTCCTATAGTCATGGTCCTGAAGAAAGAAGGTTCTTGGAGAATGTGTCCTAACTTCCGTTCCCTCAACAAACTGACCATTAAAGACAAATTTCACATTCATGTCATTGATGACCTCTTAGATGAATTGAGTGGCGCCCAATTATTTACTAAACTTGATCTCCGCTCGGGCTATCACTAGATACGTATGAAAGAGGCATACATTCCCAAGACAACCTTTCAAACTCATGAGGGCCACTATGAGTTTTTGGTCATGCCCTTTGGTTTGTGTAATGCCCCCTCCACCTTCCAAAGCCTCATGAATCATGTCTTCTGTCCCTTTCTCTGTCATTTTGTCTTAGTTTTCTTTGATGATATCCTCATTTATAGAAAAACCTGGACAGACCATCTTACTCATGTGGATCGAGTTCTCCATCTACTCTCTCAGCACCAACTTTTCCTGAAACAGTGTAAATGTTCTTTTGGTGCCTCAAAAGTAGAATATTTGGGTCATCTAGTTGGCAAGGATGGCGTCAGGGTGGATCCGAAAAAGATTGAAGCTATGCAAGACTGGCCGCACCCAAACACTCTCAAAAGATTTCATGGATTTTTGGGCTTAATAGGGTATTATCGCATGTTTGTTAAAAATTATGGAAAGATTGTAGCACCTCTTACTACTCTCCTAAAAAAGAACTCTTTCACTTTCACTCCAACCTCTGCTCAAGATTTTCAAACCTTGAAGACGGCCATGTGCACCACTCTGGTTCTGGCCCTTCCTGATTTCACAAAGACCTTTGTGTTGGAATGTGATGCCTCAGGGAAAGGAATCGGTGTTGTCCTTATGCAAGAGGGTCGACCTTTGGCCTTCACCAGCAAGCAACTATCTGAAAGGAATATGGGCAAACCCATTTATCAAAAGGGAATGTTGGCTATTCTGCATGTTTTTGATCTATGGTGCCCTTATCTCTTGGGGAAACGTTTCCAAATTAAGAAAGACCATCAAAGCCTCAACTACTTTATGGAACAATGCATTTCCTCCCCGGAGAAACAAAAATGGGTGACTAAGCTCTTTCGATATGATTATGAGATCATTTACAAGAATGGAAAAGACAATGTGGTGGCGGATGCATTGTCTCGAAAATATGAAGAAGAAGTTTCCCTTTTTTCTCTTTCCTTCATCGTACCAGATTGGCTGCAAGCTGTGTGCCAGGAATGGCTACAAGATCCCAAAAGTTTGCATCTGATCCAACAATTGCAGACCAATGCTCCATCTCCCCCAGGTTACTCTTGGCTCCAGGATGAGCTTCGATATAAAGGTCGTTTGTATTTAAGCAAACAATCAAAGATTAAATCCACTGTACTTTCTGAGCTTCATGCTACACCCATAGCGAGGCACTCTGGGTTCACCAAAACCTATGACAGGGTCAAACGTTCTTTTTTCTGGGATGTTATGAAACAGGACATCTGTAATTTTGTCGTTGAATGTGAGGTGTCTCAACACAACAAGGGAGAAACAGTCAAATCTCTAGGCACACTACAACCGCTTTCGATTCCACCTGTTATTTGGAAGGATATCTCTATGGACTTTATTACCGGCTTACCCAAATCGGGAAATAAATCATTCATAATGGTGTTTGTGGATCGCCTTTCCAAGTATGCCCATTTCTGCACTCTTCAACACCCATTTACTGCATCCACGGTGGCTCAAATTTTCATGGACCAGGTCTTCAAGCTTAATGGCATGCCGCACTCTATTGTTTCTGATCGTGACCCAACTTTCACAAGCAATTTTTGGCAAGAACTGTTTAAGCTACAGGGCACCCAATTGCATCTCAGCACAACTTATCATCCCCAGACTAATGGTCAAACGGAAGTTGTCAACAAGTGTTTGGAAACATATATGAGGTGTTTTGCCTCTGAAAAGAAAAATCAGTGGGCTCAATGGTTACCCCTAGCTGAATGGTGGTACAACACTTCCTACCATACAGCTACACGCATGACTCCTTTTGAAGCGGTATATGGACAAAATCCACCTTCAGTTCTCTCATACTTACCAGGTGCCTCGAAGGTCTAGGCGGTTGACCAAACACTTACAGTTCGAGAGGATATTCTTCATACCCTTAAAGAGAACTTGGTCATGGCACAAAATCACATGAAGCAACAAGCAGATCAAGGTCACTCTGAATGTCAATTTGCAGAAGGGGATCAGGGGTTTCTGCGACTGCAACCATACAAACAAACTTCCCTCAAGGTCGAGCATTGTCAGAAGCTAGCGCCCAAATTTTATGGTCCTTATACAGTTCTCAAGCTTGTGGGACAAGTCACCTATCAGTTATCTCTACCCAGTCAATTGAAGCTACATCCCATTTTTCATGTTTCATGCTTAAAGAAGGTGATTGGAACTAGGTGCCAAATTCAAACCAACCTTCCCGAGTTAGCTGAAGAAGGATCCATTTGGCTACAGCCAGAAGCAGTTTTGGACCAGTGTGAGTGTCTCATGTGTCAGAGAACCATCAAGGAAGTGCTAGTCCAGTGGAAAGATACAACTCCAGCAGATGCCACTTGGGAACCAACTAGCATTCTGCAGCAGTTTCCACATCTCAAGCCTTGAGGACAAGACTGTTTTTAAGGGGGCGGACATGTTAGGATCCTAACCCGCACATAGGTAGATCAATATATTCAGATGTAATAAAGGTCAATATTAATAAGGCCTTTCAATAAAATAAAATAAGGCAGATGTAAGAAGACCTAATAGAAGCTTCCACTTCTAGAAGGATCTTCCTCTAGATGCTTCTCTTGATAGACATATTTAGTATAAATAAGGGTCAAGGGTATGAAGATCGTAGATTGGAGATTATTGTAACAGAGCATTGCTCGACTGGAGGTTGCCCCCTCAAAGAGGCCCATGAACATTTCTTTTTGAATCAAAGTGTTATTTTTGTTGTTATTCTTATATCATTTTTGTGTTATTGTGGAGATTATGCTGGCTATATTACTGTTATTCTACCATTTATAGCATTTCATTTTTGTTCTGCATACTTTTTATATCTGGTATATTACAATACCTCCAACATGAAGGTCCAGATGGTGGTCTTTCAACTAAAGGGGAACACTCTTCTATGGTGGAAGACACTCCTACCACAGCTGAACATGGTCGTCGAAGACGTGTCATGGGAATTGTTCGAGGAACGGTTCTGAGAGAGGTACATATCAAAGGAATTCATTAAGTGTCAGCTCAATGAGTTCAACACCTTATGACAGGGCGGTCGTACAGTTCCTGAGTGTTACACATGATTTTGGTCACTTTGGTGATGTATCTACAGTTATGTGATCAAGCTCTCATAGGGACTTTTTTTCCTGAGAAAAGTGACTATTGTCTTCCTCTACAAAGCATATTTTTAAAGTGAGTTCGCAGGCTGCATATGATGCAGAGTGCCAAAAATCCTCATTCTCGTAGGTTGCTCTATACTTGGCCTATGAGGAGTTTGCAGTTTGCTCTATAAGTAGGGTGTGAACCTGTTTCAAGGCTAAAAATGGAAGAAGAGGTTACGAAGGTTCTAGAAGAGGATATTCTAGAAATGAGTTGGCATTCACATGGTTGGCATCTTATTGACTTCTCAGATTTAGTGGGATCATCCTCATCCATTTAACCATCTCTCCTTCTCCTATATATTGAAAGGTTTCTCATGGAAAAGGTTAAGCAAGATTGAATGAAGAATTGATGGGAGAATTGTGTGAAGAACTTTGTTTGGACTGAAGCTTGAAGACTCTATTTGTCTATCAAGTGGTACTGGATCTTCTTCATGCAAGTGTAGAGTAACTGTGTGTGTTGGAACCAAGGATCACTAAAAGGAAGCTTGCGACATCAAGGCAATCTAGTTGTATCTTCTACTTTCATTTAATATAATACAGCGACATGTCCCTTTCCCATAAAATAACTCTTATTTTATTACATAACTCCTTGATCATAGGCATAGGTTGACATTGAATATACTTTGCTATCTTCACTTTGGTTGGTTTGTGTTGTCTTGGACGTGATTCCACAAGAGAACCAGAGAAAAGTAGGAACAACAGAGACCTAAGGAAACGATATAAAGGTATGTCACTAATTCCTTCTCGGTAGTAGATTCAATGATTGCAACTTAGAGAAAGAGTCATGCCCTGCCTCATTTTTTTCTAGATCCAGGTAGATGTAGGGAGATCAGTTAGTGTCCACACCTACCGATTTATCCAATAACAAAATTGGCGACTCCACTGGGGATACAACCCTTTTGTGGTTTTTTCTTGGCCATTTTCTCTTGACCTACCCTTTTTAATTCCCAATCAATCTCTGAGTCTTTAGGAGATTCTTACAGACTCTCTGGATCCAGAAGTTCACTCAAAAGTTATGTCCCTTTTCCAAATTTTGCTTGATTTCAAACCTTCTTGCACTATACCTTTCTGTGGCCCGTGAGAATCACTGAAGTTCGCACCCTAATGTTGAGTTCAATGTGACCTTCTCACACCCTGCCTGTGTCTAGGCTGCGAGAATCCCTAATTCTCGTACTGTACCCCACTACCAGACTGCGAACTCAATTGTAAAAACTTTGGATTAGGCCTTTTTGTGTCTTCAGATGCCCAAATTTGTTTGTTTGTCTAGGAAGAACTTCTTTTGCCAATGACTGATTATTTCTAGACTTCAATTCTTTCGAATGATTAGTTTTTGGAAATCGAAAACTCTTCTTGATCATTTTTCCTCAATTTTACCTCATGACCTTTTCTTAACAAGGGTATAATCTTCAATTCTAAAATCCGAGTGCTTGTTTGGTCGAGAGCCTTTGATTGGATTAAAAGTTGGGATTAATTGTCCTTTTCGATTGCTTTTGGAAAATTCTTGTCCATGTGCATTTGAAGAGACTGGTCGTGTCAATTTGTTATTTTTATCTTCATTGAAAGATCGATTTGGGTGTTTGTGAGTATTTCATTTTAATTGGTTGCTTACTTTTTCTTAGTTCCATCCCTATTGCTTGGTTTCTAATAAAAAATTAAAGATTTTTTTTGCAATCATTTATTCGAAAAATATTGGCATTCAAATATTGAAAGAGAACGAATAGGGAATTTGCATTGTTCATGATTGTTTGATATTACATTTCAAGAAAGATCGTACATCGTAATTCGCATTATTCCAGAAAACTCCTCTTTCCCTCCCGTAGATAGAATTCATCGAACAAAAATTTGTATCATTCATCCCTATTTACGCATTGTTGGGTCAGAGTCTTACACAACATTGGTTTCATTTCCGTCTCCTTTTTGCATAACAACAACCTTTAATAATAT
The DNA here is from genome assembly GCA_009831015.1 of Picea engelmannii. Classification (NCBI taxonomy): domain Eukaryota; kingdom Viridiplantae; phylum Streptophyta; class Pinopsida; order Pinales; family Pinaceae; genus Picea; species Picea engelmannii. Next base: position 71,501 of record ML800388.1, read on the forward strand.
TGCACAACTTTAAAATTCAACTAGAAACTTTTCTAGGGCTCTTTTGCACCAACATTAGCTAGGCTAGAGCTTTGGAATAGGTAGTGAGACACACTCTCCAAAGCACAAAACACACATAGTATCTTGTGATAAGGAGTGTCAAATTCCATTTGTAGCATTTTGTCCTGGGAAGCCCTTCTCACACAAGGGTCAAACCTGAGGTCACATTGAGACTGATAGAGTTACTCACCCTGCTTTGTTGATCTCGGTGTAGAGATTGCACGTATTACGGGGGTCACTTGAAGGTATACCCACAATGATGAGTGGAAGCCTCTCAAGTTGATTTTGGGCTAGATACCTTGCCCTTGCGTGTGGATCAGACTGTCGACTGTTTCCCCAGGCATCATTGTTGTTTGTGGTAACCTTAGTAGCCTATCTTCTTAGGGTCTTACACAAGGTGACTGTGAAGGGGTAAGTCTTCAAGGTACCTGGAATCGACATTGGCCAGACTCACTCGGGCTCCTTGGAGGGTATACCCACGATTATGTGTGGGAGCTTGCACCAGGGTGTAAGTCCGTTAAGCAGGTCGTCAACATAATTTTTCCACCCTCACCCATCCCCTTCTGGTCTCGTCGTCATGACGCTGGATTTCATCACCAACTAGTGACTTCAGAATTGGAAGGTCGTGTTTTCTTGGTTTTGCTTCCTAGATTTTACTAACGCGTGTTGTTTGTTTACCGAAGTTGGCCATAGAATTTTTTTCGTAAGATTTCAACTTGATCACAATTGACCCTCCACGCCATTCACATAGAATGCAAGGACTACCTCCAGGAGATCTGGAAGGTTCTCAACCCTTGCCTACCAACTCACCGGAGGGCTCTCCTCAACAGAGTGAAGTCCAAGACGTTTCCACTCCACAAGTGGAAAGAACTAACTCTTTAGAACGGTTATGAATTACCAATTCTCGAGAGGACTTCCGACTTCCTCCCAACTCTAAGAGACGTATTGTTCAAGTGAATTCTTCCGAAGAAATAGTTGTTGAGTCTTCTGGATTACCAACCGGACCTTTCACAGGACCCGAGGGTTAGAATGCAACTGAAGGATTTGTTGGACCTGGGACTGATACGTCCAAGTGTGTCACTGTGGGGTGCGCCTGTTATTTTCATACGAAAGAAGGTTGGGTCGTGGAGGCTCTGCATTGACTACCGTCAATTGAACAAGGCAACGATCAAGAATCAGTATCCGTTGCTGAGGATTGATGATCTGTTAGATCAAATGAAGGGCACAATGGTGTTCTCAAAGATCGACTTGTGATTGAGATACCACCAGTTATGGATTAAAGAGGATGACGTCCCTAAGACCGCCTTTAAGATGAGGTTTGGACATTACGAGTTTATTGTTTTACCATTTTCACTAACGAACACCCCAGGGGTATTCATGAGTTTGATGATCGGGGTGTTCCGCAAGTACTTGGACAAGTTCATCCAAGTATTCATTGATGATATTTTGATTTACTCTCGGGCGACCAAGGAGCATGACAAGCACTTGCGCTTGGTACTGCAATGTCTGCGAGAGCACAAATTGTATGGGAAGTTGTCCAAATGCTCATTTTATCAATCGAAGATTCACTACTTAGGGCATGTAATCTTCGACGAAGGTATCGTTGTGGATCCCACAAAGTTTGAGGCTATTATGGAATGGCCTGTGCTGATGAATGTCCCAGAAGTGCGTAGCTTCATGGGTTTAGCAAGATACTATCGATGGTTCATCGATGGATTTTCAAAGATAGAAAATCTGATCACAGAATTGTAGAAGAAAAACAAGATGTTTGTTTGGACCGAGAAATGTGCGGAAGCATTTTGTAGGATCAAGGAGTTGTTGACTACATCACTGATACTAAAGGTCCCTGACATGGATGCAGACTTCTTGGTATGCACCGACACATCCAAGGAAGGCTTAGGCGGAGTCTTGATGCAAGACGAACGAGTGATCGCTTACATATCGAGGAAACTAAGAAGCTATGAAGAGAACTACGCGACGCACGATTTGGGGTTGTTAGCCATCGTTTATGCCTTGAAGGTTTGGAGACACTACCTTCTTGGGTGAAAGTTTGAACTAAAGACGGACCACTGTGGACTACAACACATCTTTACGCAAAGCGACCTGAACGCACGACAACGATGTTGGTCAGAATTACTTAGTGAGTACGAATTCAAGATTACTTACATAAAAGGAACAATGAACCGAGTGGTAGATGCATTGATTCAGAGACCAATCATCTTTTCGGTGTTTCCTCTTCAGACGAATCTACATGAAAAGATTGTAACTTTACAGCGTGATGATGACTAGTATAAAGAGGTCGAGGGTTTTATCAGAAAAAACACAATGATGGTACCAAGATTTGAAGGATTTATGTTTGACGATGATGGGTTATTGAGGTTTAAAAATTAGATTTACATACCACCGAACGACAAGTTAAGGAGTTTGATCCTAAACGAGGCTCATGGAGCAGTGTACATGGCTCACCCAGGAGTCACGAAGATGAGGGTCGACCTTAAACCCTTATTCTTCTGGAAGGGAATGAAGGAGGATATAGTCAACTATGTGGCTAGATGTCTAGAATGTTAGTAGGTAAAGGTTGAACATAGACATCCAGTAAGATTACTACAGCCACACGATATTCCAAAATCGAAATGGGAGTTTATTTCGATGGACTTTATTGTTGGATTTCCACTGACGGCAAGGAGACATGACTCGATTTTCGTAGTAGTAGACACTCTGATGAAGAGTGCTCACTTTATTCCTATGTGTATGACGTATCAGGCACCTGACATAGCTAGAGTTTTCATCAGTGAGATTCTAAGGTTGCATGGCGTGCCTAAGAGGATTATATCCGATTGTGGATCAGTGTTTACTGGACGATTTTGGACGAGTTTCCAAGAGGCCTTGGGAACCCAACTTAATTTCAGTACTGCGTACCACCCGGAGACTAACGGGCAAACCAAACGAACAAACCAGACCTTGGAGGACATGTTACGCATGTACGTGATGGACCAACAAAAGCGTTGGGAAGAATTCTTACCACTGGTGGAATTTTCTTATAACAACAGTTACCAAAGAACCCTTAAGATGGTGTCTTTCGAGTTTCTTTACGGGAGACCATGTCAGATGCCTTTGATTTGGGATCGGCTTGAGGATAGGGTCCTGCTGGGACCAGAAGTGATCCAAGAAATGGAAGAGAAAATGAAAAAAATAAGACAAAGGATTAAAGAAGGGCGGGATTGGCAGAAGAGTTATGCCGATGCACACCGTGTCGACCGTAGTTACGAGCTTGGCGATCGAGTCTTCTTGCGGGTTAAACCGCATAAGAGTTCGATCAAGTTTGGAAAGGGAGCTAAACTCCCTCCTAGGTTCGTGGGACTATTTGAGATTGTGGAGAGAAAGGGGCATGTGGCCTATCGACTAGCCTTTCCTGATTCTTTGAGGCATATGCACGATGTTTTTCACGTATCTATTTTGAGACATTATATTAGTGATCCTACACATGTTATTGACATGAGTTATTTGTAGGTGTCAGATGAGGGGGCGCTCAAGGCTGAGCCATCCCACATCATGGATCGTTGTGTTCAAAAACTATGGCGTCGGATAGTAGATCAGATCAAGGTCCAGTGGGACAATTATAGTCCGCACTCGACAACCTGGGAGGACGCATATGATATGCACCAACAGTTTCCATTTTTGTTTGATAGATAGACTTATGATACTTTGATACACATTATTTCGACATTTATATTGTGAAACTTCGGGACGAAGTTTAGAACAAGAGGGGGTGTATGTAACATCATGCTCTTGCACACTAAGTGAACTTATTCTTTGAGGACACTTGGTCGCAAGTGATCCAAATTATTATGCTATGAAAACATTGATTTGATTATGAGGCGTTATGGGTTGATGACATGTTGTTTTACTGCATTGAAATAGATGGGTTCTTTTGATTTGGTTTTATTGAGTGTGCAGGATTTTGGACCTCGAGAATGCAGAGGCATCAATGGACCCCTTGGACTCCAGATCGATTCGGGGAGTGAACCATTGGGGTTTGACTGTTTTATAGGTGATATTAGTGCATCTGGTTAGATGATATGATTATGGATAATTGTTGACATGATTCGTTGATGATGCAGGCTGATGATAGCTTACCGACCAGACTCACAAGTGGAGTAGAGGGGTCACATAAGACTACCATAGATGTTGAGGGAGAAGTGTGGACAACAGCCCCGCCACAGCCTACTAGCACTCCCGCCATGGCTCAAACTGTAGGTTAACGATTACCTATTTCGAGAGGACCACGATGTTGTGAGGGAAGACCGTGACAGTCGATCACGATGATTATAAGGGGCACAAAATAAGGCAGGGGTCTTATTCCTTAGAGGCCCTTAGTCTCCCACAAGTTCACCTAGCGGAGTATTGACTCCAAGGATTTTTTATGTCTACCAAGTCAGTCAAGAGGCGAGTGGCACCCTTGGAGCACGTGGTGCATCCTGAAGGGAACTTCGCGCAAGAAAAATGGAAAGAGGCGAGTGGCACCCTTGGAGCACATGGTGCGTCCTGAAGGGCACGTCGCAAAAGGAAAATAGATGAGGCAAGTGGCACCCTTGGAGAACCTAATGCGTCCTGAAGGGCACGTCGCGTGGTTAATGATAATAAATGAACCCAGATGGCCTTAGGACTAATAATGTGATAAGAAATTTTTAAAACAAATTCCCTAATAAAATGTCGCCCAGCACGAAAATTAAAGTCTAGGTTTAAATTATACTAGTGACAGAATTTTCTCTATCCTTTAATATATATATATATATATATATATATATATATATATATATATATATGTATATGTATGTATGTATTTATAAAAATAAAAATAAAATAAATAATTGTTTTATAATATTATGGTAATTTAAAGTTTATTAATTAAAAAGGGAAAAGCGAAAACGTTAATTTCTACACCTACCAAATTGAGTTCTAAATGAAAATGGGAAAGAGGGAAAATCTAAAATATTAGGAAACTAGGAAAAGAGGGAAACATAAAAAGAAAAAGGAAACACAAGGGAAAAAGAAGAAAGTCAAACTTAGTAAGGTATCTACCATTTAAGAACTTTCTAATTCTAAACTGATCTAGCAAATTAATAATGGGGAAATTCATTAAAACCTGTAAGAGAATTTGGGGACACCTAGGAGTGACTCTAGGTGGGGGAGGGAAATAAGGGTAATTAATTAATTAAAAAAATTAATTTATGGAGGAATGAAGGGGATGGGTGACACTTGTACGGGGAGGATTTTTAGGAATTAATTTAAATGGGATTTTGGAAAAGTAAGGAACTTAAAAACTCTATATAATGGAGGGAGGAGAAGGATGATGGATCTCTCTTTTTTTCGCGTACCGTTACACTGCAGAAATATATACTTGACTGACTTAGTTTGTGGGAGTTGGGATACCCAGCTCAGTGAGGAGTGGTAGCTCGACCTTGCGAGGCGAGCTGGGAGCTAGCAGATACTCTGGTTAGTGTACGTGGACCCTTTGTGGCTCAGGGGGCTAAGGGGGAATAAGAGTACCCATAGCGTTGGTTGGGAGGTACCGGTGAATTCTCACCAGTCGACAAGCGGGAGTTGCACGGAGCGCACAAGACATTAACTTAGAGCGGGTGATCAGACAACGATACACTTTCGTTATTCTTTTGCATGGTAGATTGTAGTATGATTTATGCTTGGATCTGCATGTTTATTTGGGTAAGGAAAATGATTATCTTAGTGTTCTAGTTGGTGAATGAATACTTCCATAGCCTTTAGCTCAATGATTGATTGACTCCCATGGCCTTCGATTCTCATCATGTCTTGACTACCCTATGGTGAATTGATTTGTGAAGATTGTGGTTGTTTTTCCTTTCATCCCTAGTTCATCAGTCCTCGCCTGAGCAGTCGGCCAGGAGCCTGATCTACAGTCGTTTCTTCAGTGTTAATAGACCTATGGATCTCAACGCCCTGCTTTTCTGTGCGTGGATGATGAGTGAAGGATTTTCCTGTCATCCGTCTACCTCCGTTGTTGTCCTTGTCTGATTGTTGTCTTGTGACTTCTAGCAAATGTACCTCTACGTATGGAGTTCTTGCGTCCATGTCGGTTTATCCCTGCGATCATTTCAATGACTTATCCCATTGGATCTTTGCGTTCTCTTACTATTGTAAGCTTTTTATATTGGCATCCTTGAAATGTAAAAGATTTAATTTCAATATTCATTTTTATATTGGCATCCTGGAAATGTAAAATATTTAATTTCCATTTGCATTTTTATATTGGTATCCTGGAATGTAAAAAAAAAGGATTTACCTTCAATCTGTGTTTTTATATTGGCATCCTGGAAATGTAAAAGATTTAATTTCATTCTGCATTTTTATATTGGTATCCTATAAATGTAAAAGATTTAATTTTAGTCTGCATTTTTATGTTGGTATCCTGGAATGAAAAAGGATTTAACATCAATCAGCATTTTTATATTTGGTACAAGGAATTGGATAAACGTTCTATGTTAATTCTTAGTCTGTGTTGTAATGATGTCCTGGAAACGAAAAAATGAATTAAATTCTTTGTCTACATTTTACATTTGGTATCCTGGTAAGAAAAACAAAGTGTTTTGTTTTCCTGTATGCTTTGGCATTGGAATCCTGACAGTGAAAAGGGAAGCCTCGGTTTATTCATCCATCTCTGCATTGTTTGGTTTTTTTTTTCTTTTACCCTAGTGTGTTTGCCAACTTTTTACCCTTTTAAATAAGGACTGCGACATGAATGTCCTTCTAGTGCATCCTTGACCACTCTTTTACCTAGAAAACGTGACTGAGTTGCATTAAAAATTTACTGCAACTAATACTTAATGCCTGGTGATTTTGCGATTAATTGATGCCACGTTTTTGCCCTTTGAAGGTTGACTGAATTGTTGATTGATTGCCCACGATCTTTACCATTTAAATGTGATTGCGTTTGTTGTTATTAACCATGAATTTTCCAAAGAAATGATCTTTGCATCTTCCTATTGAATGCCCATGATTTTTACCATTTAAATGTGATTGAGTTTGTTGTTATTAACCACAAATTTTCCAGAGGAATGATCTATGCATCTTCCTGTTGAATGCCCACAATTTTTACCATTTAAATGTGATTGAGTTTGCTATTAATAACCACGAATTTGCCAGAGAATTGATATTTGTGTCTTCTTGTTGAATGCCCACGATTTTTACCATTTAAATGTGATTGATTTTGTTGTTATTAACCATGAATTTTCCAGATAAATGATCTTTGCGTCTTCCTGTTGAATGCCCACGATTTTTACCATTTAATGTGATTGATTTGTTGTAATTGACCACAGATTTTCCATAAAAGATTGACTGAGTTTGTTGATGAAGGGACACGATTTTTATAAATTAGAATGATGACTGCATTTTTCGGAATGCCTACGATTTTTGGCCTTTATTGATGACCACGATTTGCACAACAATTTTCTGGTATATTAAATGATAGTATTGAAGTTTTCGTTCTATTGTGTTTTGCACAACGATTGCTTTATTTATTGTTGACAACCCATTCCAGATATTACAATTGGGTATTTAGATGGTCGTAGTCCACAACAAAAAATTATCCTCAATATTTTTAATTCAAACGTTATATCCATCATCTTTGAAGAAGATCCATTTGAGAAGCAATTAAAAAGTGATCAGGGAAATCACAATTGAATTAGGATGAATGGGAGATAATTTTTAGCATCGAAATTGACCTGCATCATTACGTTTCCTAACCATGAACTGATGATAATATCTTATTCATTAGAAGAATAACCTTAATGAGGTCACATACATTTAATCCAACCAACTACCCAACATAATATATGTAAACGATTTACTAAATACAATAACAGTAAGGAGAGTAGAGATCGAATCTCTGGATTTGTGCACGAGTAAAGAATGATAACTTTAAGAAGGATGTATATATATAAACAACCAATTCACCAATGTAGTAGTTGTTAACGAATTTACCGTTTCCTTCAAAGTTAAATCCATTTAACAATTTCACCACAATACCGTAACAGAAACTTAATCACTAGAATTTAATTCTCGACCGCTTATTATTGGTGATTAATCTCAGAATGCCAATTTAGATTGTCCTTAATGTTAATTTAAATTAACATATATTGACTTAATTGCAATTTAGAATTGTTGAATTCAATGCTAATATAAAATTGTAAATGGTGACTAATTGAAATTTGGCTTCAGATGGGTAATCTATGTTATTTTTAGACTGTCAGTATGGACTATTTTAGACGTGATTAATGGTTGGGATGTTGACAACGTCTTATGTTGGTTAGCATCTTCCTTGTGTTGTCCTTTGGCATTTCATCGACCTGTTGTTGGGGTTGGGGTGTGGTTTTCTATCGGTATTCAGTTTCTAGTGTGTCGGATTTATCTAGAGTCCTCGGTCCTGATAGGATGAGTGGTGCCAAGGTTGTCGACGTGTCTATCACCTGGGGATGGCATGATTCTTGACAAGGGGACCATGGCACACCCTATGGGATAGCGGCGAATGATATCTTGGCCGGAGTCGGTGCGTTATGTGTGAGTGTTGTTGGGCGTTGTAGGTTGCTTTTGGTGCATGGGTTGAACGCCTTTAGGTGTTGGGTTCGCGCGCCTTAAGGTTCTCATCTTGTTTGTCTAGGTCATTGTGTCAGGATGGGGATGTTGTCCCTTAGCTCGTAGGCGTCGTCATGTTTGTGTCGAGCGGGTAGTCATTCCTCCATGTTATTTTGTGCATGTTTTGCCCAGTCGCCCTTGTGCCTGTGTGTGGTGTCATAGTTGCATGTTTCCTGGGTTGCGTGATTTTGTTCGTCATCTATGGTGTGGTCAAATTATTGTAGTCGTTGCATTATTTCCCTAAAAACAAAAACAAAAAAAATCACTTCTGCTTTGCTTGTAGTCGTAATGAAGGAGGCGTTACAGCAAGCCACGTCACTCCAGGACTACATCTTATGGGGATGTACAGCTTCTCCTACCAGCAAATATACCTAAAGTGTTGAAGTTCGAAGTCACAAATTAACATTTGGTCGTTGATCTAAGATCCTACAAAATATTTCTTGACCGTCCAATCAAGTATAGTGGAAGGATAGAGTAAGCATGAATCACAAAGTAATGCTAACCATTGATCTACTTTGGGAGCATTCTCGACCGTTGATCAAGCATAGTGGAAGGATAGTGTAAGTAGAGGTGTTAACCAACAACAAGGGGTCACCACAAATTTATGAATTATTCGATAGGTAAACACTCTAGAGGGATTGAACTACTTCAGAGTTTGAGTATCCCAGAGTCTTGGAGTCATGAATAGATGAATACCCGGAGAGCGGGAGATATGTTGTGCCTAATTCTACGGTCCTATCTCCTAGACATATGAAGGTTATAAAGCAGGGAGTTTTGATACATCCTTCGACGGAATTTTCTCTGGAAGAGTTGGAAGACAACAAAGGTTGGAGTCCCAAAACACCTAATTCCCGAAGTGAACAAGAATTGTCCACTCAACTGCAAATCAAGTCCCGACCATCGATTTGTTTGAAGCCTCTAGATAATCCAATTTCATCCATCCAATAGAAGATTAAATATTGACCGTCCAATCTATTAGTGAATATAGTATATGCACTTCGATGAAATGTACTCCAGGAGGATTAAATGACTACAAAGGTCGGAAGTCCTGAAAACCGAAGTACCGGAGAACCTGGTTCCATCACCGATCACATGATAAGGTAAATAAGGTAAATGGGATAGAAGTAAATAAGTCCATGGACACTTTAATACAGTCCCATGTAGAAGAATAGGGGCGGAAGAATAAAGCGCTAGGAACAACGCTTAAATGGATAAGCCCGTGGTTTTTAGCCCATGGTCATTTGAACATTGGGTTGAGGGAAGTGCCTCATACATAATTCATTTCTTTAAACAACTTAGGGCATGTAGATTAATGTGACAGAGATTAACATCATAACAATACAAAGAGCAGATAAAATCTCGAATATAATATGTTGGCAAACTTGGGAACACAACATAAGCATGGGAAACATATAATGAGTCGGTCCATTTTTGTGATCAAATCATGTAGACGAAATTCAAACCAATATTAATATTCTAATTAATTGAGAAACTTACACAATAAATTAATGAATAAAATGGGAAGATTATCTATGTTAAATGAAATAAAGAGATGCAATGTTTCATGTCAAAAGACACAATGGTTCAATCCTATACCTATTGAAATACTATATAAACCAGAAGTAGTGGTGAATCTTAGGGTGTCTTGGTGGATTATATATATATATATATATATATATANATACATATATAATGGATTGGATGGAAGTTCATTCTATCAAGTTGGTGTCTGTTTACAAGCTGAGTCTTGTTATGAGGGTTGTATTCCTCACATCTCAGTTGGATACGAGATCAGCAAGTTGGGTCTTGTTATGAGGGTTGGCTTCCTCATTTCTCAGTTGGATATGATAACTACAAGTTGGGTCTTGTATCAGAGAGTTGGATCTCTCATATTCAGTTGAAGTTGAAGATATTAAAGGATTGGTTTTATTTGTATTCATTCAAGTTAAATAAATAAAAGAAAGATATTTTGTCTACTTCATACAATTTGTGTTACACATGTTTGTGAATAATTAATTGAGCTAAATATATCTTATTCAGTTAATTCAGTTAATCTATGAAAGTGTGAAAATCAGTCAAAAGTTCTAGACACTTATTCACCCCCCTGCTCTCAGTGTCAATGTGTGTTTCAACAAATTTTATTATCGACGATGTAATCCTCTTGTCTTCTCATTGCATGACTCTATGAATTTTAGTTGTTTAACATAGAGGGAATCTCCCAACATACTCATGCTCCATTTTAGATTGCCAACATAACATATGTGCAATCCCTTTTCATCACTCACCGCATTCAAGACAACAATTCGATCATTACTATCCAACATTCCAACGGGGCGTAAACCAAATGAAAAACCATGAAATCCACTTAAGCAACCCCACAAACCTAAGTTGAAGAACCACCAAGAAGAACCCCCACAAATCAGATTCCACCTATATAATTTATTTTCTACTTTATATTAGATTATATAATCTAATCATCAACACACTAATTTATTGAATACATTTATCTCACAACAACTTATCAATCATCATAAGAGTAATGACAAAGCCATTGTTTGATCAATTTTTTTTCTCAATGCATCTCACTCAAAATGTTGGCATTTTCAAAAATACTAAAGATGTATGATAAGGTGGTATTTATTGTTGGATAGTTGTTTGTCATTGATGTCAACCCTTGGATAAGTTCAGAAGCCCCAAAGGTGTGGTCATGAATCCTGAACTTGTTTGAGTAAAAATAGGATGAAGGACAGTGCAAATGCATGTAACACACTCGTAGATAGATATTCTTTGTCATGTTGTTTCCAACGGTAGGTGGTACACCATGTAGTTCCTCGCGGTTAAGGAGATATTCCCTCATGAAGTGTCAAGACTTGAAGAATGGTTAAGAAGCCCCTAAACAGTTGCAACAAGAAGTTACAAGTAATTAATTAAAGGGTAAAGTGGTTATAAAAATAAAGTACAGGTCGAACCTAAAGTTAAGGAAAGAAGCCACTTTGAAAAGATATAAATACACCTCAAGGAGCTTCTCACTAGATGATACACACACACAATTTTATTGAATATATTTTAAGTGAGAAAGTGATCTATTGGTAAATCTGAGACAATGAATCTAAGGCAGTGAAGGAGTACAATAGAGAAGTTTCAATATGGCTTGAGGTATGTATTTGGTACATTGTTGAGGCATTGGCACATGCTTGAGGCACAACTTTGGTGAATGTTTTGAGGCACATCTTTGGCACATGTATGAGGTACATTTCTTGGTGATGTTGATGCATGTTGAGACACATCTTGGTGATGTTATGGCACATTTCTTATAGCACATATTTTGTTATTTGGTTGAGATATGGTACGTGGTTGATGCACAAATTTTGGTACATGGCTTTGTCACATGCTTGAAGTATATGGTTGGTTGCATATCATTGATGTTATGGTACTTTCTCTTGGAATATATTATGGTACATGGTGTATGGCATGATTGAGACATGTCATGAGTTATATGGTATATGGATGAGGCACATCTCATGGTACATGGTTGATTCATGCTATGGTACATATTTTTGTACATGGTTGATGCATGATATGGTACAGGTTTAGGTACATGTTTGATGCATGATATGGTATAGGTTTTGGTACATGGTTGATGCATGATATGGTACACATTTGTCACATGAATAAAGGCATGTTTTAGTGATGTTGAGCATCTGGTTGAGAGATGTTCTTGGTGATGATATATGTGAGTGGATCTGGTTTAGTTGATGTTGAGTATCAGTGACATATTGACAATGACAGGTCGATGACAGTATATTAGTGACAATGGCAGGTTGATGTGAGAGGGATAGTGACAGGTTGATGTGACAATGACAATGACAGGTTGATATATCAGTGACAATGAAAGTGACAGTATTAGTGGTTGTGACAGGTTGAGTCTACACTTATATTTTAGGGCGACAGGATGGGGCAAGGAAAGGGGGTCGTAGCCTCCTTCTGATTGGTGATAAAGAACACAGGGTGTTGGAGCTTCCTTCAGGTTGTATCTTGTAAATCAGGGGGTTGTGGTCTCCTTCTGGTTGGAGCCATAGAACATAGGGAGTTGGAGCTTCCTTCAGGTTGGAGAATGTAAATTAGGGGGTCAGAGCCTCCTTCTAGTTGTAGTTGGAGAATTCAGAGAGTTGTAGCTTCCTTCAAGTTGGATTCTATAAACAGAGGGTTGGATGCTCCTTCTAGTTGGTGTTGGATAATTTGGAAGTTGGTGCTTCCTATGAATGTAATCTTTGATATATAAGAAAGAATTATGTGGTTTCTCCCATTTGGGTTTCAACCTAAATTTATGTGTATTGTGCATGTGGTTATTTGATGTGATATTGTTGAATGGTATTGTTTATGGTTATATGTTCATGAAATTTTAAATGAAGGAATAAGTGATAAGTTGTTGATGATTACATATTCTGGTTAAAAGTGGTAAAATTTTCATAATATTGATTCAGCCTCCCCTCTCCCCTCTTAGTATTCCAACAATTGGTATCAAAGCATCTCCTTCAATAATCAGTCTAATTGTTGGAAGGCAGATCATGGATTGCACTAAGAATGGAGTATCAAGGTTTAATGGTAAATATGGTATGAACTATGAAATATGGAGCAGAATAATGAAACCATTTTTACAAGCACAAGGATTTGACATTTTGAAATCAATTTTTACAGGATACACTACTTCAAAGAAACCAAAGATTGCAGCCAAGAAGGAATTGAAGAGAAACAACGAAATAGTAGTGGATTTCATCTTAGAAGGATTACCTGATCTGGTAAAAGACAAAGTGGGAAAATGTTAATCATCCAAATAACTTTTGGATAAGCTACATTATATCTACTTTAAGGAATCTCATCTTATCGTAGAACCAAAGCATGATAATCAAAATAAAGAAGATGTTGAAGCCAAAAAAGAAGGAAGATGATAATTATGTCAAAAAAATTGAGAAGAAGAATATTGTGAAGTAGGTGTAATGTATTTTGAGGATGAACTAATCAATGCTTTAAGTGAGCTAAATAAAGACAGAAGGAAAATAATTCACTCAAAGAATAATTGTTCGAGCTAAAGGAAAGTTCTGGAAAAGTCGGGAAAGTTGTCATAAATCTAAAATCTCAGCTCGACAAAGCCAAAGTGATTGAAGAAACTCTCAAGGATCAGTTGAAAGAGAAACGGTCGTTAGAAGCTAAAATAAAGGAAGTGGAGAAGAGAGAAGGAATTTTGACAAGTCATATTAAATAAATATTTGAGGACTTAAACAAGCTTGAAGTAGAATTCAATAAAAAAGAAAGAAGACTTGAAGAAGAAATCATCACCTTGAAGACCCAACTTGAAGAAGCAAAAAGAATAGATGAAGTTATGAAGATCTAGATGGTGAAGAAAGAAGAAGATTGTGAGAAGCTTGAAGAAGAAGTTGTCACATTAAGAGTTAAAGTTGTCAAGATTGGCAAGAATGTTGAAGAGAGAGGAAGCTCTACACCATCAGTAAAGAAACTTGAAGAGAAATGTTATAGGCTACTAGAAAGGAATAATGAAGAGAAGGTTGAAGTTATGCAGAAATCATCAGAGGCCCTATCAAGAAGGAAGAATGTGAGCCCTAAAAAAAGAACATTCCAGAAATGGAGAAGACCCAAGAACAAGATTACAGAAGAGACAGATATCAATCAAGACCCTCCACTTTTAGGTATCAAAGAAGTTTCAATCATTTTGAAGGAAACACCAGAAGAGAAGATCGTGATCATCCAAGGCATGAATTTAGAAGGACTACATCACAAAGAACATCATTCACTCCCAGTATCAAAGTTTCTTTTATGTTTATTGTTTTACTTGTAATAACTTTGGACATTAAGTTGTATATTGGAGAGATTATGGAAGAAATGGTCAAGAAATAAATGTTTATGTGGCCCCACATAATATATAATGTTATAAATTCCACAAATATGGACACATAGCTTGTGATTGTAGAAGCATAATGGATACTTCCATAAAAGAAAACAATGATATCAAATGCAAGAAGGTTTGGAAAAGAAAGAAAGAACAGGTGAATGAAGAACACCAAGAATTCATACTCTCAAGATTTGCAGTAGTACGAGATCATGACAAATTTATGGGAAAAAGGGAAGATATCAGAATTCAAGAAGATGATGAAGAGGAAGATGTCAAAATTTAGGAAGATGATGAATCCATAGGTGAAGTGAAATATTAATCCACATTAGGGCGGCTCCATCCACCTTTATGAGCCATCTGACTTGGAGACTCCCAGTAAATATGAATATTGAAAAGGGGGAGTCTAAGAAAAAACTCTATAAATTAGAGAACTATCTTTCGAGTAGTCTGAAGTGTTTGTAGAGTTTGGGAAGGCAGTTTTAGAGTGGTTTGATGACATAAGTGCATAATGTCTTGTGACAGTTTGATTGTTTGAAAAGCAGGAATATGTTGTAATCAATTGCAGCAGATGGTTCACCATTATGTGCAATTGAGTAGAAAAATCATGGACAGTTTTATAACGAAGATGAATTCATGAGACACTTAGCATGTATAGTCATAGAAGATGCAAAATAGTGGATGAAGGCATATTGACATGTGGAATGAGTTAGTCATAGGAAGGAAAGTAGTGAAAGGAATAGCAAGACAGAGATAAACTTTCAGGAAGAGTTATACAATCAAGAGAAGATTGTTGGATGACTATTGCATTTATGTCAATTTAGATGACAAGCCTTGAATATTTGAAGTCAAGTAACTTTGAATGATTTATATATATTTCATTGAATTACAAGAGGAAGCACTAATGGACAAGAAGCACTGGAAGAGAGGAAATGAAGAAAGTAAAATAATCCCCACATTGATCTACATGGCGTCTTGCAGAGAAGTCAAGGGGAGAGAAATCGTCAGATAAAGAGATTAGGAAAGAAAGATCAGAAGCATGAAAACAGGGGGAGACATATTGACATGAGGAGTTACCTTTTTTCCCAAGATGTCAAAGGGGGATAAAGAGAAATATCAGAAGCATGAAGACAAGGGGAGAAACCCCAAGGGGAGATACCCTTTTCCATTGGTGTTAAAGGGGGAGAGAAACATCAAAAGAGAAAGATAAGGAGAGATGGTCACAAAGGGAGTATGAGTGTTTCCATCAATTCCAAAGGGGGATGTTGTTGTATAGTTGGTTTTCATTGATGTCAACCCTTGGAGAAGTCTGGAATCCCCATAGGTGTGGTCATGAAACCCAAAGTTGTTTGAATAAAACAAGGATGAAGGATAATGCAAATGCATGTAACACACTCATAGATGGATAGTCCTCGCCATGCCCTTTCCAATGGTATGTGGTACAACACATAGTTCCTCAAAGTTAAGGAGATATGCCCTCATGAAGTTGCAAGAACCATAAAATGGTTCAGAATCCCCTAAAAGGTTGCAACAAGAAGTTACAAGTCATTAATCAAAGGGTAAAGTGGTTATAACAAGAAATTATAGGTCGAACCTAAAGTTAAGGAAAGAAGTCACTTTGAAAAGATATAAATACACCTCAAGGATCCTCTCATTAAATGACACACACACACAAGTTTATTGAATATCTTCTAAGTGAGAAAGTGATCTATTGGCAAATCTAGGACGATGAATCTGAGGCAGTGAAGAAGTGAAAAGGAGAAGTTTCAGGATTGCAGGTATGCGGGGTTTTTCCTAAGAAAACCCTAATTTAGCTAGCCCCTATGAGTCAGGCTACTAGTGTCCCGCGAGCCACCCCCATGGGTTGTACGACCCGCATCACGTGAGGCCATGTTAGATCACTAGTCTCTAACCAACGAAGTTGAAGCGAATTTGAGAAAAATGCTTGTTCCAAGTTGTTGAAAATTTAAGCAAGGTATGATGATGTACCAAGTCTAATACAGAGTTATAGGTATGTTAATATGCATGTTTTGTGGGTTAAACATTGGTGATGTTATGATGCATTCTTGAGGCATGTCTTTGGTACATTGTTGAGGCATTGTCACATGATTGAGGCACATATTTGGTGCATGGTTTGAGGCACATATTTGGTACATGTATGATGATCCGAATTTATGAACGGAACAAAATGAAAACACATATTTATAATATTAACATAGAGACACAATAAATAATAACAGAAATACAGTAAAACTTGACTTCTATTAAATAAGAAATATGTTGAAACTATAAAATGCAGACTGAAAACAAGCTTCCTAGAATGGTGGTAGTGTATCTCTGATAAGAGATGTGACGAATGATCATTCGCAAGAAGATCAGTATAATGAGGCTTTGAAAGAATTTTTACAATAAAAATGAATTCCAAAACCCTAGACATCCAAAAACCTAACCCTAGGAAATGAAGCACCAAAAGTCATGTGGGCCCCATTGGGGTAAGTTAGTACATCAACTTCCTAGGGTCGTAACTTTTGCATACGATCTCTGTTTAGGGAGAATGATAGCTCGTTGGAAAGGTATCCACAAGGAGATTCATTTTTTGGGCTCAATTAGAGCCTTTATATTTATAAAGGTCCCTGATTGTGATAAAATGTCGTTTAGGCCCTCAAAATGGCCCCAAAATTTTGGGACCTAAAAAACTGCTAAAAGATTATTTTGAGCCATTCGGAATAGGTGGGTTGCCACCGAGATCCTCCTGGATGAATCCTCCCCCCTCAATAATCAATGGTATCCATTGCATTGAGTTATCCCATCATATGAGGAAATTTATGTTGAATTTGGCCCCGGGTGAGCCACTTGCCTTGGTGTAGGAGTTTCCCTTCTTTGACAACTCAATAAAGATGGATCCTCTGCTGGTGAGTTCCATTGACCTGTGTGTCCACAATTTGATTGGTGGATTCTTGTTCCATGCAGTCATGGTTGATCTCTATTGGTGTTAGTTGTTCTGTTATCTTTGAGGTGTCCAATAATGGTGGAAATTAGGGTCGAAGGAGGTCCACATTGAACATTGGGTGCAAGCCAAGGAAGGGGGGAATGTTTAGCTCAAAATCATTGTCACCCATTGTTGGGCCCGAGATATGATCACTTTCATGACAGTTATTATACACTTTTTCCACATGTACATATGTGTTTTTCATACTTTAAAGGATCTTTTTGAAGAATTTCATGATAAAATGGTATGATCGCCATAAGGTACATGTAATTCATTTTTAATGATTGAATCAAGTATAATTCATCATGTTTTATGATTTCTAAGAGTTAATTCATGTTTTTTGGTGTTACAAGGAAAAAACGCACTATGTTTCTAGTTCTGACACTTGATCTGGCACTTGATCCGACACTCGTTCTGGCACTCGATCCAGCACTCTGTCCAGCACTGTGTATTGCACAAAAACCAAGGGTGAATTGGCGGTTAAGGTATTGGCAACCAGTGACGGAAAAATCGGGCACATGGGTTTTGTTTATCCTTGCCCCCTCCATCTACTGAGCTCCAGACAACTCAGTTTCAGTTGTCCAAAGAGGGTGATTATTGGCTCTCTCTGTTTTGTCAGTTAGGGCATCATTTATTGTATTTTGCCGAAATTAGAAGTGGTTTGACCCTCTTGTGGTCGACCACTTGGTCTGTAAGCTTATAAATACTGCTAGGATGGTCATAAGTAGCATAACCAAGTAGAAGAACCAATGTATTGGAGACAAACTCGTTTTTCTATATTTTTGAGTTTTTACATTGCCAGAACTGTGTTTTCAATTGTTAATGGTGAATTCATCTCGTTAAGCTCATGGTGTGCTTTTAGAGAGTGACCATGACTTACTGGGGGGTCACCAACAGTTTGGTAACTGTCTTCATGTTTATTTATGCATTTCTTAATTTAATTGCTCTTTTTATTTTTTGTACATGCATGTTTTTTTTATTGTGTTAACTAGTTTGTTGTAGTTTAATTGTTTTAATTGTTTTGAAGGTTAGAATGATGAGATGTATTAGCATGCACTGATATTGTAGAATAGGAACAGACTTGCAAGTCTCTATACTAACCCCATGTGCATTTAGATGTTAGATTGTTCTTTCTTTTATGATTTTATAGTCAAGTTTAAAACAAAATTTTAATTAGACTAGAACGAAGTTTTTATTTGGGTTCTCTTCGACAAGGATTTGATGGATGGATAGAGTTAATTTCAGTTTTTAATGATATATTGCTTATTTTAGTTTTATATGGATTTTGCTTACTTAGTTGTTGGTTAATGTAGTTGTTAGTTTACTTTTTAATGTCATGTCTTAATTTGTGTTTTTAATCATTTCTTTATTGCAGTTTGAATTATTAGAATAGATATAGTATAGTTTTCATTTTACATAATTTCCTTTCTAGAATTAAATTGTAATTATATTTCTTAGTTAATGGTTGAATCTTGTTTTGCTTACATAGTGTAGAAGTATAATGATGATTTTGTTATGTTGTTGATGGTTCATATATGAATATGCAAGGTATTTAACATTGTTTTGTCATGGCTAAACTCTCATTGGATTGTTTAATCCATACCTGTCACTTTGCCATTGAGATTAGTGTTGAGCTTATACCACTGGAAATTTCCTTTGTTGTCAAGTGCCATCGAGATATCATCTTGTACCAAAGACATTCACACAACCAACAACATTATATTTGAATTGTCATAGGTTAAAAAATAGTTTTCCTGTTTTCGTAGATTAAAGATAGTTTCTTGCTTTCGTAGATTAGAAGATATAGTTTATCTGCTTTCATAGATATAGTTTCTTGCTTTCATAGATTAGAATAAAGTTTTATTGTTGTTGTAGGATAGATAGATTTTGCTTTGATAGATTAGATAGTAGTTTGCTTATTATAGATTAAGCATTAGTTGGTAGTTCTTCTTCCTTTCAATAAAATAGATTTCCTTTCATGCATTAGAAATAGTTTTGCATTGAGAATTTAGTCAAGTTGCCTCTTAGATTTTGTTTCCTGCATTAGAAATAGTTTTTCATTGAGCATTTAGTCCACTTTCCTCTTAGGCTAGATAGTTGTTCAATGAGAAGTTTTACTTTGATTACTTGTAGTAGTTAGTTGTCTTTGTTTACTTGTCTATTTTTTTTAGTAGGTTAGATAGTCGTCTTTTTCTTTAGTAGGTTAGTTAGGTGTCTTTACTTACTTGTCTATTGCTTTAGTAGGTTAGTTAGGTGTCTTTGTTTGCTTGTCTATTTTCTTTAATAGGTTAGATAGGTTTTTTTTCTTGCTTGTTTATTTATTTGCTTTCATAGGGTAGTTGCTCATTGAATGTAGGTTGGCAAGTTAAAATAGTTTGCTTTTGTTAGTTTCTCATTATTATGCTTAGTAGTTTTCCTTTGCTTATTGTTGAACTACTTTTCTTTGAATAGGGTTTTTGACTTGCTTTTCTTAGGACTATCCATCGATCCTTGGCCCAAAAGTACTTAAGTTACATAGTTTCAATTTGCTTAGTAGGGTTTGCTCATTAGATAGCTTTGCTTGAGTAGATTAGCCTTAGATAGCTACCTTCCTTAGTTAGACTATACTCCTACAAACCCTTATACCTTTGGAATATATTTTTCTATAACTCTAAGTTTACTTAGCCCGGGTTGACAATTTAATTGAGGGTTTTTAGTGTGTTTTTAGTGCATATATAACACCCATCATTTTTGGCGTCGTTGTCAGGGAGTTGTCTCAAGGTAAGAAGTAATTAGGAATTAGACCATTTATAGACCTTAGCATTAGTTTGGTGGGGGGGGACTTTAAGACGAGAGGTAAGAACCTACGCATCTGCTATAGCAGGTTCCCCCAAACCCAATGGTAGTTTTTCTTTTTGTTCTTATTTTTCATGAATAGACCTAGAAACCAAATGGTAGCTTTTTCTTTTTGTTTTTTCTTTCTTTCATGAATAGGCCTAGAGACCCACAAGGTAGATACATTAAATCAAAATCAAACCTTTCAACCAAGGTTCCTTCCGATCTCTTTGGGGGAAGGAATGTTCCGCTCATAAAATCCGCAAACTGATACCAAAAAATAGAAGCTAGCTCAAGTCCCAATATGTAATAGTCTCTGAAGGGACTAATACAGGGGGCACTATAGAACAAGAAATTGAAGCATCAATCATATTGGGACAAGACACAAGACCACTCGAGTCTTCCACAAAACCAAACAATACAACCTTTGCTTTTACACCACCACTAGGGGACCCTAACTTTAAATATATCATAGACCCTGAACAGGTGAATCTTTTGTTTGTAGTTCATCCAATGTAATTATCTCTCAAATTGACACAGAAACTTTGGCACCAATAGTCTCAACCGGCTCGCGTAGAGTCCCAAATATCCAATCCATAGGAAGACCTTTCCATCAAAGGGAAACCTTGTTTTCTTCAAAGACAAAACCACCTAGGTACTCTCTTTTCGGAAATCAATCCAATATGGATGATCAGGAAGACCATAACAATGTAAGACATGGAGAGGAAGAAGAAACTGGAAACCAAACCGAAACTACCTTTGGGTTTCCGATTTTAGACACCACTCTGAATGTCAACATGAAGAATATTCCTCTCTCAGCATTGCCTACCTTTTATGGTAAAAATAGTGAAGATCCAGACACCTTCCTATTTGAATTTGACATCTTGTGTAGGAGTTACAACTACATACAAGATGCCCAGAAATTAAAATTCTTTCCTGCCACCCTCAAAGACTCTGCACTAAGATGGTTCATGGGGTTGGGAGAATCCAGTATTAGGTCTTGGGAAGCCATGAAAGACATATTTCTCAATAAGTACCAAGACTACTTCAAGACCAAAGAATCTCATAATGACATTTTTTAAATCCAACAATTAGAAGACGAAACCCTCGAATATTATATGGAAATATTTGGTTATATCTCTCAAAAGTCAAAATACCTTGACCTCCCAAAGGATGCAATTAGGGCTCTTTTCTTTAAGGGAATTTTAGAAGAATATTTAGAGATCCTTAACCTGATGGAATCAAGTGACATCTCTCATAAACCTTTTTCTAAAATATGTGAAATGTGTAAAAATTACTCAAGAAGTAGAGCCAAAATGGGAAAGAATGTTTGGGGCCATTACAATAGAAGCTTAAAACCAGTTAGTTCAGGTGGTATTACGAGAGAAGAGATAGGGAACCTTTTAGAAAAATTTAAGACTGACATCTTAAGCACAATAGGTTCCCAGTTGGATACCCTTAAACTCAAAAAGAAACAGGAGGAGGAAGATGTAGGAGGAAGTATTCCTTAAAAGAATGCCCATTAGATAACATTTCAGTTTGTGGCTTCTATACAGAAGACCATGTGACTGAAAAATGTCCATCATTGCCCAGTTTATTAGCCATCTATAGGAGTGGAGATCCTGATGAGTCTTCTTATGCACCTAGGAGGCCATGGCAGCCTAGGAATCAACCCACATACCCGGATCTACAGTCTCAAGTTCCACCCTATTATCAACAAAAATAGTGGAACTCACCAAGTTGGCAATTTTGGTCTAATCAGTGCCAACATCCTTGGATTCAAGGATGCAGGGGAGGACACAACCAAGGAAAACCTCAAGTTCCACCTATCTCTATGTCCAACCATCCTTATCCTTAGTTCTCATCAAACACTCCACAACTTTTTCTAGGTTTTGTTCCACCACCTTTACCTCCTATTCCACAACAACAGCCGCTACAATTTCAAAATGAAAGCTCCCCGAGACCAACACTATTATCGACACAACCAGTGTCGAACCCCAATAATAAACCCCCTCAACCTCCTAAAATGTTGAGATGCAGGCCTTCCCGACATATGTTATTACTCATGTTCCATTACAGGAAATTCAAATAAGATCGGGAAAAGTTATAGATATGCAAAGACCTTCAATAGTCATCCAGGAAGAAGAAGAAGAAGAAACCATCAAACAACCCATGGATGACACTAGGTGGGAAGATGTTATTATCTCGAAGAATCAAGAACCCAAGCTCCCCCAAAATGAACCTTTACAAATTACGAAGGTCCCTCCTTATCCAAACCGATTGGTAATCGAGAAACCTACTACCCGACCAGAATTTGACATTTTGAATGAATTGAAAAATATTTGTGTCAAAATTCCCCTACTTCAAGTCATTAAAGACATTCCAATCTATAGTAAGGTAGTCAAAGAATTGTGTATTAAGAAGCTAGGTAGGAAGCAGAAGGAACCTCCTACAGTACATTCGATAGGAGGACTCTCTGAGTACATATCAGAGCATCCAAAGCTATCAAAATATGGGAATCCAGGAAACCCCGTAGTGACCATAACCATTAATGAGGTCGCCATTGGAAACACTCTCATAGACCTAGGAGCAACCATCAATGTTATGACCTATACTACCTTGGAACAATTACAGTTACAACCTCTTCAGCCTACCCCAACCATTTTGGAATTAGTAGATAAGACTAGGGTTATACCTGAAGGGATTTTAGATGATGTCATGGTTACTTTAGCCTCATGGGAGTACCCCGTAGATTTTCTTGTCATTCATTCAAAGGATCTTGCCATAGGCCATGCTGTTATTTTGGGAAGACCTTGGCTAGCCACAGCCAATGCATTTATTGGTTGTAGAGAAGGAAAAATCACCATCTCAAATGGTCTCTCTATCCAGAAGCTCACCATTTACCCTCCAACTCAACCTATTATGGAGAATCTATGGTGGATTGAATGTCCATGCGAGAATGAAGACTGGGAAGAATCGGTATTTCCTAGTGACCATGCAAGGGAACTTTAGGAACATACACCAGAAAATGTGTTAAACCAGTTCATTTATGTTATCACATGTGTGGATTTTCCACAGTCTTTTACCCAATTTGAGTACATGTTTGGGGAAGAATTTCAAGAACAATTAGACCCATCCATTTTGTCTTCGACATCTTTTTTTTTCGAAATAGATGAGTCTACCATGTCTTATACTATGCCCTACGAGATTAGTCCAGGGAAATTTTTACATATAAACTTCGGGCTAGATACAAACCAACAGAAACAGTTAGCAGATATCCTTAAAGAAAAAACAGGAGCATTTGCCTCGGAATACACTGACATGAAGGGTATAAACCCTGACACATGCATCCATCACATATATACCCAGGGGGAAGTGACACCTGTTAGGCAACCCCAGAGAAGGATGAACCCACCACTCAAAGACATAATCAAGGAGGAGATTCAAAAGTTGCTAAATGTCGGATTTATCTATCCCATCTCCGACAGTAAGTGGGCATCCCCGCTTGTAGTGGTTCCAAAGAAAGTGACCAGGAAATGGAGAATTTGTGTTGATTTCCTGGAACTCAACAAGGCCACTCTGAAAGACTACTTTCCTCTCCCTTTCATTGACCAGGTTCTAGATACATTGTCCGGAAAGAAGTATTTCTCCTTTCTAGATGGGTACAGTGGGTACAACCAGATTCTTATAGCACCCGAGGACCAGGACAAGACTACCTTTACTTGTCCTTAGGGAACCTATGCCTATAGGGTCTTACCATTTGGATTGTGTAATGCTCCTGCCACATTTCAACGAGTAGAACTAGGGATATTTGTCGATCTTATTCATGATTGTGTGGAGGTCTACATGGATGACTTCACAGTCTATGGCAACACTTACCAGGAAGCCTTAGACAACTTAGAAAAAGTCCTCATCAGATGTTAGGAAATGAACCTATCTCTGAGCCATGAAAAATGAAAAATGTTGTTAATTGAAGGAGTGGTTCTAGGACATCATGTTTCATCTGAAGGGATAAAAGTCGAACCTGCAAAGATTGAGGTCATTATTAGACTTCCACACCCCAAGACACTAGAAAGAGGTCAGAAGATTTCTTGGACATGTCAGATATTACTGACAGTTTATTGAAAATTTTACAAAGATTGTTGCACCTATGTTTGGATTATTGATAAAAGATGTTGATTTTTTTTTGGACTGAGCAATGTCAAACTTCCTTCGAAACCCTGAAAGCTAATATGTCTGTGGCACCAGTTCTTAGAGGGCCTAATTGGACTCTCCCATTTCATATATCCACTGATGTCTCCAACACCACAGTAGGAGGGGTATTAGAGCATAAAGAGGACCATCAGTCCTATGCCATTTATTTTGTAAGCAAGAACTTGTTCCCTACCGAGTTGAACTACACAGTCATTGAGAAAGAGTTCTTGGCAGTTGTTCATGCTATTAACAAGTTTCATCATTACATTACAGGTTATGAAGTATTTGTACATACCGATCACTCTGCCATTAGGTTCCTCATGAATAAACCTATAACTAATGGCCAAGTGACCAGGTGGCTTTTGTTATTGCAAGAATTTAACATCATTGTGCTTGATCGACCTGGAAAGGATAATGTAGTAGCTGACTTTCTTTCCCGAATAAAAAATGAGGATGATGATATCCCTGTAGATGATAGTTTCCCATTTGAGCACCTCTTTGCCCTCTTTGTCAATACCCTATGGTTTGTGGATATGGAAAACTATCTAGCCACTAGGAAGTTACCATCTCATTTGCCACCTCATGAAAAGCGGAAAATTATTACACAGAGTGCTAATTACTCTTGGGTTGGTCATGATCTTTTTCACACAGGTCCTAACTTGATTATTTGTAGATGTGTCTGAGAGGACGACATACCTTATATACTACGAAGTTGTCATGATGGACCATGTAGTGGTCATTTTTCTGACAAACGTACAACATATAAGGTATTACATTTAGGTTACTATTGGCCTAGCATTTTCAAAGATGCTACCAAGTATGTGAGAAGTTGTGATAGTTGACAAAGGATAGGAAGACCTACATCATCCGACGAAATGCTTTTGCAGGACCAAGTTATGATAGAAACCTTCGAAAAATGGGCCCTCGACTTTGTAGGACCAATTTCACCCATGTCCCATAGGAAGAACTACATTTTGGTTTGTACGGACTATGTCACCAAATGGGTAGAGGAAAAATCCCTATTCAGGGCTACAGAGAAGTCTGTTGTCGAATTTATCTATGAAGACATATTTACCTGCTTCGGTGTCCCTCGTGAAATTGTTACCGACCAAGGCATTTAGTTCACTTCCAAGCTGATGAAAGAGTTAATAGAAAAATATGGGATTAAACACCATAAATCTTCTCCAGACCACCCGCAAGCCAATGGTCAGGTAAAATCCACAAATAAAGTTTTGGAAGCCATCTTGACCAAGATTGTTCAGTTACATCACCGGGATTGGGTTGATAGGCTCCCAGAGGCTTTGTGAGCATATCGGACTACCTGGAAAAATACCACTGGACATACCCCTTATGAGCTAGTGTACGGGAAAAAAGTACTTTTACCTATAGAATTCCAAGTAAGGACCTTCTATATTGCCGCAGAATTAGGATTGAACCTAGATAAGGCTCAAAAAAAATGAGCCCTACAACTAAATGAGTTGGATGAAATCAGACAAGATGTCATCCAATGGACGATATTAATTCAAAACCAGAGGAGCAAGTGGCATGACAAGGTTATTAAGAAGAAGCACTTCCAACCTGGTGAATTTATTGTTTGATCTCGATTCAAAACCTTCAAAGGCAAACTCACCACCCAATGGTTGGGTCCTTACGATGTAGACACTGCATATGACAATGGAGCTGTAAAAATTAAAACAATTAACGATGGACAAGTCTCCTTTGTGGTAAATGGACACCGTCTTAAGTTTTATCATAAGCCCATTTCCAGAGAAGATTTTATGCAAGTCATGTCCACTGGCAAGGCATTAGCCTTAGTAGATGGGGAAGTCCCCCCTTATTCTTGAAAAATTTTCTGAATTTCCTACTGTACATATGTAAATAGTTTTTGAATTTTGTTAATAAGGCAACTCTAGAGGTTTCTGTAAGTAATTATTTCACCGGAGTACAAAGTTTCAAGGATCTTTCTTCAAAACATTGTTATACTTAAATTTTGTGTCTGTTAAAGCATTAAATGAATATTGACTTACTGTAGTTAGCCATATTTTTGCAAACATTCTCATTTTTTAAGGCATTCTAAAGCAGTTGCTCTTGAAACTCTTCACCACTATATAAGGAAGTGATACCATAACTATCAAGCCTAGAGGTCTCTCGTACAGTTTTTCCAAGAAACCTGAGTAAGTGATGTTGGATTACTGAGAGGGGGGGTGAATCAGTAATAACGTAATTATAATCCTTTTTCTTCAAATGTTATATCAATGTAGAATTATTATCCAAAAATGAGCAGTAATAAATAAACAATCACACACATGAACAGTACACCAG
>ML800388.1:104701-117393 GCA_009831015.1 Picea engelmannii
CATTCTCATCAAGGACAATACATATTATATTACATCAATCATCAATCAATCAATCCTTTGACATCAATCAATCACTTGACATCAATCAATGACATCAATCAATCAAACCATTGGCATCAATGACAACATGATCCAACATTCTTCAAAACATTGTTATACTTAAATTTTGTGTCTGTTAAAGCATTAAATGAATATTGACTTACTGTAGTTAGCCATATTTTTGCAAACATTCTCATTTTTTAAGGCATTCTAAAGCAGTTGCTCTTGAAACTCTTCACCACTATATAAGGATGTGATACCATAACTATCAAGCCTAGAGGTCTCTCGTACATTTTTTCCAAGAAACCTGAGTAAGTGAGTCAAGAGTCTTTATCAAAGAGTAACAAGGAAGTCTAATTAGTGGTTAGTCATGGAAACATCACAATAACTACAAAGAAGAATGTAAGTTCTAGCCTAGAGATGTTTTTTTGTTCTTTCTCAATGGTACCATCCACTACACACTAAATAACTTGATTATATCATATCTTTAGATAGGCCACGTCCGCTTAAGTACCCCTTACATCAGGACAATCACTAAGAAATATAACGAAAATTCATCCTCTAACATAAATACCATCCCAATTGAAAAAAAGGAGAGGAAAGAAAAAGTTGTTTTCAGAGTTGTTCCCCCATCTTCTTGCATAAGCAATCTTATACTAAAATCTTAAAGGATGGAGGGCCAGTCTCTGAGGGTTTAAGAGGCTAACCCGCTGGGATACTAAACAGGTCTTCTGGCAGGGGGTACCGGCATGTGGTATGACTAGGTAAACCCGTCGGAGTAATGAACGGGCTTGCTGGATGTGGGGCATTCTACCTAGCGAGGATGATAATCTGACAAAAATAAATCATAAATTTAAACTTGTCCTGATGTACGACATTACTTGCAGACAAAGCTGACATGGAGTATGTGTGGTTAAGATAAGGTTAATGAATCTCATAAACTTGCCATTGGGAAATAACTCTAAGACTATCTTGAAACTATCTTGCCTACCTCTTCTTATCTATATATAGGATCTCTTATCCTATAGGTGGGGCCATATTCTAACTGTCTCATTAGACCAAGCTGTGAAATTTTATCTTTACACTTAACATACTATAAATCTTCGACTATTGGGGGATATTGACTAGTTTCCTATACTTTTGATTGTGAGGTGTCACAATACTTAGGTGTGGGGGAGGGGACCATGAGCTGACAAATGATCATTTCCTAGAGAAGTACATATTTGCAAGATTTTTTGTATTCTTTCTATGATACAGGTTATTACAATGATAGTCATGTTATTTTTTAAATGCTTAAACTCATGTGTGTTATAAATTACTGAATACATACTTAACAGACCACTCTTTATCAGTTTATCGTTTCATTACAAATTTCATATTGTAGGTTTGACAATACATGTTTTATGCTTGCTATAACCCATTCATTGTAGGTTTTTGACATTATATGTCATATGAAATAAGATTGACTGAGCATGGAGCATCTTGCCTCTGCTCCTTAACTACTGTGATTGTCAAAAACACTTCAAACTTCTAGGCTATCCATTATAAGAGGTGAAAATGAACTTAACACAAAGGTACCAGATGAAGTACCGTATGAGGTGCCGGATGTGATGTTGTTTGAAGTGCCGAATGAAGTGCCATTGAATTGAATACCAGTAACTGTCCTAGATTCCAGGTAACTGGAAATCAATTACATTCAATTAAATTGGTTGCAGGCATTGATTGGATATGCTTCATATGTTTATGATCAAATTTCCAAGTTAAAAGACTTGGACATTGATATAAATACGCACCATTACATTTCCCCAAAGCTTGCCATCGAATTCGAATTTCCCACACATGGCAGCTCACGCGCACATGTGTGCAACGATTCCACCTTAAGTGCATCCAAAATCAGGTTGGGCACTCTATTATCTCTTTTTCCCTTGCCATTTTCTCTCCTCTGCGTTAAGAAATCACGCCCAACCTCTGCCACCTCGTCCTCTGTTCAAAACGCATTCGGCCTGTGCTAAATCCATGTCATTGCTTAGCTCGATTTCACCCTTGGTTGGTGAATTCCACCTCTGTCATAATGCCTAGGAGATACGAACCCTCCTCCTATGCAGACTTGTTTTCCATTCTCGAATTTGCACAGTACAGGGAAGTGTTTTTGCGCGTTGGTTGGGGGCCATTTCTGTCTAGCTTGCAGGGCCACGCTGATGGCCTCTCTATGCAATTTGTAGTTGGTTTCGATGGTAAGACATCACATGTAGGGTCTCTTACCTTTGAAGTCACAGAAGAGTCCATTGTTGCTACAACAAAGCTCCCAAGAATGGGAGATAGATGGTTCAAAAACCACCAATTGGCGCGCTCAAGTTACAACAGGGTGTTTAAGCCCGAATTCGAGAGCATTTCAGAAGAAAAAGGGTATGCTAAGGAGTGGATAAAGGAAGAATTGGTCAATCCCCTCATCGTCATCACAAGGTTAATTACATGTGAAGGTAGATACTCTACTTTCAAAGATTGTCATTTTAGATTGTTGGCTCATTTTCTATTCAACAAACCCTTGAACTTCCCCTTTTATTTTCTCAAAATCTTGGAGAAGATGTCTTCTCAAGTGAGGAAAAATGTGACTAATCCCCACAATAGTCTCTTCCAACATGGCTTGATCAAGCTCCTTTTTCTAGCCGAGTTAGAGAAACAAGGGAAAAATTGGGATGCCTTTATCTACCAATTTACAAACCCTTACTTGACAGTTAAGACTACCAAAAAGCCACTTAGCCTAAAAACTATCTCTCCATCCAAGCCTTTCTCTCCAAGAACCCCAAACTCCCTTGCACAAACCCTCTCTTTGCCAAAACAATACCAAAAGCTTTTTGATATCCCTACTTATTCATCGGGTAAAAAGACCAAGATCAAAGACCAAAAGAAGCCCATTGTTGACCCCCCAATGCCTTCACTCTCTCTTGATCCTACACCTAAAAAGCTCCAAGAAGTAATGCAACAAGACTTTCCCATCATTCCTACAAACAAGAGGGGAGCCAATCGATTTGGTAAGGGACCCTTTCAGAAGAGTACTCAGAACACAAGAACCAAGCCTTATGCAAAACCTCCACCTGCTTCGGATCCCATCCAAGTGTCCTCCAACCTTGAGATCCCTCATAAGAAACCTAGGGAAGTCTCTGCAGATGGATTAGAGCCACTAAGGAAAACAAAATCAGAACCTACCTCACCTTACCGATCTCCCATCACTCCTACTTCACCCATGCCCATTTTAGATCCTAAAACTGATAGATTGTCCACACCCCTCAAAGGATCTAAGCCTTCCTCAAAGATCACCGATTTTGTCCCAACCTAGAGAAACTACAAAAGGAAAACCATCAACTTCTCCAATAGTTGGAAGAGAGGAAGACACTAGATGTACACCTTCATCATGACAATGCAGTCCTTTAGGCAAAGGTCAACTCCCTTCAGCGGTCGGTTGGTGAAATGACTAAATCTAACCGCATCCTCAGAGCATAATTAAAGCAACATAAGAGGCACAAGGCTAAGTCTACACAGCAAGAAGGAGAGGCTTCCAAAGTTGATCCTCCTCAGCAAGCCTAGTCACGAGGGGTAACTTCTTTTTGTTTGCAATGGGACCTGAAAAATCGTAAGTGTGGGGGTAATGTTGGGCCCAAGATATGATCACTTTCATGACGGTTATTATACACTTTTTCCACATGTACATATGTGTTTTTCATACTTTAAAGGATCTTTTTGAAGAATTTCATGATAAAATGGTATGAACGCCATAAGGTATGTGTAATTCATGTTTAATGATTGAATCAAGTATAATTCATCATGTTTTATGATTTCTAAGAGCTAATTCACGTTTTTTGGTGTTACAAAGAAAAAACGCACTATGTTTCTAATTCTGGCACTTGATCCAACACTCGTTCCAGCACTCGATCCGACACTCAGTCCAGCATTGCATATTGCACAAAAACCTAGGGTGACTTGGCGGTTAAGGTATTGGCGACCAGTGACGGGAAAATTGAGCACATGGATTTTTTTTATCCTTGCCCCCTCCAACTACTAAGCTCCAAACAACTCAATTTTAGTTGTCCAAAGAGGGCAATTATTGGCTCGCTCTGTTTTGTTAATTAGGGCATCATTTATTGTATTTTGCCGAAATTAGAAGTGGTTCGACCCTCCTGTGGTCAACCACTTGGTCTGTAATCTTATAAATGTTGCTAGGATGGTCATAAGTAACATAACCAAGTAGAATAACCAGTGTATTGGAGACAAACTCGTTTTTCTCTATTTTTGAGTTTTTACATTGCCAGAATTATGCCAGAACTGTGTTTTCAAGTTTGAATAGTGAATTCATCTGGTTAAGCTTGTGGTGTGCTTTTAGAGAGTGACCACGACTTGTTGGGGGGCCCACTAGCAATCTGGTAACTGTCTTCATGTTTATTTATACATTTCTTAATTTAATTGCTCTTTTTAGTTTCTATACATGCATGTTTTTTTTTATCGTGTTAACTAGTTTGTTGTAGTTTAATTGTTTTAATTGTTTTGCAAGTTAGAATGATGAGATGTATTAGCATGCACTGATATTGTAGACTAGGAACAGACTTGCAAATCTCTATACTAACCCCATGTGCATTTAGATGTTAGATTCTACTTTATTTTATGATTTTATAGTCAAGTTTAAAACAAAATTTTAATTAGACTAGAACAAAGTTTTTATTTGGGTTCTCTTCGACAAGGATTTGATGGATGGATAGAGTTAATTTCAGTTTTTAATGATAGATTGCTTATTTCAGTTTTATATAGATTTTTCTTACTTATTTGTTGGTTAATGTAGTTGTTAGTTTACTTTTTAATGTCATGTCTTAATTTTTGTTTTTAATCATTTCTTTATTGCAGTTTGAATTGTTAGAATAGATATAGTATAGTTTTCATTTTATGTAATTTACTTTCTAGAATTAAATTGCAATTATATTTCTTAGTTAATGGTTGAATCTATTTTTGCTTACATAGTGTAGAAGTATAATGATGATTTTTTTTATGTTGTTGATGGTTCATATATGAATATGCAGGGTATTTAACATTGTTTTTTCATGGCTAAACTCTCATTGGATTGTTTAATCCATACCTTTCACTTTGCCATTCAGATTAGTGTTGAGCTTATACCACTGGAATTGTCCTTTGTTTTCAAGTGCCATCGAGATATCATCTGACACCAAAGACATTCACACAACCACCAGCATTATATTTGAATTGTCATAGGTTAAACAATAGTTTTCATGTTTTCGTAGATTAAAGATAGTTTCTTTCTTTAGATTTCCTTTCATGCATTAGAAATAGTTTTGCATTGAACACTTACTCCACTTGCCTCTTAGGCTAGATAGTTGTTCAATGAGAAGTTTTACTTTGATTACTTGCAGTAGTCAGTTGCCTTTGCTTACTTGTCTATTTGCTTTAGTAGGTTAGTTAGTCGTCTTTTGCTTTAGTAGGTTAGTTAGGTGTCTTTACTTACTTTTCTATTGCTTTAGTAGGTTAGTTAGGTGTCTTTGCTTGCTTGTCTATTTTCTTTAATAGGTTAGATAGGTGTTTTTGCTTGCTTGTTTATTTATTTGCTTTCATAGGGTAGTTGCTCATTGAATGTAGGTTGGCAAGTTAAAATAGTTTGTTTTTGTTAGTTGCTCATTATTATGCTTAGTAGTTTGCCTTTGCTTATTGTTGAACTAGTTTGCTTTGAATAGGGTTTTTTACTTGCTTTTCTTAGGACTATCCATCGATCCTTGGCCCAAAAGTACTTAGGTTACATAGTTTCAATTTTCTTAGTAGGGTTTGCTCATTAGATAGCTTTGCTTGAGTAGATTAGCCTTAGATAGCTACCTTCCTTAGTTAGACTATACTCCTACCAGCCCTTCTACCTTTGGCACATTTGTTGCTACAACTCTAAGTTTACTTACCCCAGGTTGAAAATTTAATTGAGGGTTTTTAGTGTGTTTTTAATGCATATATAACACCCATCACCCATAACCTTGTTGATGGTGTAAGGTCCATAACGGAGTGGACGAAGATTCTGATGAGGCCCTATAAGGTGTTGTTTCTGCAAGTGCAACCAAACTTTGTCTCCCGCCTGAAACTAGTGTGTCACCCAGTGTTGATCATGGCACTTCTTGTACTTGGTATTGGACTTTTGTAAAATATCTTGAACCTGTTGGCGGATGTGTTGGATCCACTCAATGAACTGGGTGGCTTTTCCAACTTCAGTTGCAACATGCGATGCGTCTACCTAGGTGGATGCAAGGGGTAGTGCAACAACAATGGGACCCAATGGTTGAAATCCCAACCCCACCTGAAAGGGGTTGTGGTGAGTTGAGTTATGCAAGGCTCTGTTTTAGTTGTACTAAAAAAGGGGAAGAATCTCATCCCATGCGTAGGGGTTCTTGGAATTGTACATGCTCAGGACATGCACGATCATCTAGTCTATGACTTCGGTTTGGCCATCCATCTTAGGGTGGGAGGCAATGGATTTGGTGAGATTGGTGTCCAACAGTGACCAGAGGCTCGACCAAAATGTGGTGAGAAACCAACTATCCCAATATGAGATAATGGTTTATGGTATCCCAAAGTGTGCCCACACTCATTCAAAGAAGAGCTTGGTCGTGGCCTCTGTTTTGATTCTCTTTTTGCAGACGGCCAAAATCTCCATCTTGGAAAAGTGATCCACAACTACAAAAACACATTCATTTCCTCTCTTGGTTGATGGAAGGCCCATCATGTAGTCCATTGAGATGGATTTCTACGGCCTGTCTGGAGTAGGTAGAGGAGTGTACATCCCTTGTTTCTTAGTGATCGGTTTGGCAATAGCACAGGAAGTGCAGGACTGTATATACTTGTTGACATCCTGTCAAAGTTTCAGCCAGCAGAAATGTCGTTGCAACACTGCCACTATCTTTTCCACACTGAAGTGTCCTGCCACCCAATTGTAGTGGGATTCCCAAATCATTTTTTCTCGCTCGGTTGATGGAACATAGAGATGGCCCAAATGGCACAACAACATGCCCTAAAGATGAAAATTAGTGGAAATTGTGTTTTCACCCAACATCTGGTAAGTGTTGGTGAAGTAAGGATCCGTCGCATAAAGGTGGGGCCATCCGAAGTTCTCGTTTTCGTAAGAGTATAGAACCGTGGTAAGAGTCGTGACTAGAGGTCAACTGAGGAAATCAACGACTCGGTTGGTACTCCCTATTTTATACTTGATATTGAGATGGAACTGTTGCAAATATGTGGACAACTTCTGATGGAGGTCACTCTACAATTTTCCTTATGTCTGCATGAGCTGTAATGGCTTATGATCATTGTGGATGATTGTCTTCTTCTAGAGAATGTAATTCCTACACTGACGGTAGAATTTCACAATGGAATAAATTTATTTGTCATAAGTGGGGTACTTATGGATGACATCTAATAGTATCTCATTGTGATATGTCATGGGGTGGTCGTGTTGAGTGAGAACTACACCCACAGGATAGTCTGAAACATCTATCTTGATCTCAAAGGGTTGTTGTAGGTGAGGTAATGAAAGCACTAGGGTTGAGCACAAGCGTTGCTTTAGATCATCGAATGCTTTCTATTGGGACCAACCCCACACAATTTTTTCCTTATCACCACCCCTAGTTACTTGGTTGAGGGCCCATGCAATATGGGAGAATCCCAACATGAACATGCGATAGAAATTGGCAAGGCCTAAGAAGCTCCAAAACTCAGTGAGCGTGATTGGGGTTGGCCAGTCACGAATGACTTGGATCTTGTTTGGATCGATGTGTGCACCATGCACATCAACAATGTATCCTAGGTACTAGACCCTATCCATGACGAAGGAGCATTTTTCCAAGTTGGCATATAGCTTGTGTTGTTGCAAAGTGTGTAGACCCTATTGAATATGTTGCAAGTGTTCTGCCCAAGTCTTGTTGTAGATGAGGATGTCATCCAAATACACCACTACAAAATAATTAGTGAAAGACCACAAGATATTGTCCATCATCCTCATGAAATTTGTTGGGGCATTTTTCAAACCAAAGGGCATGACCAACCATTCAAAAAGACCTTATTTTGACTATAAGGCAATCTTCCATACATTTGTTTACTCTATTGGGATCTGATGATAGTCAGGCTTCATATCAATACTACTAAAGTATTTGGCTCCCTTGAGTTGATCAAGGAGATCGTCGATTCGGGGAATCGGGTACTGATTCTTGACTATGATTTTATTTAGGGCCCGTTAATCAATATAGAGTTGACAGGTCACATCTTTATTTTGCACCAACACGATTGGGCTTCCACAAGTTGATGAGTTGGGTTGAATGTGTCCCTTGTGGAGAAGTTCTTGGATCTGACGCTTGATCTCCTCATTTTCTAACAAAGAGTGGCAATAGACTGGAACATTGGGTAGCGGTGCGCCAGGGGTCAGATCGATGGGATGCTTGACTTGACAGTGTAGAGGTACCCCAGTCAATGATGAGAAGATGTCTTTGTATTCTTCGGCGACCTTATCCACTTGCTTCTGTCTCGTGGATAGGTCTGCCACAGAGGCCATGGATGTGATTTCAACCTTTCGCTCACTCTGAGAGAGAATAACAAATAAGACAAAATTCTCGATATGAGAAATGACCTTCCTTCATTGCTTGGTAGAGATCAAGTAAATAGCACTAGGTAGGACTACCTCGGGTATCCTGTACAATTTACTGTTCAAAGTAATAATAACACTATGAGGCCTAAACTCATATACAACATGACGTTTCCATAAATAAAGTTCTCCCAAAAGAACATCACAAAATTCAAGGGGAGAAACATCACATAATACCTCATCTTTGAATTACTTAATGCCATATGACAGGTGACACAGTTGGCTGACATGAAGATTTATTCCTTGGAAGAGACATTTGATGGTGTAGGGTTGCAGGTGCAGCGTTGTCTGCAGGGATAGACACTTGACAACCTTTGCTGAGATGAGGTTCGTCTAGCTACTGCTATCAACGATGAAGTGTAGCAGAGTGCCTTTCACCCACATCTATGAATGAAAGAGGCGCTTACCTTCCTCTAGCTCATCAGGTGCATCGGGTTGGATCTTGGTGGTAGCAATGGTGGCACTGGGTTCCATATTAATGATATGTCTCCCCTTTTCTGGTTATAACTCAGATTCAGAACTCACTTCTGATTCAAAGGATTTCACCTCAGCTGCCAATGACTACTTTGAGCAGAAATCAACAGTGTTATTCCAGGGGCTCTTATGGAAGTCGCACCACTTCCTGGTATATTTTTTTGTCTTTCCATTGTCCTTCTTTGCTTACGGATTGGACTAGTTGTCCTGAGGTTTCCCATATTTTATATGTCCTTTGTTCTGTAGGTCAAGGTTTCCCTTGCCCTACTTCTGATGTGAGGGGTTCCCAGACCCAAACTATCATGTCTTTTGTTTAAGCTTCTGCTCAATTTTGACAACATATCAATAGGTCATCCCAAAGGATGATATGTCCAAAAACTCCATTTATCTCTATATGTTCCTATGATATCGCTCAGAATATTTGATACCCATATTGGTGTGCAAGGTATGGAAGGAATTGGTGTACTCTGGCACTGCCTGGTCTCTTTCTTGTCGCAATGTGGTCCATCTTGTATACAAATCATAATAACTTCCAACAATGTAGTATTTTTCCTTAATATCATCCCTGAAGGAACCCCAAGTGGATCAAACTACAAATAATGTGGATCCCTCTATTTCATTTTTCTCACATAAAGTATCCCACCAATCTTTGACATGAGCGATAGCCTTGAGGAGCGCAAATGTAATATTTTCTCTATTGAAAAAGTTGTGGACAAAAAATACCCTTCTAGAAGGTTTAACCATTTATCTATGGAATCTGCATCTATTTGACCTTCAAATATAGGAATATCAAAATTGATATGTACCTTGAAGGGGGTGGCACCTCTGCTTGATGTGGACGTGTCACTTGTCAGTGGTTATCAAAGGATTTGTGCAAAGTTGTCCATCATCTCATTCCTCTGTCGCTCGAGGGCCTCCTCGAGCAAAATTTTGAAAGGATCTCTTGCCCCATCATATTTATTTTCTCCCACCATGGATGGTTTCTTGGGAATGAAAGAGAATTTTTCCTCAAGAGAAACAAGCTCGAGACCCAACTCTCTATACCCTGACCATTTCTAGGACATGCACAAAAAGAAAAGACAAGGAGCAGACCACTCTAATACCGGTAATCTAGATTTATGAGCGGGTTGAAATGAAAACATAGATTTATAATATTAACACAAATACACTGTGAATAATAATAGATATATATTCAAACTTGACTTCTATTATATAAGAAATATGCTGAAACTATAAAATGCAGACTGAAAACAAGCTTGCTAGAATGGTGGCAGCTTATCTCTGAGAAGAGATGTGACAACTACACTCATTCACAAGAAGATTAGTACAATGAGGCTCTAAAGGCATTTTTACAATAAGAATGAATTCCAAATCACTAGACATCCAAAAACCTAACCCTAGGATATGAAGCGCCAAAAGTCATGTGGGCCCCATTGGGGTAAGTTAGTACATCAACTTCCTGAGGTCATAACTTTTGCATATGATCTCTGTTTAGGGCGCATGATAGCTCATTGGAAAGGTATCAATGAGGAGATTCATTTTAGGGACTCAATTAAAGTTGTTAACAATATTTGAGGTTCCCTCTTGTGAAAAAATGTTGTTTAGGCCCTCAAAATGACCCTGGAAGTTTGGGACCCAAAAAATTGCTAAAAATAGTAAATTGCCAAAAGATTGTTTTGAGCCAGTCAGAATAGGTGGGTGGCCACTGAGATCCTCCTAGATCATATGAGGTATATTTCTTGGTGATGTTGATGCATGTTGAGACACGTCTTGGTGATGTTATGGTACATTTCTTATAACACATCTTTTAGTATTTGGTTGAGGTATGGTACATGGTTGATGGACACATTTTGGTACATGTATTTGGTACATGTTTGAGGTATATGGTTGGTTCCATATCATTGATGTTATGGTTTTTTCTCTTGACATATCTTATGGTACATAGTGTATGGCATGATTGAGACATATCATGAGTGATATGGTATATGGATGAGACACATCTCATGGTACATGGTTTATGGTATATCTTGGTACATGGTTGATGTATGATATGGTACAGGTTTTGGTACATGGTTGAGGCATGATATTCTATAGGTTTTGGTACATGGTTGGTGCATGATATGGTACATATTTGGCACATGACTAAAGGTGCGTTTTTGGTGATGTTGGGCATATGTTTGAGAGATGTTCTTAGTGATGATCTATGTGAGTGGATCTGGTTTAGTTAATGTTGAGTACAATGATAGATTGACAATGGAAAATTGATGACGGTATATCAATGATAGTGACGTGTGAAATTCCATATGTTCCAAGTTT
Organism: Picea engelmannii; assembly: GCA_009831015.1. Taxonomy (NCBI): domain Eukaryota; kingdom Viridiplantae; phylum Streptophyta; class Pinopsida; order Pinales; family Pinaceae; genus Picea; species Picea engelmannii. The sequence goes on from ML800388.1 coordinate 116,199, forward strand.
TTGTCTACTCCCACATTTTACATTTTGCATGTGGAGTGTGAGTGTGAGGTGTTTTTCCCTTTTCTCACTATGTTCAGATTTTTCTTCTACTTTCCACACCCCATGTGTGGGAGTGTAGAGTGTGAATATGATTTCCCTCATTAAGTTATTTGCTCCCACATTTTGCATGTGGAATGCAAGGAACTTCCACCTATGATTTTTCTCATGGTTTCATTAATTTTTGGGTTGGCATAGCCAATGTGTCGCATTTAAGGCTCACTGGACTATATTCATAGGTGTCCCTTTGAAGATAATACTAAACCTATACGGTTGCAAGGTTGTATTGAAGAGAATCATGCCACATGAATTTAACATATAAACATGGACAACTCAAGACTTTGGTATTGATTAGGGGTAATCTACCTATGGTTTTATAGTTTATGGGTGAATGATCTAAGATGGTTTCTAGAAAGAGTTGTGAACCATATTTTACTGATACATGGAACATTCTAGATCAACAAGACAAGGAATTGCATTTTTCCTCAACTTGTAAGGTGTATTCAAATATGAAGGAGTGTTTGTAAAGGGATCGTAAGGTGTATACATTGGTTTTAACCAAGGTTGGTTTTGTTCTTGAAGTGTATGATTGGTGTTCCAAAAATTATGATCCCAAACATTGTGTTGTGAAATTGAAAGAAGATGGAAAGTCACATGTTTCTCTAACTCCCACTACCTTTAGAGATATGATGGGACTCCTTGCACCAACCAGGGTTTTCAAGTTTAAATATACATATACCTTCATGAACATGGTGATGGGGCTTCCATTTTGAGGAAATGGTTGACACATCCAACCACTAAGAATTTCATGGCATACCAAATTGACATTTCACGCTTAATAAATCCATACCAGGAAGTTGGATGGCTTTTCACTAGGAGGTATTCCAACAGAGGACGAACACCTTCAGTAACCACTCACATAACCAGATCAAAGATCAACACACCGATGTTTTCACGTGGTAAAACCCCTACGGGGAAACATCCACAGCCCCAGCCAACACAGCCACTTGGAGCATTTTATTAATGCAAAGAAAAAGATTACAGAGAGATTTTACAAGAGAGTTTCTCACAATTGATCATCAGCAAATGACCCTCCATGCTCTTTAAATAGAGATCATGGACCAATCGGGTGTTAAGCCACGGATCAATGGCCGTTAAG
>ML800388.1:122676-150815 GCA_009831015.1 Picea engelmannii
CATAACCAGATCAAAGATCAACACACTGATGTTTTCACGTGGTAAAACCCCTACGGGGAAACATCCACGGCCCCAGCCAACGCGGCCACTTGGAGCAGTTTATTAATGCAAAGAAAAAGATTACAGAGAGATTTTACAAGAGACTTTCTCACAATCGATCATCAGCAAATGACCCTCCATGCTCTTTAAATAGAGATCATGGACCAATCGGGTGTTAAGCCACGGATTAATGGTCGTTAAGATCGAGGAGAGTATGAACCATCGGATCACTCTATGTCGGAACATATCGTGACCGTCGGATTGCCTAACTACAAATGCATACTAATGCATACTAAAGAAACACACTTTTACCTAACGAAATATTATACCAGGTAGATCTTAACTAACTCCTAAGTGTTTAAATATCCTAACAAACCAAGGTTGGTTTTGTTCTTGAAGTGTATGATTGGTGTTCCAAAAATTCTGATCCCAAACATTGTGTTGTGAAATTGAAAGAAGATGGAAAGTCACATGTTTCTCTAACTCCCACTACCTTTAGAGATATGATGGGACTCCTTGCACCAACCAGGGTTTTCAAGGCTAAATATACATATACCTTCATGAACATGGTGATGGGGCTTCCATTTTGAGGAAATGGTTGACACATCCAACCACTAAGAATTTCATGGCATACCAAATTGACATTTCACGCTTAATAAATCCATACCAGGAAGTTGGATGGCTTTTCACTAGGATTGTTGTCTGAGAGAGCTCATCAAATCTCCCCTAATATGCTTTTGTTATAATTTTAGAAGTTACACTTATCTTATTTATTAAAAATTGCATGTAATAAGATCACTGAAAGATAAACAATCATAGAACACAAGATATATCATGGGAAACCCTCGTGGGGGAGAAAACCCAACAACCAATTCTTCAGTAGAGATTCCTTCAACCAGTACAATGTCACATTATAGCTCTCCACAAATAGACCAAGACCAAGATACCAAAGACCAAGAAACCAATACCTCTTGTGCTAGACATCCTTTTTTATGCTCCAAATACACAAGAGAAGGTGATTTGTGTGTGTATACAAATGAGAGGAAATCAACCTCTATTTATAGCATAACTTAACTCCCAAAAAGACGCAACCCTAAGAGGGTCCATTTTTACTTTTACAATAAGGATAAAATAAAATATTAATTTATTTTGAGTCGATTTATACAATAATATTACAATAACCTTCTTGAGGTTCAACCAATACAGAAAAAAAGAATATATTTCGTAGTTACATCAAAATATCAACACTCCCTCTTAACTAGGAAGGTATTATTTGTTTCCACACGAGCTCATGACCATTGATTGTTGAATATATGAATCTATCCATCATCGTATATCCATAGTACAACATGACTTCACAGCCAATGCATCCAAGGCTTGTGAGTAGCTCTCAAATAGCTTCAACATGTCACCATGACATCCACTACCTCACAATGCATTTGTACCTCATCATGTGCACCCATGTGAATTCACAACCAATGCATCCAAGTCCTGTGGGTAGCTCTCAAATAGATACAACATTTCCCTAGGACATACACTACCTTGCAATGGATATGTACCTCATCACTTCCTCTGAAGAGGGACCACTCAAAGATTTTCCCTAAAGTACTCGAACTTTGTCCTCGACAATGGCTTGGTCAACACGTCTGCAACCTTCTCCTCAGTAGTCACATATTGGAGGCTTATTGCTCCCCTCTGCACCATATCCTTGATATAGTGATATTTGATCTTGATATGCTTTGACATGTCATGGAACACTAGATTCTCTGACAACTTCATGCAACTCTGGTTGTCATACCAAATGTAGGTCACCTCTAGTTTGAGACCAAATAACCTAGAAAGAAGCTTCTGAACCCACATTGTTTCTCTACATGTTGCACATGCTACCACATATTTAGCCTCAATCGTACTGAGTGCTACACATGACTGCTTCATGCTACTCCATGAAACCATAATGGATCCTAGACTCAAGCAATATGTTGAAGTACTCTTTCGATCATGAATACTTCCAGCCCAATCTGAATCCGAATATCCATATAAACTGAACTCATGGTTTGTCACATACCTGAGACCATAATCCAATGTACCCTTAAGGTACATTATCACATGTTTTGTTGCGACCAAATGAACCTTCATGGGTTGCTCCATATACTGACTTACGGTGTTCACAACAAAACATATATCCGGTCTTGTGTCCATCAAGTACATCAACAAACCCACCATCTTCCTATATAAAAGTAGCATCCACAGTCTTTGAAGTTGTATCCTGAAACAACTTCATATTGTATACCATAGTTGTAGCCATTGCCTTACAATCCAACATCTCTAACCTCTTCAGGATTTCCATTGCATACTTCCCTTGATTCAGAAAGATCTCATCATGTCTCTGTCATACCTTGAGTCCTAAAAATTAATGCATCATCCCAAGATATTTCATCTCAAACTCAACAACCAGTTTTCTCTTACGCTTTGAGATGATATTTTCCACACATGTTAGAAATAAGTCATCCACATACAACAGTAGTATTACCAGACCATCATCCACAACCTTAAAGTAAAGGTTAGGATCTGCACTGCTCTTTGTGAATCCTAAGCTCATCAGAAAACTTTCAATCCTTCCATACCATCCTCTGGGTGCATTCTTTAATCCATATAAATCCTTCTTCAATATGAATACATGTGTCTCCTTGTCATGTACCTCAAACCCTTATGGCTACTCTAAATATACTTCCTCTTTTATTTCACCATTCAAGAAATCTTTCTTCAGATCCATCTGATGCACCTTCCATTTCAATACTGCGGCCAATGAAAGCATAGTCCTAATCGAGGTATATCTCACCACGGGAGAAAATTTCTCCTCATAGTCAATGCCCTCCTTCTGATATAATCCTCGAGACACAAATCTATCTTTGTACTTTTCAATACTGCCATCAGCTGCATGTTTTGTTTTGTAGATTCATTTTGAACTTACTACTTATTTCTCTTTCGATATGGGCACCACATCCCAAACATCATTCTTTACTATGGATTGATATTCCTCCCTCATGGCATCCTTCCATACCCTATTTTTTGCATCCTCTTCATAATTGGATAGTTTTGCATCCATAATATCACACAAGCATGCCACATAGTTGGAATGCGATTTTGACTTCTTACTTTCCTTGAGATATTTTTCTAGGGAATCATGTCTTTCTGCATCTCTGATGAGATCCTTCGCCCAAGTTGGTATTCTCTTAAGAGAAGGCATCTTTTTTTACCTCTGATGTTCTGCCATCTCATTATACTCATGAATAACTTCCTTTGGTTCAACTGCTTTTGCCTCTGGAACTCGGGTAACTTCATTCTCCTCCTCATGAACCTCTTTTGCACAATCCTGTTTTGATTTGCTGAAAGTTTCCCTCTCATCAAAGGTGACATCTCGACTAATCTCAACTCTGGTGATCGGTAATGTATATCATGTATGTTTTCGATGTGTCACTATAACCAACAAATATTCCATTCTTTCCGAATGGATCCAATTTTGTCCTATTTTCCTTGGGGACATGAAAAAATACGGGGCAACCAAATATCCTTATATGGTTGACTTCCGGCTTCTCTCCTAAAAACATATCCTCTGGTGTCTTTTTTCAAGTACTTTGTGGGGAATTATTTTCTACACGTACATTGCAATATTTATTGTTTCTTCCCACAAATGCATAGGTAGATCTTGATAATGGATCATAGCATTCACTGCTTCCATGATCGTCTGATTCTTCCTTTCTACTACTCCATTCTGTTGAAGATTGTAGGGAGTAGAAAGATCCCTCTTAATCTCAGCTTCCTTGCAATATTCTTTGAATTCCTCTGAAATGAATTCTCCTCCATTATCTGATCACAATGTATTTATCTTCCTCTCTATCAAGTTTTCTACCAGTGCCTTAAATTATTTGAATTTTCCAAACACCTCATTCTTTGCCTTCAAAAAATAGATCCAAGTTTTACGTGAGTAATCATCAATAAAATACACATAATATACATACCCGCTTAGTGAAGTTGTTGACATCGTTTCAGACACATCCAAGTGCATGATGTCCAATACTCTTTTGGCTATGTTATCGCTATTGGAAAAGGAGAGCTTCACATTCTTTCCTTGTGTGCATCATTTTCACATGCCGTCAAGTTTTACCTGGATCTATGGTAGTCCTGTCATCATCTTTCTCACACTTGGTAGGGCCTTGTAATGTAGGTTAGAACATATCATATGCCATAATTTACTGGCATTCACAGTGTCGTGAATTAATGTTGAATATGATCACCCTTTCAATTTGTAGAGTCCTCCCTCTTGAACTCCAATCACCACATCATCATCGAAAGTTTTCCCTCTATGCCACATAAGAAATTTTCCATCAACAAATGCAACTCTGTAACCCTTCTAATCCAATGCTAAAATTGAGACAAGGTTCTTCTTAAATCTAGGAACATAGAGAACTTCCTTCATCTTCATTGGCTTTCCTGAGTCTAACTTGTAGGAGGCTTCTCCTACTCCTTTGATCATATATTGATAGTCATCTCCCAATTTCACCTTGTACGGTGAATCCTTATGAGTAAGGTTAGACAAGGATTCTTTATAACCTGTCATGTGCTTGGAAGCACCACTTTCCACTAGCCAAATGTCACTTCCATTAGTGACAGTTCTTGTAAGGGATGAGATAAGAACATACTCCTCATCACTTTATTTATCTTCCATTGAAACCTTCTTGGGTGGCTCATCATCTTGAGTTGTATGAACATGATTCCATTTACCTCCTTTATTTTCCATTGGTCTATGAATGAGGGACCAATTCCTAGCAATGTGTCCCATTTTCTAACAACAAAAACATATGATATTTGGGTTATTTCTTCAGCCCTTCTGAAACTTATTGGGTGAGAAGGGTTCTTTCTTGCTCTTTCCTTTACTGATGTGAGTGACTAGGGATTGATCATCATCTTTCATCTTCTCTTCTCTTCCTATCTTCCTTTCTTCTTCTTGGTTGTAATATTCCCATAGCCTACTGAACTTGGCTAGCTTCCTTATTGAGCATATCCCTTGAATAAATGCATCCCTTGACCTTGGGAGGCCATTCAAGGTGGTCATCATTATTTCTTCTCCATTCATTGTATCATCGATGTCTTCTATCTTCTCCATTCATTGTATCATTGATGTATTCTATCTTCTCCTTGATCTGATTCACTCTTGAGAAGTAAGAGTGGATGGTTTCTAAATTATGCATCCTCACGTTCTTTAACTGAGTTCTCAAGGTCATTCTTCGATTGATGTTGTTGTCTTCAAACAGTCAATTCAAGGCATCCATCATTTCTTTTGGAGTAGATAATGAAGATATTTGATGAATAAGATGGTCCTTAATGGAGTTTGCAATAATCCTCTTTGCTTTGACCATATCCTTCATGTGCTTTTCTTTAGCCTCATCTTCCTCTGGTTCTGAAACCTCTTCTTTAGCGAACTTCTCTATATCATGTTCTTCTAGGAGGAGGGATACTTTGTACCTCCAAGATCTGAATTTGTCATCTCCCTCAAGCGTCTGATCAATCTTGGTTCTAGTAGTCATCCTTCCCCTAAATCACAAATTATGGATTCTGAAGATCTAATCCAGGGAAAAGATGCACTCCACTAGGGTGCACTTTTTGGTGGTCTTGTCTTGTCCAAAAACCACTCCTATGAAGAAAAATGACTCCTTTTATCTTCTATATATGTGAATTGTCTTCTATTCAAGCATGCTCTGATACCATGTTATAATTTTATAAGTTACAATTATCTTCCTTATTAACAATTTCATGTAATAGGATCACTAAAAGATAATCAATCACAGAACACAAGATATATCCTAGGAAACCCTCATGGGGGAGAAAACCCATCAACCAATTCTTCAGTATACATTCCTTCAACTAGTACAATGTCATATTATATCTCTCCACAAATAGACCAAGACCAAGATACCAAAGACCAAGAAACCAAGACCTCCTTTTCTATGCTCCAAATACACAAGATAAGGTGAGTTGTGTGTGTATACAAATGAGAGGAACTCGAACTCTATTTATATACATAACTTGACTCTCGAAAAGATGCAACCCTAAGAGGGGTCATTTTGACTTTTACAATAAGGATAACAACAAAATAATAATTTATTTTGAGCCGATTTATACAATAAGATTACAATAACCTTCTCTAGGTTTGACCAATACAAATACAAAATAATATCTTTCATAGTTACATCAAAATATCAACAGTTTTGTATGCCATGTACTATGTGATATATAAATATGTAGTCTTTGATTTTGTATATTTAATATCAAATGAATTTCCGACTAGCTGGCTAATTTTCAGAAAACCCAAACATTCTTCATGGACTTTTATTCGACGTACATGATTCTCTTTTGTACTAGTTTGAAAATATGGCCTCTAAAGGGGATTTTCATGTGGACTTGGAACCCATTCCAGTATGGTACCCTATGTTTTGGAAACACAAGGCCCCTTTCAATTTTTACAAAGTTATGGATTTGTTTGTTGGGAGATTTAGATAGATGTTTATTGTGCATCCCATAGAAATATTAACAAAAGAATCCCAAGACCTTCTCCAAAGGAAGGGTGATTTCATTTATGAAGAAAGGATTACATAGATTCAAATTTACAGTTTTGATGAGAAACCATATCTATTACCCAAATTTGTGTGTGATAAAATATTTTTGAGTGAGTTCTACAAATAATACCAAAATTGGTCCTCATTGTTCGAGGGAAATACAAGGAAGCAATCCATTACTACTTCATTCATATTTACAGGTATCGTAGTCAAAAGTGTGGTTTGCATCACATAAATGGTTCATGGTTTTCAATGCCTTGATTTAAAGGAATCAAAGGCTATCAAGGTTTACAAACCCAAAGGGATTTTTAAATATTTCATCACCAAACAAAAGTATGGTTCCTATTTTCCTTCTTCTAGACGATAGCTTGAGGATCGTGGAGATAATGAAGGTTTTGAACTCAAGTAAATGGTTCCTATTTTCCTTCTTCTAGATGATATCTTGAGGATGGTGGAGACAATGAAGGTTTCGAACTCAAGTAAGGACCTATTGATTCTCATAGTGATGAAGTTACAACCCATAGTGATGTACACACCCTAATCAGTTCTACTTCCAATCATAGAGGAAAAATAGTACAATGAATTGGTCATGATGATGGTAGGCATCATACACCAATCATGAAGCAAAGAGGTCAGTGATTGGCCAACAATAGAGGTGGCTCTGTGTCTCATTCTAGGAGAAATTCCACTACTTCTTCAGGGAAACCTACTACTGTTACTTCTCCTAAGGAATGTGTTGGAGGCACCAGTGGTGCTAATGATGGCTAAGATGACCAAAACCTACTTCAATTTAAGATGGAAAGAAAGCATAATATTGTCCCCAAGAGAAAGAGGTCACCTAAAAATGACCTTGTAGCTAAACCTGAGATGTTCAAAGTCATTAATGATATCATGGAGGTTGAACACCAAGTTGATATGATACATGCCTGAGATGATACACAATTGGGAAGAAATACTTTAGTTTAAGGAACAAGACTCCCATCAAAGCTTCCAGTCTTTGAACATAACTAGATCAATTTATGATATGCTAACTTTGATCAATGTAATAAGAAATTTCAAATTTGGAGAGTAAGAGTGAAAGAGACGAAGATCTTAGAAAACAATTGCACCTTATTAGACATTAAGGAATTAGGAACAAAAGGAGATTTTTTACTACATGATGTTATTGGTGGAATACTCAAGCATTCCATTTAATATAAAATGGGTGAGAACACCAAGTCGAAAAGGAGGATCATTGAATTATAATCCACATTTATACCTAGGCCATTGTTTACACAACCATTGGCCACGAGAACACCTAAAGAATAACCAAAACATTATTCAGAGATAATTTCTAGAATTAACAAGTCCTAAGGATTACTACAAGGAGCAAGAGAGAGAAATAACTACCAACATTGAAGAAAACAAGAATTTGTTGATGGATATTTGGGAGCTGGCAAGTAAATATTATATCCTCACCACTGAGATTATTTCTTTCAGAGGTATTATAAATCAATGTTCATAAGCTAATCATGAATTTTGTAAGAGTTACATTGAGACTTTCATCAAGGCCTTGATAGATAGCAAGGAGCACAAAAGGAAAAAGGATAATTTCCCTTCAAATGTGAGACTCAAACATATCAAAGTTGGTTGGGATGTTAAATTGGACTTTTTACAGTAGTTGATTACTACTTGTGATATATTGATTGATAGGAGGAGTAAAGTATTTTTTAAGATCGTTGACACAAATAATGAAATATATGGACCCTTAAGCATTCATCAAGAGGGGCTCCCTGCCAAAGAAGAATATGAGTTGAATTTGATTACTTTCAAGACCACATTGGTTGAACAATTTGATGGAAACACTACCTTCTTAGGAATAGAGATAAGGTGATGTCTAAATGACCTAGTGATAAAAAAATATGGAATTGACTTAGTTGTGTAGGATCATTGCATATAATTGAGTGAAGTCCAAAGTGAAATATTCACCTTGAAAGTAAAAGAAGAGGTCACTACGAGTCCTATCAGGGATTTCATCAAATTAGGGGTTGATAAGGCTTTGGATAAAGTGATCGATACCTCATAAATATTTAGTTAAAGTGGTAGTTAGGATTCATGAGACACACATAGTGACATTGACATATTATTTAAGTCCAGTAATAAAGTAGAAGGGAAAAAATTAAAATCCATCCCTTCTCAAATTTTGTAAATCTTCCTTCTATGACTTTCCCCACCTTATTTTACCTATTGTATTTTCACTAGGTTCATTTATGCATACTTTTATAGAAAGGATACTTGGACTGCAAGTTTCCCCTTGTTTTCCTCCAAACAATTCCTATCTATTCCAGGTTCGTGAGAGCCTCATCCCTGCCCTTGAGAGTGAATGCATTTTTTATTTTTCATTTAAGTAATACTCATTGAGATTATGGTAGAGGTTGTGTCACCCCACTTTGTTTCAGATGATCTTATACTATATCAAATTTGGGATTCCAATTGTTTTAAAAAAAAGCCCCACAAAGAACTCTTTAAGTAGTCATCTTATTCTTATGAATTCTATATGCTTTTAAATCATATAGAAACTTGATCAGATGGCTCTTCTCATCGTTTTTTTATCTTGAATGAAATTATATTTTAAAGTTATTTGGTTGATCCTGACATGTTTTTTATTGATTTTATTTGTCTTGTAAAGTGGTGGTTGATCCTACACTTATATCATTTAAAGGAAGGCAAATTTGTATTATGAGCACAATTATATTCCTTAAAAAATATTGTAGTTATTTCTACTTGTTCTTTTGTAAATGATCAATATACCTAGTCCTTTCTCAAGTATTACAGAGATTTAAAAGAAAATATGTTGTTATATAGTGATTTTTATGGGGATTGTTCAGGGTTTACTACTTAACATCCACTCATTGCATTCATTAAGAGCCATAAAAAATTCTGGAATTCATAGAGAAAAGCGCCACCTCTTAAAAATGAGGGAGGTAATTCTAGGATCTTTTAGTAGCCCCTCTAATGTTAGTTCTTTTCCTTTGATAAGGAAAATCTATTAACAATATACCAAGAGAAAAGTGCATGCAATAATTTCCCACTAGGGTTTTAAATCCCAACTTGAAAGAGTTGTAGCTTCTACAATACTACTTAGAATTGCTATTATCACACTAATTCGAAAATGTAGTAGCCACTCTACATTTATTGACACTTGTACGGTTGCAATATGGGAAGTATAAAAATATATATGATTTGCAATACTTGTGGCCATCACTAAAAATCCTAGAATAGCTTATTTTAAATCAATGATGTCTTCACTTACCATACTCCAATTTGAATGATTTATTTTTCAAAATTGGGTATTTTTTCAAGAGGAACTCAGATTAGCAATTTGTTTCTTCATATTCTACACAAAAATATTCAAAAACGGATCTAAATGTTGTAACCCTATTTTTCCCCTTAAAAATATGCAAAAAAAACTTTCATTATTTACCCAAGAAAGAGATTTCATGCCACTTGTAATGAACCTTAGTATATCAAAGATAAAAACCTTTAACTTCATAATAACAAAATGGATCACATAATAATAAACACCAAGAGTATAGAGAAAACACTTAAGGTAGGGAAACACCATTAGTTACTCCTTATAAAAGTAATAACTCCACAAGGCATGTTTGTTACAATAAAATCTCCAACATATCTTAATACAATTATACTCATGTGCATATATACTCTCTCATGAGTATTCCTAGGTGTTTATGGCAACTACCCCTCATTATTATATTTATTATCCCCCTACTACCTAGTGGGCCTATTTATTACCCACCAACTACCTTGTGGGCCTATTTATTACCCACCAACTACATAGTGGGCCTTATTCCATTATTATGGCCCATTACATTAATTATCCTATCATGTACCTACCTGGGTATCTAATATTACATTCATTATTCCCCTGGGTACATTACACCAGGAACTAATTTATTTCCTTTTCCATACTCTCATACTCTTCCATTTTTTATTTGATTGCTCTAAATTTTTATTAATGATTCCGTTAGAGTTTTAATATTTGCTTTTGTTTCAAGTAGTTATGATTCTAAGTTCTTGAATGTTCTTTGGCCCATTCACTTACCTTTATCTTTGAAGAGATTAAATTATATACAAATTTTTTAGCCCATTTGAATAACTCTCGTAAATGATCTAGTCTTGAATTTTCCCTCCAAATATCTAATGGAGATAAAGTATAGTTCAGGTATTCTCCTAGGATAACTTATTTTAAAACTATAATATTGGCTAATCCTATTGATTCCTAGTAATCCTTTTTCCTCCATCAAAAGAACCATATATATTAACAATGTCGAAAATATAATTTTTCTTTTGGGATAGTAAACAAAATTAAATGGATGAAATGTTGTGATTTTCATGTTGCTTGATGAAACTAGAATTCCATCCTATGTAGAGGCCCCCTAAATGAATTCTGAAGTGGTTGGCACTAAAATTCCAAGTGGGTAAGATTTATTTCATGATATTGGTATAAGTGACATCCTCTAGCATTGTTTCTTGTAATATTATAACATCAAGATTGAATCTTTCTATCAACCTTCTGAGCAATATTTTCTTGGAGGGGATACTCATACTTCTTATATTGCAAGAGATAAATATCATGGTTTAACATTTTTTGGGGGCCTTTCACTACTCTAAGAGACCCTGTGATGGTTAATCATTAACCTAATTGCACTTCCCTTTCTACTTATAATTTATCTTTTGAGATTTTAAATTTTATTCCCATGGTTTCTTTGACTAGTTTGGGCAATAAGGATTTGAAACCGCCCATCATCTCAATCACAATTTCTCTTGAAAATTATTTCAAACCTAGCCTAGTTATATATTTCCTTTGTGGACCCAAGGGAATAGTCTATAGTCTTAGAGAATTATAGGGAGATGAAGGTTCTAGAGTGGGATTATAACCTTTTGGAAACAAGATGGCAATATCATTTAGTAGTTGTAGAGATAGTTACTCAATCCTTTTTGTTAATATCATACTATACTTGGACAATTCCCCAACTCAGTGGCATAGACCTTTAATTTTTCCAATAGCATATTTTTCTGTTATTGGAAATCCTTCATCTCTTGAAAAACTTGTGGCTCTTCCATCTGATGGTTTAATCCTTGTGATAAATTTGGTGTGTCCAATTTTGACTTCCCTTTGACCTACTATATTACAAATTCCATAGAGACCCTATGATATTCTAATGGACCATTCACCATATGTGTGTCACCATTTGTTTTCCCCATATTTATTTGGGATAGGAAATATGTAAATGATCATGTGACCTACAGTAATGACACTTGAAAGGGACATTTTCATAGTCCAAAATTTTCTATATTTCATGACCACTCACTACAAAGTCAATGCCTTCTCGTAAACTTTATAGAGTGTATATATCCACATAGATGCATGCAATTGAATCATTTTTCAATTTGTACAATTCCACGTCGGATTTTAGGGGAAAAAAACAATGGAATCTCTTATAATGTGCATGATTTCTTCTTTCCAAAACTCTATAAGAAAATATGGGAGTTTCACCCATATGGGAATTTTTGTGACCCTTTCTCTAATTGGGTTGAAGAAAGATGTCTACTTGAACAAATATATACTATAGGTCACCTAGAACCATAGAACATTGTTTAAAACAATGTGGTAATCAATGTCATACCTAAATGGAACATAATATAAATCCTCAACCCCATTGTCAATTCAGAAGTATGTCCAATAAAACTCACCCAATGGCATGTCATATAATCCCAATGACCCTTCTTAAAGTAATGTTTAACATGAAGCCTTCCAATGATTAATTTCTCTATATAATATTTGACTGTTTCAAAAACCAAAGCTTATTTCACCTCCATTCTTGTTCTACCTGCTCTTTTTTTTACACGGACTAGTTTGTTACAAAATTTTGAGCTTTTGGGAGATTTTGCATATATATCTTTTGCTTTCAATGAGGTTTAATTATCCTTTACTATTTTCTTACTATAGGACGACCCAAAATAACTTGGCTCTATTGCATCTATATGTGCCCTTGTATTGTCTTCTACAATGCCTTTATTTTTACTAGAAAAATTATTCCCTTGCTTTGATATCTTCCACTTGGATGGCTATAATACTCTACATCTTACTAGTGTAAAGAATGGACCTTTCACACATTCTTTCCATCTAGTGTGATCCTATCTGAGGTGATTCCCATACCTATATACTTAACCAAATCCTTACCATCAGAGCCTTTGGAGCTCTGTCATTTGAAATTTCCTAACATAGGCCATGTAGCTTGAGAGGATAAAAATTCCCTTTAAGATTGACCCAATTCCATCCAATTTAGTGCATTTCCATTTCCATGGAATTGTTCATAGTCCATCCTTTGATTCGTTGAAAAAAAACCTTTGTTAGAATTTTGTATCCCACCATCTCCCAAACATTTTTTTTTTCCAGGAGAAAATTTCTCAAATATATATTAATATATATGTTGTTCTCAAAGAGAGTACATAAGTCCAAAATATAATTCCCATAATGTTGGAGTTACTTCATACACACCTAGGATTTATTTTTCCTAAGGTTATTCCTTGTTTATTAGTCATAATTAGTCATTATCCAGTCTCCTATATTTTATGGGAGAATATTCCACCTGAAGAATATTCTCTTTCAGTTGACACTTCAGTTTGACTAGTTGAGTTGAGTTTAGATGTTGCATTGGTTTTGTCACCATGCAACATTGGGATCATCACCAACTCACTACTCTTTGTTCAATCAGTTAACTGAAGACAAGTTGACTAGTTAACTCATCTAGGTGGCAGTTCACTCCTGTAACTGCTTGAGAGACTAGACTAGGTGGCAGTTTACTCTTGTAACTGTTGGTGTGTGTCCAGATCAATCTACACCACCACTATGGCTCATTAGTTACTCATGTATCCTATATCTATTGTAAAGTATTCACTCTTTGAGTGTGGAATACGGTTAATGAGAATTATTCCATTCTTACTATCTTGCTTCTTCTTTCTCAATTTCTCTCTGCAAATGTGTGTGGTATTTTCTAGCTAGATCTATTATGTGCAGGTTCAACACATTTACACAGAAATGGCTTACAGCAATGGATAGCATCCATCTCTAAGAGGCTAACTATAATTTACTATAGAAATTCAAAAATACATTGATATTCATTTGATTTCCTCTATCCCAATGAAAATTTTCCAAAATAAGAGGTACTTTGGAAATTCCAAAAAAGAAACTAATATCAAAATATCAAAAAGATCCTTAGTTATCAAAAAAATTCATAGTATGCCAAATAATCCCAAGTACTTGCACTACTATAAATAAAGCCACATAGCATGTGGGGGGCCCTCCTGACCATCCTGCCATTTCTTGTAGTGTATCCATCCTTTCGGGACCTGAAGGGCCTTTTTTGAGAGAGTATCTGCCTCCACATTCTCTTCCCTATAAATATGATCAAATTTGATCTCTCTGAAGAGTGTAATAAGGTTCCTTACCTTCTCCATCCATCCCAAGAGTGATGAAACATGAAGATTAAATTTATGATTTAACCAATCCACCACTATCTTTGAATCCCCCAAAATCTGAAGCCGATCAATACCAAGTCTGTGAGCTAAGGATAAGCTTTCCCATATCCCAAACTGTATATATATATATATATATATATATATATATTATAAACTTTCCTAGAATTTTATGTCCCACCATCTCCCAAACTTTATATATATAGCAAAAAAGTAGGTTGAAGGTGATGATGATAGTTATTAACATCCATTGAGATCAACATTGGTCTACATGACCTTTAAAAAATGTAAGGAATCACTTGGTTTGCTTTAGAATTTTATTGATGTGCTCGAATATATTTAAGAGAAGCATTCCTAGATCACCATAATTTTGATGAGTTAAAAGGTTAGGAAGGCTAGTATTGAAATTGAGATCTAAAGTGTGTGTACGCGGGACATTCTAAGAGTAAGTGCTTTTCATCTTCAACCCTCTTAGTGTCACAAACATGACAAATTCTTTTGACTCGGGATATTTTAGGAATTGTCCAACATCCTATTTCACTATGGAGCTTGTGAGAGTTTATTCTTATTTTAACAATGTTGATTTTCTTCTTTATGCTAGTTAAACAAAGAGATACTTTTGATCTTCTAGATTAGGGTTGATCATCTTGTTGTAATATCTTAATTTTCTCTTAGCCTCTAATTTTTTATTACACAACAATTTCTCCTTAAATTTAGATGTAATAATATTTTTAATATTATTGTTATTCTACAAAGTGACCTCTTCCTTGATATCCCAATGATTTATCGAAGACTTGTCATCTGTATGCCGCCCCACTTGAGTTGTAGGTGGTTTTGACTAGATTTTGAAACAACCTTATAGATCCTCTTGTCTTCCATGATGTTTATCTTGCTCATGTAAGTTAAGTACCTAGTCATAGTGATGCTATCAATGGGGAAAATACTTGCTTCTATGAGGAGGGTAGAATAGGTTCTATTGCCTTTAATTTTAAGATTATAAGTATAAAATGCCTTTGGATTTTTTCTATCTTTCTCCATGATTCTCTAGAGATGTTGCAGCTTCGAACTTCACAATCATATGAGATAATAGGAGTTATGAGAGTTTCAAAGAGGAGTTTATTCTTATCCCAAATCCAAAGGTCCATTGATTTACAATTGTTTTCAAGTCCGTAATAAGCTTTCCACCCTCCATCTATTCTTTTATCAATGCTATAATTCCAGCTGAGCTTGCAATGAAGATCAATTATGAGATATTTGTATGAAGTCATTTCCTCCAAGTTGTTATTTTCATACTTGAAATTAGCGTAAGTAATGTTTTTAGATTTGATTATCATAACCTTCATTTTGTTAGTGTTAATAGTCATACCCATACTAGAGAAAAAATCATTTAGAATCTTCAATTGTTTGTCGAGATCATAAGGAATCTTCACCATAAGAAAAATAGTATTAGCATAAAGAACAAGGACGATGACCATTATAGCTAGAGACATCCCAACAAATCTTGCTTCTTCCAAGGAACCCTCTAACTTGTCGATGCATATGACAAAAAGGGTAGGGGAGAGAGGACAACCTTGATTAGCTCATATATTACAATTAATTTCTTCGGACCAGCCCTCAATGTTCCTAAACTTGGTAATAATGTTCTCTTATAACCTTATCGCAGCAGCACCCCACTCGAAACTAACTTTTAGCTCTTATAATATATTCCATAGGTTATTTATGGGCACCATGTCGAATGCTTTTCTAAAGTCAATGTAGCAAAATAGAAAATTGGATTTATTATTGCGACACTCCTACGTAATGATACTAAGTGTAACAAGGTATTCCACAGTTGAATGATCATTCCTAAATATGGCCTAACCTTAATCTCTTTTTCTATGTATTTCTAGCCATACATTGATATTCTTTTTCCAAAATAATTCCTTGCAACTTGGATAAGAGGGTTAATCATAATGGTCCTATAATTAGAGAGATTATTTTTATCATCACTTTTAAAAATAGGAACAATGAGGCTTTAAGTCCAGGATTTAGAGAAACCTTGCTTGACTACTAAATTGAAGAGCTTGTGAACGTAAGGGGTGAGGATAGACCCTCCAATTTTTAGTATTTTTCTTTGTAGCATTCAATGTCCTTAGCTTTCCGTTTTGTGAAATTGCTTGACCCAAAAATCTATGTCTTCTAAAGAAATAACTTCTTCCTCTGTAGAAAGGGTTTGAATATTGTCTACAACATTAGGGGATCCATAAAGCTTTTCAAGGTAGGAATTCCAGTCTCTCAAAGGAATCATATTGTTTTCTTTAGTTTTACAATTTAGAATTTGCCTCTAGAATTTTTTAATATCTAGTTTAGAAAGGTGTTAAAGATTCTCTTGCTTTCTATTTATATGATAACTTTTTGTTCTTTTAATTAGGTATTTATACCTATTTATATTATAATACTTTAAGGACTCGTTAGAACCACCCCTAATGGATTTTCTAGCAATCTTACACTCTTTTTCATAACAAGGGTTTGTTGTTATATTTTATTTTTTACCCCACACCTCGATAGAGAACTTGTGAATGGAATTGTATAGTGTTATCATAAAATTATGATAGAGGTCTTCAATATTGTTCTTAAATGAAAGGAGATTTAATTCATTGTTTAAATCCTTTAGAAAAATATCAACTTTATTTTGTCAAAGATCAAGTGCTTTGGTTATCAGAATTCTCTTCTATGGGGATTTTGTGAATGATAAAGTTTAAAGTTGGGGTTAAAGGTCTATGATCTAAGTCAAGCTCATGGTCATTTAAGATATCAAATTTTACTATTTTGATGTAAATAGGGATATTAGATATCACATAATCTACAACACTATTGTCAATCACATGAATGCAAGTCATATGATTGAATTTCACCCATTTCATTAGATTGTTATTAGATCTTGAGAGTTGCATAGCTTGATCAACTTGGACTTGAATGAATTCTCTACCAAGTATTCAAAGTTTCATTTGTATCGGCTAGATAAAATAGGATCTACATCTAGCCATAGAGAATTAGGGTTGGAATCATTACTTAAGATAATAGCTTGGTTAGTTCTTTTTCTAGCAATAAAGTCTCCTAGCAAGAGGATATTACTTTCATTTCTCATCTTGTGAATATCATGTTCTAAGCCATTGCAGGGACAAGTTTTATCTAGGTTGTTTTTCTTATAAAAGGTATAATTAATAGGCACAAAATAACATATTGTGATATAAATCCTCTTAGCATTAATATTTGGAATCCTCATCACATGTATTGATTGAAAGGGTTTTTCTTGTGAAGCCTAATATGGGGGGAAATGTTATTATTCATATAACAAGTTATGCATCCAATCCCTCTATGGTAGGATCTCTTGTTACATCTTGATCACAAGACAAATCCATCTATGTTAGGGACCTTGGATTCTTTATGCTCCCAAGTTTCAACACGCAGTATAATATCAATTTCACTTGGGATCCAACTTAACATGGGACCTTTGCTCCATGGAAAGCCATGACAGTTCAAAGAGAGGATTCATAGTGTCCCAAATTCCTATTTGTTATTATCTTTTTTTATCTATGTCCCTAATAATACCAGTTTTTTCTAATTATTGCCCATTTTCCTTCCTCGTTTTTTTTTTTACCTTTTGAACTTCCTTAATTCTGGAATGATGTCTTCATTTACAAATATTATTGACCCTCTTAGACTTAGAATTTTACTAATTATGCCATATTTATAGTTATTAGAGCTTACCTTAACACAAATAAACCTATTTTTATGCTCTATTATTTTTCCCAACTTATTTTCTTGCATGAGACAAGTTGTTTCAAATTGTAATTTATTTTGTAGTTCTTCCTTGAATAGAGCTAATGTGTCATCTTCTTTCTCCTCTTTCAAATAAAAAATTATGAGGTTCAAGTCTCTTTTGTTACACTCATGGTCTAGCTCTATAAGCTTATTCATTTCTTCATCGATGTGTATGCTATCCAATTTACCTTCTAGATTATTTAGAGCCAAATTGTTATTTAAGTTTTCTTCTCGCTCTTTAATTGTATTTTTCATTTTAATATTTTCTAGGTTATCAACCTCTCCTTTGGTTAGTTGTTTTTTTTCTTGGCTTTTCTTTTCCATTCCTTGTAATCTAATCTCCATTTTGTCCAATTTATTCCCCAACCCTATTATTTTATTGTCTATTTATTTTTGGATTTTGTCTTCAAAAAATGCAAACTTATTATTAAGCATTACCTCTAACTCTGTTGGAAGTTTAGCTTCTCTTTATTTTATGTATTTCTCTAACAAATTTATATATTCACAAATACTTTCTTAGATTACTTTGTTGAGCCTCCCCTCGAGATATTTTGGTGGTAAATATAGTGAGTTGTTCATATTAGAATAAAAAATAGAGAAGAAAATAAATTATAACCAAAAATATGATAAGAAACTTGTGCCACTCATTAGGCTAGGCTATGTTCCCATGACCATTGAACATTTTTTTTTGTGTTTTGTATGGAGGTCCTTGCATTATATGAACATTTTTCTTTCTCTTGTATAGAGGTATTATGCATTATATATGGGATTCCTTTATCATATACAAAGTCAACCTAGAGATGGTCTCACTGGGTTGCTTTCAAGGCTACCTTGAAGGAAAGTGTGGGCATCTCCTTTTATATTTCATAAGAAGCTATGGGCCTTGCTATATCATATTTAAAAATTATGATAGCTTATATATATATAAATATTTTAGTTCAGTGGTTTGGTTGATATTAAAAAAAAAGTTAAGTAATTATTATATTTTTTTATTTCCTTATTATAATGTGTAATGTATAGATTTCAAACGTATATTTTAAAGTTTATTTTTAGGAAAGTTTTTAAATTTTAGAATAAGATTTAGGATTTTGTTTTGGGTTGTGATTTTTGTATTCATATGTTTAAAAGTAAAAACGATTTTTTTTTTTATTCACGTTTGGAGTGATTTTCTTTTTTTATTGAAAAATAGAAATTTAAAAATAAATATAAAAAGATTTTAGTTTTTCATTTGAAAAAATGAAAATTTTATTTCTTTATATTATCATTTTTTTATTAGTAAAATGAAAATAATAAAAAAATTGGTACATGATTTTAGGTTATTTTTTATTCTTTAAAAGTTTAACTAAACATGTTAACTCAAAATCGATTATTTAATAAAAATGAAAATCTACCATTTTACATTTTATGAATCACGCAAATTATTACATGTAGTCAAATTATATATATATATATATATAATTTTTTGAAAAAATATTAAATTAAAATATTAAAATCAAACTTTAGTAGATTTTTAATTTTAGATAGAAAAGTTAACCCTACCTATTTAACCTATAAACACATAAGCATGTCTTTTGGAGTTTTTTACATGTTTTTTAACTACTTTTATTTTATTTTTACATAAAATCATGTGTTTATTTAACCTATAAACATATAAGCATGTTTTTTTTTATATAGAAGAAATAAACATGGAAAAACATTTTATTTTTTTTAATTCTATTAATAAGTTTTGCTAATTTACTTAATGGTTAAAGCCCATGGGAAACAAAACTAAATCCCATGGGATCTTCATTGTTAATTTATTTAATTTTTTAAGTTTTGTCAAATAATTATTGAAAACAAAACTAAAGCCTCTTGTCTACGTATATATTATCATATACAATGGGGTTGATTTTTTGTGTTTGGTAGTTGAACTGGACATTTTTGACAACATTCTAACTTATTTTGATGATATGGGGGCTTTGAGTATGTACAAATTACCAATTGCTTTATATTGAGATTGATATTGTTGATTTCTAATAACACAAGGAAACTTACAAAATCTTAATCCTTGCAAGGAGTCATCCATCCATTTGCCCCTCTTCTTCTCTCTGGTGATTAGGTACCTATCATAAACATGTTTGAGGCAACCATTCCAACAAGATTAGCCAAAAACTTGTAAAAAGTAAGAATATTTGTTTACAATTTATTATGGTTCATTTTTTTGCATTACTAATTTTTCTGCAATTCAATTCTAGTACTAAAAAAACTTTCTATTTTAGTTATTTGATTTCTAACATTAGAGTATCTTTTTTCTATTTCATCACATAGCTCTATCAAATATTTTATAAGATTTCAAGGCATGGATTGTTGTTCTTTTCATTTTCAGTCTTTCCTTTCTTTCCTTTAATTTCATTGAATCCTAAGTGTCGATACCAGTGAATCATTGATAGGGGTTTCACTAATGAATAAGACATTACTAAATGACCTGAATGAGATTTATGTATAATTTTTCTTACATAAACTTGGGATTCACTACTCTCTCGAAGTGAAAAATATGTAGCTAGAATAAGTGAACTAATACTAAACTCAGGAGGAGTCCCATCCTTGTTTTTAACTGTGATGCACCTTCACCATTTTTTCTTTGGTCACTTCATTCTATATTTTGGCATATATATGATTTGCTTGCTCATATATCATTTAACAATGACTTAGTAATTTTTCAATAAGATTTTATTTTACTTTTTGACCTCTATATGATTTACTTGATCATATGTCATTTAGCAATGACTTAATACTTTTGTAATAAGATTTTTTAATCTTGCTTAGAACATCCTAATGAATGGTCAACGTGTACATGTGATTAAAATATAAAATCAATGAACACATAACTCTTAAAAACCTAAGAAGAATTATGTCAATCCTCGTATTTTTCTTAAGAACACGCACTTGCAAAAGTTTTCAACTTAAGCGTGGCATTGCAGTGCTTATTAGCTTTTACATCATTTCTAAGCATTTCTAGATGTGATTTGACCCTTTTTAGAGGCTTAACATAACTTGAATGGAGTGGCCCTTTTAAGTATGTGGTATGCCACTTATTCTTATCATCAAGTTGAAAACTTTATACACTCTTGACTAAAAATATGTGAAAATTATTTCCCATCATCACAAAAGGAATACTTTCTTCAATAAGCAATTCGTAGTAGGAAAATGACTATAGTCATTCGAGTGGTCTTAAAGGAGCTTCCGAGAAAGTTTTTTCGTCTCCCTTTCTTTCTCAAACACCACTTTAAAAATAGGACCATCTAGGACAAGGGAAACCTCCAGCATTATGAGTGACCTAGGTTGTCAAGGAGGGTGTGACTAGAATCAAGACATTGCATTGAGTTGGATACAATTGATCTAGTGTTAACAATGATTTTTATTCATAACAATAAAGTTAGAATGTCACAAGGCTCATACCGTTCACCATGAAAACTAAGTGAAGTGTAATAGGAGTAGAGTTGATGGTCTGAGTAGGAATGGTCACTTCGACCAACCAACTTCTTGAACCCTCCATGAGGCTAACTCAAAGAGGTAGGAATGGTCACTCCGATGTTTATAGCCTTCGAGATGACTCAATTCAATAATGAATGATCTTGTCACTTGAACTTCTTTCCATGAGTGAGTAAGACAAGTCTACAAAGAAGAATCAAGTAGCTCGAATACCCAATTATGAATATGAATCGAGACAACAATAAATACTCACACAACTTCAATATCTCATTATGAACGTAAATAATGCATTAAAGTGTTATGTGCATGAATGTACATACTAAGTTATGTCAAATATGAATGATTAACATCTAACCTTGGATTTATGATTTGGTAAGCTACGCTTTGTGTGTTTATATGTAGTTGTTCCCTTTGTTGCATTCCTCCTATTGACTAAAAATATATACTATCCACACAATGTAAACGGATGCAAATTTAAATAATGACAATTCTTTGCAAACAAGGATCATTCTTCCCACTCTGCTCACTATTGTGAACTCGGGAAGAATTATTGTCCTAGACCATTTTCCCCCCTCTAGCCACTGTTGTGAACTCAGGGAAAATGTATGTCCTGTACCAATCTCCCCACTCTAATCACTATTGTGAACTCAGGGAGACGAACCATTCTACATGTCTGGGAAAATCCCCAAGAGAGTAGTTGTCCTGGACCATTCTACCTATCTGGGCAATTCCCTAGGAGAACAATTGTCCATGGTACATCAACAATATGTTTTTTCTGGAGCATTCTCCACCTGGAGAATGTATGTCCACCAACACATTGAGTATCCATGATGCCATATATTAGCACTGCCTCCCAACCAAGGAAGTCATCTTCTCCTTTTCAACCAAGGGAAGGTATCTCCACAAGTCCCAACTTGTCCCTTGGGTATGCAAAATTTATCTTGGAAAAAGGTTTTGTCAAAATATCAGATGTCTGTTCATCGATGAAGATGTATTGGAGAATCAATTCTCCCTTATAGACTTTATCATAGATAAAATAGTACTTGATCTCAATGTGCTTCAACCTGTCATGGAACATGGGGTTCTCTGAAAGCTTCACACAACTTTGATTATCAGAATATATCACAGCCAAATCCATCATGTGATCAAATAGTCCAGAAATTAGCTTATGGAGCCATACTACTTCCATACAAGCATCACAAGCTGCAATATACTTTGCTTTTGCAGTGTTGAGTGCAACATAATTTTGTTTTCTGCTATCCCATGATATCATAGCAGAGCCCAAACTTAAACATATACCAGAAGTACTATTTATGTCATATAAACTCCCTGCCCAATCTAAATTAGTAAATCCATGAATTTGTACATCATTGTTTGACGCATATCTCAAACCATAATTTAGCATCCCATGAAGATATCTCAAAATGTGCTTTGCAGCTATCCAATGTTCATGTCTAGGTTCCACATGGAACTGGCTCAACGTGTTCACAACAAATAAAATGTTTGTTCAGGTATTAATCAAATACATCAATGATCCAATCAAATGTCGGTACAGGGACAAGTCTACTAGATCAAAATCAGAGTCTCTTGGCTTCTTCATATCTTTCACCATGAGAGTTGCCATGGATTTTCAATCCATTATCCCAAACTTCTGAAGGATCTTTACAACATACTTCCCTTGCCCCAGGAATATTTCACCACACTTCTACCATACTTCTAGTCCCAAATAATAATGCATGAGACTAAGATCCTTCATATCGAATTTATAGGCTAACTCCCTCTTACATTGAATAATGAGAGGCTCTGCACCTGTAAAAAAACAATCATCAACATATAGTAGCAGGATCACAGGTGCATAATTCAAAACTTTGTAATAAAGGTTTGGATCAACATAGCTCTTGGAAAATCCAAGTCTCATCAAGTAATTGTCAATTCGTGCATACCAAGCTCTTGGAGCTTGCTTGAGTCCATACAAGGCCTTCTTTAATGTGCATACATGGGTTTCTCTCAGGTGTACCTCAAAACCTTGAGGTTGCTCTATGTATACTTATTCCTCAATTACTCCATTGAGAAAAGCGGTCTTTACATCCATCTGATGTAAACTCCAGCCCATGGATGTTGCAAGAGATATGATGGCTCTAATAGAGGTGTATCTAGAAAATGGAGCAAATGTCTCATCATAGTCTTCTCCATCCTGCTAGGAGATCCTTCTAGCCACGAATCTTGCCTTGTATTTATCGATACTCCCATCTACTGCATGATTTATCTTGTAAACCCATTTTGAAGTGACTACAGACTTTCCTTTAGGTCTAGGCACATTTTCCCATATATCATTTTTCATGATGGATTGATATTCCTCCATCGTATCTTCCTTCCATTTTTTCTTCTTGACTGACAACTAAAGATCCTCAAGTGTTC
Organism: Picea engelmannii; assembly: GCA_009831015.1. Lineage (NCBI taxonomy): Eukaryota > Viridiplantae > Streptophyta > Pinopsida > Pinales > Pinaceae > Picea > Picea engelmannii. The sequence continues at coordinate 146,562 of ML800388.1, forward strand.
AACACTTGGCTTCTTTCCGGAGAAAGATTCTTCTGGACTCATGTTCTTCAATATATAATGAGGACTTCTATTCTGAACATATACGACTGTCATAGATGCTTATCCCCATAGAAACATGGATAGATTCTGGTAATTCATCATTGACTTAACAGATTCTTCAATGGATCGGTTCTTTCTTTCTGTCACACCATTTTGTTGAGGATTATGTGGGACAATTAGCTCCCTCCTAATCCTAGTTTCTTTACAAAAGGCAACGAGCTCCTGTTGGTAATACTAAAACAACTGAGAGGGGGGGGGGTGAATCAGTTGTATGTGATCTTAAACAATTGAGTACTTATTAAACATTGTTAATCTCTCTTCATGTGGTCATCAACAATATACAGCATATGGACAGTAAAAGTAAAGACCATCAGTCACACATAAAGTACACACAGAAATAGATTTTCACGAGGAAACCCATAAAGGGAGAAAACCTCTTCTTCTTCGAAATGATAGGCAGTCTTTTTCAGTTCTGTACATCATTTACAATTGAGCACCAACTCAATGTGAGGCTGCTACCTCTGTTTTACAAGCTGCAACTTGTTTGAGAGCACCAACTCTCTAGTTTCTCTAGCACCCACTAGAAGGAAGCACCAACTCCCTGTATATTCCAGCACCAACTGGATGGAAGCACCAACTTCCTGAATGTTCCAGCACCAACTGGATGGAAGCACCAACTTCCAGTTACACAGGCTTCCACCTGTATAACAGAGAACACTTGTTCTCCCTAGCACCACTCTGCCACCCTAGTTTCTCTGGTTACAACCAGATGGAAGCAACAACTTCATGTGTTCAAGCTTCCACTTGAACCTCTGAGGACAACAGTCCTCCCGAGCACCTATCAACCTCCCTTAATATGAAATAATGAATACACAGACAACTACTCAGATAAATCAAGTCTTACCAATCTTCCTCTGTATCCGATCTTCAGCAAACTGTTCTGCAATTCTTTTCTTCTTTTGTTTGTTTAGCATGCCTGCTCTGCATCACCTTTTCTGTCATTCTACTCTACTTATGTTCTGTCTGTCATTCTACTCTACTTTTGTTCTGCATTTCATCTCTCTCTATGCATTTTCTTCTTTTCTTGCTATGCCTCTGCTCGTTTTCATTTTCTTACTGTTTACACATTTTTCTTTCAAAACGACAACAACAAATTCAGTCTCGCTCATTTTCCTTTATACACGCTTCCTTGACTATTCCACTTCCTCTTCCAATAGGTAATACAAGGACATCTGTCTTGGAAACTGAAACGCTAACTGATTTGTCATGATCAGTCCATTTCTCTTAACGGATTCATAACTGAAGCGTTAATGTAAGAAAGAATAGCAACCCTCCGATCAATATTTGATCCAACGGTTCAGATCCCATCGGGATTTCACTCATCGCGATTTCGGCATTCTCAGTGTCGAGATGCACATGTACTTGGAACCCCCGATTCTCCAATCCCTGATGTGCTCCTTTCCCAATCTTTAGCCCTCCGGGTCCACATGACCATTACTCTGTGACCACAATCTTACCCCATCGGGGCTACGGGGTTTGTGGTGCCTCCATGCATACAACCACGGGATTCTCGATCGTCCAAATACCGATGGTCCGTTATGCTGACAACTAGCCTCCACTATGCATCCGTCCTCCTGCTCTGTTGTGTTGATAGCTGGCCCCCACTCATCAGGGTTTCGCGGATCGCGATTCTGACTTGCACAAAACTCTTGTCAACGGGATCCCCGATTTTCCAATGAACAAAAATGTCGACGGCGCCTTGATCTTTGACACCTGTCCCTCAAATGGACGGTCCCGATCCCTCCGGGATTTCGAGACTTTCGATGTCAAGTGACTTTGTCATTTCAAAGTCTCGATCACCAATGCCTCTGCTGACGTCACACGTGATTTGACACGTGTTAGATCCTGCCACGTGTCACTCTGATTCGTGACTTACATGTGCCTGAAGTGTTGAATCTACCTGACACCTGTCATTCCCTAGTTGTGCCACGTGTCCCTAGCTGACGTGGTCTGTTGTCGTGAGTTGGATCAACGATTCAGGTGCAATCTTGACTCAACGGCTACGATTGAATTGCAATATCGCGTTTCGCGATTTCGGAGTTTATGTTGCAGTGTGTTCTTGACATATTGAAATCCTGATCCCCGAAACTCCGATGAAGAAAATCAACAGTCCATATCTCATGCTTTCTTTAACAGCTGCGATCAAATCGTGAAATCACATATCGCGATTTCGGGGTTTTCGTTGTCATTGTTCACGAGACTCGTGAAACTCCGATTCCCGATTCTCCGATGAAGCCTCTCCTCTTGTTCATGGGAACTTGTCCTCCGTGCAACTTCCGCAGATCCGACGGCTGTCGGCGACTCTGCACCAAATCTAACGGCTCTCACTGCGTGCACTCACTTCTTTCGATCATTCACCTCTCTGAACTTGTCTTTTATTTCCCTGTCATCTTCAATGTTGTACTTGCCATCAATGACAAGCTTACGCTGCCTTACGCTGCCTGTTCACCGAATTTGCCAACAATCTCCCCCTTTGGCATTGATGGCAACACTTGCATTCAGACTCAACACTCCTCTGCATTCGGCCATTTCGAACTCGACTCCTTTCTCCCCCTTTGACATCAATGTCAAAGAAGAAACATTCTTCCACTGATCTTGTTGCAGAACATACTCCCCCTNTCATCTATAAGCATTTAGGAAATTTACCAAATATTCAATAAGCACTCCCCCTGACCAGGTGCACATATTAGATACAAGAGTTTATAACCCCCAACTTTTGACGAAGATATCCAAAAGGGGTCGTTGCTAATGGTTTAGTAAAGATAACAACAATCTGTTCTTTGGAAGGGATATAATTCAGCTGAACAATTCCGTTTGTAACTTGTTCTCTGAGAAAATGATACTTGATTGGAATATGTTTAGTCTTGGAATGAAGAATAGGATTCTTGGAGACACTTATTGCACTGGTGTTATCACAATGAATTGGGATAGGATCAGTGTAAGTTACCTTCAAATCTGCAAGCGTTTGTATCATCCATAAGATCTGTGTGCAGCAAGTAGCAGCAGCAATGTATTCTGCCTCTTTAGTGGATAGTGATATGGATCCTTGCTTTTTACTAAGCCATGAAACTAGTGAGTCACCCAGAAAAAATGCTCCTCCACTGGTGCTTTTTCTCTCATCAACACAGTTTGCCCAGTCAGCATCTAAGTAAGCAATTAACTGGAAATTCTGATTTCGAGGGTACCACAGTCCATATGTCATTGTTCCCTTCAAATATTTGAATATTCTTTTGACAGCTACCAAGTGACATTGTTTAGGAGCAGACTGAAACTAACCTACCATTCCACCAGCTTGCATTATATCAGGACGAGATGTTGTGATGTACAGAAGACTGCCTATCATTGAACGATATGTCCTTTGATCAACATCAGGTGAGATATCATCTTTGCTCAGCTTGCAACCAAACACCATAGGTGTGCTGACTGTAGAGGAATCCTCCATCTAAAATTTCTTCAATATCTCTTTCAAATATTTTTCTTGAGAGATAAAAATCCCTGCAGAGATTTGTTTTACTTGTAAGCAAAGAAAATATGACATTTCTCCTATCATGGACATTTCAAATTCTGTTTGAATAGAGTTAGCAAACCACTGAACAGATGATTCATTAGTACAGCCAAATATTATGTCATCTACATAAACCAAAACAACTAGTAAATTATCACCTTCAGATTTAATGTAAAGGTTACTGTCACCAGTACCTTTCTTGAACCCTTTTTCTTGTAGAAATTTGTCCAGTCTATAATACCAAGCTCGTGGTGCTTGTTTTAGTCCATATAAGGCCTTCTTCAGCTTACAAACATAATTAGGGTCCTGATGATGGATCTTGCTATGGATCTGAAACGTCGACGACAAGATGTCATCAACACTGTGGATTTTCCGACTATTTCTGAACTTAATTCTCACCACAGAAATTTAAACCAGACTTTTTTGTCCTGATGATGGATCCTGCTATGGATCCGAAACGTCGACGACAAGATGTCATCAACACTGTGGATTTTCCGACTATTTCTGAACATAATTAGGGTTGTCTGTCAATGAGAATCCTTCAGGTTGCTCCATATACACTTCTTCCTCTAGATCTCCATTAAGAAACGCTGACTTAACATCCATCTGATAAACTTTGAAGTTTTTATGACAGGAATAAGCAAGAAACA
>ML800388.1:154522-170470 GCA_009831015.1 Picea engelmannii
CTACGATTGAATCGCAATATCACGTTTCGCGATTTCAGAGTTTATGTTGCAGTGTGTTCTTGACATATTGAAATCCCGATCCCCGAAACTCCGATGAAGAAAATCAACGGTCCATATCTCATGCTTTCTTTAACAGCTGCGATCAAATCGCGAAATCGCATATCGTGATTTCAGGGTTTTCGTTGTCATTGTTCACGAGACTCGTGAAACTCCGATTCCTGATTCTCCAATGAAGCCTCTCCTCTTGTTCATGGGAACTTATCCTCCGTGCAACTTTCGCAGATCCGACGGCTGTCGGCGACTCTGCACCAAATCTAACGGCTCTCACTGCGTGCACTCACTGCTTTCGATCATTCACCTCTCTGAACTTGTCTTCTGTTTGCCTGTCATCTTCAATGTTGTACTTGCCATCAATGACAAGCTTACGCTGCCTTACGCTGCCTGTTCACCGAATTTGCCAACAGCTCCTTGGAGGTGTATTCTCCTCAATCATCATATCTTAGTGTCTTGATCTTCTTGTCTGTCAGGTTTTCCACTTCAATTTTGAATTCTTGGAATTTTCTAAATACTTCATCCGTTGTCTTCAACAGCTACATCCAGGTTTTTTTTTTCATGAGAAGTCATCGATGAATGTTACATAGTAGAGAGATCCTCCTAGATATTTCACCAGCATAGGAACACATACATCTGAGTGTGTCAGATCCAAGATCTCCTTGGATCTATTCTCAGTGCTTGGGAATGGCTTCTTAATATTCTTCCCAAGTGCACATCCTCTACAAACACCTTTCTGTACTGATTTTAGTTATGGTATGCCTACAACCATATTATTTAGAGATGGAAATGCTTGATAATGAAGGTGAGCATACCTTCTATGCCATAAATCACTAGGATTGAGTTCATCATGTACGAGAGCTTGAGCATATTGACCTAGAAGTTTATACAATCTTCCTTCATGAATACCAATAACTCTAGCATCTTCTATTTTTTAATCTTTAGACCATGCGAGTACGTTTCCATCGACAAAGTCTATTGTATTTCCTTTTTCTTCTAAACAATAAATAGATACTAAATTATTTTTCAAAATAGGTACATACAAAACATTGTTAAGATGAACATTGTTACATGATTCCAATTCGATAGAGGCTTTTCCAATTCCCTTGACTACATAAGAGTTCTTGTCTCCAAAGTTCATTATATGAGAGATTTTATTTTCATTCATGCTTGAGAGTTTTTCATGGTCACCTGTCATATGTCTGGAAGCTCCACTATCGATTAGTCACATGGTGTCTTCAAGAGGTCCTGCAAGAGCTGATTAGTAGAAGAAATATGTTTCTTCATGCTTGTCTTTCTTTGAAGGTACTTCATCATTAGTAGTTGACGCATGGTGTTTTTCCTTTATTTTATTTGCTAATTCATGACACTAATGTTTTTAGTGTCCATATTTATGACCCAAAACATTGTACCTTTGACATGTCTTTCTTATGATTGGATTTATTTCTTGAACCAAATATTTTCTTACCTTCATGTCTCTTGAATTTTGTTGCATAGGCTTGAGCATCCTCTTCATTTTGAGATATTCCCTTTGAGTTAATCCTTGTCTCTTATTGTGCACAATAGGTCCAAATTTCTTCAAACATGGGAAACTCCTTTCTTGTGTTCATGCTTGCAGCAAATGCATCCCATGATCTAGAAAGACCATTAAGTGAATTATTCAAAAGTTTATTTTCTAGAATAACTTCTTCAATAGCTTGTAGTTGATCTCTACACTGAGAAATCCTCACAAAGTATGAGGCTACAATGTCATCCTTAGTCATCTTTGTGTCACGAAGCTCATTCTTCAAACTCATCACTTGTCCAATATTTATGACTGCAAAAAGGTTAGTTAGGGAATAATACATCTTCTTGGATGAGTCAAGATTGGATATGTAGGGTATCAAGTGATATTTGACAGAGTCCACAATGATATTCATGGCATTGATGTCATTGTCCTTGAACTTCTCCATTCCTACAATATTCTAAGGTTCCTTCTCTTTTCTTGCTTCAAACTGTGGTTCCATGATCTTGCCCTTCAGGATATCTAGAACTTTTTTTTTGGCAAGGATGAGGTCAATCCTTGTCTTCCATGCTCTGAAATTTGAAGCTCCTTATAGCTTGTTCTTTGACTTCATGGAGTAAGTCATGACTTCCTTTGACTTTGACTTTAATGAGTCAAACTTTGAATTTGACCAAAAAAATTAACCTTGATGTTTTTGCTAGTTGAAGGTACCAAGGGGTGTGCTAGGCTAAGGCACACTAGAATATCCAATAATTATGCCAAATGTTTCACTTCAAGTACCCAAAGAATTAAGTTAGGTTTTTCTATAGCTTCAAAATTAGAAGCCCTAGCTGCAACTGCAACTAGTGCTATAACAAGCTTGACAAAGAACTGACAATCTACCTTCTAGCGGTTAAACTATTTTGAAGGTAGTGTGGGCCCATAACCTGTTAAAATTTTGATGTTCTCATTTCACCATAGACAATTCAATATTGTTTCCCAACCATAGGCATGTAGCCACCCCCGAGCACTTTAACCTTTGCTATATAGAATGATTCTAGAAAGCCACACTAGAACCAATAGATAAACCCTAGTTGCACTAGTAGCATGAGATGGAACCATAAAACACCATCCAACTACAACAACAACACAAGATAAGGAGAGTGCACCTTCTCCAAGGGAGAGAGTCTCCACAACCATAGAACAAGAACAATACTCAACTGCAACAGTTGTAATTTCACTTCTTCCCCAATTTTTCACCTTCAATAAATCCACCAATATACTCCAAGATGTCACGAAGAAAACCACCAAGAGATACTAGAAGGTAGGGCGCATATATTAGGCTAGGTAGCGCCAGAGAGAGAAACCAAGAATCACCCTAGAAGACACACCTTCCTTTCTTGCAACTGCAGCTCCAAACTTGCGCTATACTTTACTAAGAGAGTGAGTAAAGTGAGTACGTACAAATGAGCTCAAGTGCCTCCTATTTATAGTGGTTCTTGTCACCTATCTGGGCCGACTTGTCCTTCTAGAAGCTAATACTTTAATATTAATTATTTTACTGAGTTGACTTGTCTTCTAGGGTTTTTACACATCCGTTTAGGATTTCTATGGCTTCCAGAATATTCTATTCTATTCAAAGGTTACACATGGAGGTTAATACCTCCCGCAACTACCATAATATCAACAGTTGACAATGTTAAACTATTATTGGCCATGATTGAAGTTATTCAACCACATTTAGCTATGGTTGACCTGGGTGAACATGTTGACTTTGGATAACCATATTGATTGTGGTTGACTAAGGATGACATGGTTGACTATATTTTACCATGGTTACCTTTGGTTGACCACAATTATCTATGGTTGACCATGGTTGTCTATGGTTGAACATGGTAGACCACAATTAACCATGGTTAATTTTGGCTGACCTTGGTTGACTTCAATTTACTATGGTTAGCTATGGTTGACTTTGTTTTATGTTTGATTTATAATGGTCAACTTATTACTGACCTTGGTTTACTATGGTTGACTTTGGTTTATGTTTGGTTTTCTATGGTTAATCTTTGTTTACTTTAGGTTACTAAGGGTTCGTTTTCGTTGACCTTCATTTACTATGGTTGATTATCTAGGTTGACCCTAAGCATGGTTGACCATAGATGACTATGATTGACCATGGTTGACGATGGTTGACCTTGACCATGGTTGAATATGGTTGACCTTGACAATGTGACATCAGGTTATGTTCATCGCATTGTAGGGTTGGGTTATGTTCATCACATTATTATGTTCATGAATGGTTATTTTGGTTTTCATCACATTGCAACGTTTGCCAAGGGTTTTGTTGGATTGTGATGTTCATCAAGGGATTGTGGTTGACTTTCATCATAGTGTGATGGTTGTCGAGGGTTTTCTCACATTGTGATGTTTTTCAATGGTTATGTCACATTACAATGTTTGTCAAGGTTTATGTTGGATTTTGATGTTCCCCTATGGTTATGTTGCATTGTGACATTCATCTTTGTTGCATTATGTCAAATTTATAAGTTCATCTATTGTTATGTCACATTGTTATGTCACATTGCTATGTTTATTATGGGTTATGACACCTTGTAACATTCCTTAAGGGTTATGTTTCAATGAGATGTTTTTGAATGGTCATGATGCATTATAATATCGATATTGCTCATCTTATAAGGAAATGTTATGTTCCTCATTGGTTATGTCACATTGTGATATTCATGAAGGGTTGGGTTATTTCACAAGGCATATATCAACATAACCATGGGTGACTAAGGTTGAACATAGTTGGCCATGATTGACTATGATTGACCATGGTGTTGTGGTAAAGCTTCCCCTGTGGACAGGTGAAACCCCCCTTGGATCAAGACCCCTTTGATATAAGATAGAGAGAAACAAATGGTTACTACTTTCCCTTTAGATCTACTCTCTATGTCAACAATTAGAAAGATAAGAGAAGGATATATGACTCACATCTTTTACGTAGGTTGTCCTCACTACTCTAGCCCTTGATCTTGATGTCCAAGCTCCAAGAGATGTCATGTAAAGAACACAAAAATATCTTCTTCTTCTACACTATATTGTCAAGTAGAACATGTCTATCTATGATGAAGTATACAACAATAGACATGCATATAGTGCAAACATACACATGAAGGGAATAGGCTAATTTATATATGAATGGAAAGCAATCAATAGTGAAGCACTTACAATCTCAATCTTGATGTTGCAACAGCTCCTCCAAGGTCTCCTTTCCATCCCCTTGAATGTCACAAAATCATAGGTATGATGCTCTAATATTGTTAGGAAATGAGACACACTTCCACACTAAAAATAGTAGAAGATACAAAGAATTTAATCAAGAATGAAAATGACATAGCAATCACACATTACACAAAGATTTTACCCTGGAAACTCAAACCGGGAAAACAAGCATTCCTTGATCATTTTTCTCTCTTGTTGTCTTATTCAATTTGAATAAAAGGTTACATGTATAACCTTGGTCCACACCTAAGACACAATCAACATCATACCCTCTTTCTTACGCAAGAACAACCCTATAGTCAATTTAGTTTACATCTACATAACCAACAACCTACATCTAAAGATTTTTCTAAAGATTTTCTATCTTACGATTCATTGATTAGCCTTTACGGCCTTACAATACGCCTATTTATAGTCTTTACAACAGGCAAAAACTGAAAGAAATGGTGCCCAAAAATGGTTACAAATCCATGCAGATCATTGGCTACAAATCCTGTGAATCTTGGGATTTTGTTACAATCGACTACCAAGTCGTAATACCCGTCAACTACTAGTCGGTTTCCACATGCTCGCATATTGACCTCTTGTTGGTTGACCTCTTCGACTTGTTGTCTATAAATTTACCATGTCAAACAGCCTCGACCTTCGACTTCAACTTTAACTGGTCAAATAACCTCGACCTTCGACTTGTTGTCAATCCACCTCGACTTCGACCTAATGTCGATCCACCTTGACTTTGACCGTCAGTTGATCCACCTTGACTAGACTTTCAATACAAAGATTATAACAACCCAACATTCTCCCACTTGTTGTCTTCTTTGTTGAAACCAGGAGACCTTTGAACTTTTGTTCATATACCCAGGGCAACAATTCTCATTGCCTCTTTACACCAAGATAACTTCATAGCACTCACAGACTTGGTCAATGAGTCGGTTATGTTTTCCAATGTGTCTACTTTCTCCAATAGCACCTCGCTGACTTCCACCATGTCTCTCACGAAATGGTATTGTACATCAATGTGCTTAGTCTTAGAATGATAAGCAAGGTTCTTTGCAAGAAATATTGTGCTTTGACTGTCACAACTTATCTTCATAGATCTTTGTTCAAACCTGATTCTTGAACACATCCTTTGCATCCATACTGCTTCTTTGCTTCCATGAGTGGTTTCCATGTATTCAGTGTCTTTTGTTGACAAGTCTATAACCGCATGTCACTTAATCATCCAGGTGATTGCTCCACCAAACATTTTGAAGACATATCCACTGGTCAACCTCTATCGATCTAGATCTCCAACCCGATCGATGTCAACAAAGCCATGTACATTTAATTCACTGTCACCTCCAGGTTTTCCTTGGTAGCATATAGCATAATCTTTTTTCCACTCAAATGCCTAAATATTATCTTGACAGTTTTCCAGTGCTCCTTTCCAGGTGTCGACATGTATCTGTTCAACACTCCTGCTGCATGGGAAATGTCTGGTTGATTGAATACCATAGCATACATTAGAATACCAAAAACACTTGCATAGGGAACATGTTCCATGTCCTCTATTTCTTCCTATGTCTTTGGAAAATTTTCAACAGTTAGCCTTGCTCCTACAAGAATTGGCACCTTCACTAGTTTGCAATCTTCCATGTTGAAATGTTTCAAAATTGTTTCAATATACTTCGTTTGATTCAACCAGAGTTTTCTAGCTGCTCGATCTCTCTTAATATTCATTCCCATAATGAAGTTAGTTTCACTGAGATCCTTCATGTTGAACTTGGAGAATAGTTTCTTCTTCACCTCCTTTATTGCATCCATGATGTTTCCAATCAGCAACATGTCATCAATATACAAAGCTACATATATGAAACTCCCATCTTCTTCTTTGGAATATAAGCAGTGATCAAATTTTCTTCTCACAAATCCAAAACTAAGGATGTATGTGTCGAACATTTGGTACCACATCCTTGGTGATTGTTTTAAACCATAAAGGGATCTTTTTAGCTTACACACCAAATCTTTCTTGCCCTTTACTACAAATCCTTTAGGTTGTTTCATGTAGATTTCCTCTTCCAAGTCCCCATGTAGTAACGTTGTCTTCGCATCCATTTGTTATATTTCCAAATCAAATGTTGCTTTCATCTAGAGATTTCTAGTTGCTCGATCTCTCTTAATATCCATTCCCATAATGAAGTTAGTTGCACGAAGATCCTTCATGTTGAACTTGGAGAATAGTTGTTTATTCACCTCCTTTATTGCATCCATGATGTTTCCAACCAGCAACATGTCATCAATATACAAAGCTACATATATGAAACTCCCACCTTCTTCTTTGGAATATAACCAGTGATCAACTTTGCTTCTCACAAATCTCAAACTAAGGATGTATGTGTCAAATGTTTGGTACCACATCCTTGGTGATTGTTTTAGACCATAAAGGGATATTTTCAGTTTACACACCAAATCTTTCTTTCCCTTTACGACAAATATTTCAAGTTGTTTCTTATATATTTCCTCTTCTAGGTCCCCATGTAGGAACATTGTCTTCACATCCATTTGTTATATTTCCAGATCAAATGTTGCAGCTAGAGACATTAGTACTCTAATGGAAGTTAATTTTGTGGGAAAAAATCTCATCGAATTGGACTCCTTCAACTTGGGAATATCATTTAGCTACCAATCAAGCTATGAATTTCTTGACTTGACCTGCTACATTCATCTTCTTCTTGAATACCCATTTTCTACCAACATGCTTTCTTCCACTAGGCAACTTTACTAAGTCCCATGTCGCACTCTTGTGCAAGGATTCCATCTCTTCGACCATGGCATCCTTCTTGAGTTTACCCTATGTCGAGTCAATTGCCTCACCGAATGACTTAGGCTCATCATTGATGGTAGTGAACACGAATGTGGAATGGAAGTCGGGAAGACTATACCTTTCGACTGGTTTTCTTACTCTTTCTAACCTCCCTACAACTGAAGTCGGTTCTTCCACCTCTTCCTCTGATTTAGTCGAATCATCTGAATCATCTTCTTCGTTCCTCAGTTCAAACCACACCATCTCAGGATTATTCTCGATCTGAACAATTTCCTCAGGATCAGACTTACTTTCAACTTCTATGAAGACCACATCTCGACTATACATTGTTTTCCTTGATGCAGGATCCCAGAGATTATATCCTTTCATTCCTTCTTTGTATCCAATTAAAATACATTTGACTGCCTTCTTGTCTATCTTGCTCCTCTTTTCCTTGGGAAAATGCACAAATGCATCATAGAAAAATGCTTTGAGATGTGAAACCAAAGGATTATTACCCAACCATACCTCATTTGGATTCATGTCGACTAGCCTCGATGAAGGATACATATTCAATAGATATTTTGCAGTGTCGAGTGCCTCCACCCAGAATTCTTATGTGAGCCCAACACCACTGAGCATGCTCCTTGCCTTTTCCATCAACATTATGTTCATTCTATCATCAAATTCATTTTTTTGTGGGGTATATGGTGTGGTAGTTTGGCGTGCTATGCCACACTGCTTGCAGAAATGATCAAATTATTTTCCACAAAATTCACCACCGTTGTCGGTTCTCAACACCTTAATCTTCTTATCTATCTAGTTTTCTACAAGAGATTTAAACTCTTTGAAGTTCTTGAAAACCTATGATTTCTTGGAAAAAACATCTATGAAGGAGACATAATACAGGGATCCACCAAGTGAGGGCACTATAACCAAGCCAAAAAAATCACTATGAACCAACTCTAGAATCTCATTTTCCCTTGTCACTCCATATGGGAACCTGACACGACTTTGTTTTCCATATATACAATGTTCACAAAATTTGACTTATAAATTACACTCAGGAAAGTCTTCAACCATACCTTTATTTTGCATAGCTCGAAGTCCTTTTTCTCCAATGTGTCCCATCCTCTCGTTCCATAGCATGGTCGGGTCGAATTTATGATGACTTATCGAGTCAGTTTGAATCAACTCTTCCATAGTTTAGTCGAGTCAACTTCATGAACAATGATGTTGTTGCATCCAGTCAAGTTGACACTCCCTAGCAACTTGTATAGGGTTCCAATATGAACTCCTTTCATTAAGACCACAACACCTCTTACCATCTTGCACGAACCCTTATGAAATAGAGTGTGGACTCTAGCATCACTCATCTGGCTGACAAATATCAGGTTTCTTTCCAAACTCGGAATGTGTATCACACCTGGAAGGGTTATTTTCCTCCCATCATGCAGTATTAATTGAAGTCTTCCTTGTCCAACAATTTTGGTTGTCGATTCGTCCCCCAAGAACACATCACTTCCATCATATCATTCATGCTTGTAGAACCATTCTCTATGTGGTTTCAAATGATAGGATGCTCCAGAATCGATCAACCAAACATCTTGATCCAACTGCATACTGGTCAACTCCAGGTACACACCACCTCCCTTGTCTGGAGTCATCTTTCTCTCAGTCGACTGCTTCTCATCGGATCATGTACTAACTTCCATCGCCCTTGACTTGCAATCCTTTTTTTAATGCCGAGATTTACCGCATTTCCAACATCTTCTTGTCGACTGAACCAAGGATTTAAATCTATCCTTTGACTTAGACTTTCTACCGGAGAATTTTCCTTTATTTCTTTCAATCAGTTGACCTCTCACCACTAAAGCATCTTTGGTCGATCCTTCTGGGTTCTTTCTTCTCATTTATTATGATAGTAGAGAAGCAAACATGTCTTCTAGCGCTAGTGTGGTTGTATTACTCCCTATATCCATGCCTAAGTTATCCCGAGAGTTTGGAAAAGAACATAATAGGATAATACACTTCTCCTCCTCGGTGATTTAAATATCCACAGACGGTAACTGGCTTAAAATGGTATTAAACACATTTAAATGATCATTCACCTAACTTCCATAACTCATCCTTAGAAGATACAATTTATTTTTGAGAAACAAATTATTTATCAGAGATTTTCACTAGTATAAGCTTCCCAACTTGTCCCACAATTTCTTGGTCTAATATTCACCTAAGACATTCAACAGTACCGAATCTACAAGACAAATTTTAATCGTACTTCTTTCTCTTCTTTCAAGTTTCTCCCATTCTTTTTTCGACATGCCTGTCGGCTAGGTATCTAGACAGATCGTTGTCCATTGTTCTTGATCTACAAGAAGAGATTTCATTTTAAGCTTCCAAAGATGAAAATCTTGTCCATTGAATTTTTCTATCTCTATTCTTGAGTTTCTCTCCATTCTTTACCATGATTTTTAACACAACGTATGACTTACAATTCTTATTGTACCTAGGGTTTAGCTCTCAGATTCAAGATTGGTAAATCAATATCTGATACCACACATCAAATATTAACTTGGCTCGGATACCATATGTTAGTAAATGAGACACACTTCCACACTAAACCTAGCATAAGAGAGGAAGAATTTAATCGAGAACGTAAATGACATAGAAAACACACATTACACAAATTTTTACCCTGGAAACCCAAACCGGTAAAACCAAAATTCCTTGAGCGTTATGTTGTCTTCTTGTCTTATTCAATTTGAGTAAAAGGTTGCATGTATAACCTTGGTCCACACCTAAGACACAATCGACATCATACCCTCTTCCTTATCCAAGAAAAACCTTGTAGCCAATTCGGATTACATCTACATGAACAACAACCTACATATAAAGATTTCTCTAAATATTTGTTATATTATGATTCATTGATTATCCTTTACGACCTTACAACATGCCTCTTTATAGGATTTACAACAGGAAAAACCCTAAAGAAATGGCACCCAAAAACGGTTACAGATCTATGCAGATCATTGGATACAAAACCCATGAATCTCGGGATTCTGTTACAATCGATTACTAAGTCATATTACCCGTCGAATACCAATTGACCTTCATTCAGTCTTCAGTTGGTTGCCACACACCTGTCTGTCGACCTCTTGTCAGTTGACCTCTTCAAATAGTTGTCTATTCCTTTACCATGTCTAACCGCCTTGACCTTCGACTTCGACTTTACCCAGTGGAATAACCTCGACTTTGACCTGTTGTCAATCAACCTCAACTTTAACTGCCAGTTGATCCACCTCAACTAGACTTTCACTGCAAAGAATATAAAAACCCAAAAAATCTCCCTCCTTCACTCAAGAATGGCCTCCATTATATAGGATTTGAGATATCACAACCACAGGAAAGTTTTGAGGAGAGGATGTGGTCAAATGAGGATTTTGATAAACCAACAAGATTATCCTTACCTTAAATAGGAGGTAGCTCGAACCAATCCCTTAACCAACTAAAATATCCTAGAAACAACCTCACAAAACAAGGCATGATGATTGCAACTACTTCATAGTCCCCCAAGAACTGGGCATAGGGTGAGACTATCACTCCCCTATAACTGAGCAAGGAGAAATGATCTAGCTTTATCCCTCCTTGTATATGGGAAGGGGGCAAATGAAACTCAAACAAGACCAAAAACTCAAGGAAAAAGGTAGTATTTTGGCTTCCAAATGGTATATTTATGGATTATGACATAAACTTTCTCATGGTGACGAAGTTGTGACACTTAGGTGTGTAAAATATGCGACACTTATGACACTTAAGTATGAATTTTGGTAGTGTGAACCTTAGGTGTGAAACAAATTCCCCCTAAAGTGTGAAGTCAGAAGAAAATCTTATGGCTGAAACCCTTTACAAAAATATGTATGTGGGGGTGTCAGAATAAGAGAGTTAGGTGGAAGCTCCAAACAAATATCAAACAATATATATGTATCATCCCCGAGGTAGGCATACCCATGCTCAGAATAAACTGACTCAAAGCATGGCTGCTAACCAATACGTTGTTGATCCATGAAATCACTAACTAAGGATATGGCCACCAATGATACAATGTTGATCCATATATCCATGACTCAATTAGTTCATATCCATGAAAGAATACACAACGAAGCTACAATATGACAAAAACATATCCATATACCAATACAAAGTGGATCTATGTGAAAACATGTACATCCGTTAGATCACCAGCATGATGGCCATACTAGAATCTTCTTAAGCGCTCAAATAATATCCAATGTGTAATATCCCTAATTCGAACCCTAATTGTAAATGAAATTGTAAATGTACATTTAGGCTGGTGAGTCGTCGGCACAAAATTTTGGTTCAGTTTTCCGTGCACCTGAGTTGTGTCCAAGCATTGTTTTCCAAAGAAAGAGCACACACATTCCATAGTGTTCCACATACCTAATTAAGTGTGTGTGTATTGGGCATCAAGGGAAGGGTGTGCACATTCCACAGTTTTGCGCGCACCAGGGTAAGTGTGTGAGGATTACCTGGAATTGCACATTGGAATAAGTATTGTGTGTGTGTGTGTGTGTGTGTGTATTTGAGGTTGGAGAGCCTCTGTGTGGTTATTGGGCTAGTGAGTCAGCATGCAAAAAGGCCAATGTTCCTATCCTTGTAAAATGTAATCACACTCAAATTATTAATAAATCACATTGTTTCACGTAGACCTATCAAACAAAAAGAGACAAGGGGATAAACTCCATCGAAAAGGGAAAAGGGGGGACTTAATTCCAAGGGAATATTTTATTAATATTTTTGAAAAGTATAATTGTGGATATTTATTTATCCTAAGTCCCCGAGGGATGGGAATGATTCACCAAGTGGCTAAACCTAATTTTGAAGATGACAAGTGTCTCATTATGACCATGCAAAAATATTGTTGAGCCTTAGTGTATTTCGGAGGAAGAACTCATTCCTTTTGGGGATTCACTCATTTTTCTTCATCATCCAAATTGTTTGAAATTCAAAAGACCATTACCGTTTTTGCAAGAAAATCTTGGGAAAAGGGGTTTTCTGTATTGTAATCAGAGTATTTTCTATCAAAGAGGCGGGTTGTTAGGCCTGTGAGCATTCTCTTTGGGTGAGAGATTTTTTGTCGAAGATGAGGGTTGTGATCCAGGTGGATATTGGTGGCCACCCACCTATTCCAATTGGCTCAAAACAGTTCTTTGGCAATTTACTATTTTTGTATATCCTTCAATATCTCGATATATTTCTTTATTATATATCCGCTCTCATTTCGTGCTCAACATAATCTGGATCAGTTGTTTCAAAGAAGGGTGTTATTGGTTGTTTTTAAGTGCATGTCCCAGACAAGGTCTGAGTATAGAGAGTTGGATCTTGAGCTTGTCTTTCTTGAGGAAAATCACTCTCACACGCCCAAGAAACCCTCCATGGCGGAAGAAAATAAAAACGATGGAGCAGAATATTCTATTAATTTGTTTCTAGAGAAAGCTCTCACACTTCAGAGGGATGAAATGATGGAGAATCTTTTCCACATCCTCCAATGCCTACCGATAACAGCAAGTGCATATTCATCAAGAAGTCACTTTGGATGCACCTCTCCTTTCAAGGTACAAGTTAATTTTGATATTCTCATATTTGAAAGTCAAATAGATGCGGATTCCCTAGAAAAATGTTTAAATCTGCTAAAAGGTTATTTCTCTGTTCACAATTTTTTCGATGGGGAAAAGATCACCTTTGCACTCCTTAAGGATCTCCCCCATGTCAAACATTCGTGGGAAACTTACTGGGAGAAAAGTTTCACATAGGAAATTGGAATATATGGGGCTGAGCCCACTTGATATTTTTTTGTTGATGCGATCAAGGAACAATATTACCCTATTGGTAACTATGACAACCAGTACACAAGATGGACCAAACAGTGGTAAGAGAGGGGACAAACAGTGTCGGATTTCAAATACTTTCCATACCTTGCGCACCAAGTTGGGTATCAAAGACTCTGACCAGCATATGGTTCTGAAATACCGCAAGGCTCTGCATAGGTACATCCAAACCGAAATGGATTTTCTAGACATCTCATCACTGGGATCTTCTGATCCGTCAGGATTTTTCGAAATGACTTATGGTTGAGTTTTTAATTGCATGAATTAATTGACCATTGAAAAACTTAACGAAAGAGCGTGAAAAGCAAATGCATTATACAACCATTAACATATTTTCATATCTGAAAACACAATGAAAAACAGCAAACCATAATGCACAAGTTTGATAACGGAGTTCGGCAACTTTGCCTACGTCTCCGAGCCTTTTCTCTGTGAGGGAGGCTTCTTGATTTCTTTTCAAAATCTTATTAGTACATCTTTACAATGTCGATTGGCTTCTAGACTGATCTGGTCTTGTTATCCATGATCTCTAGAATCTTGTACAACTTACGGCACCTGAAACGGATGTTCCGAGCTCTCAGAAATCGTCCGACAGCATCTCTACCTCAACAGCTTCCCTGCCTCAAACTGGCTTAGACCTGGCTTTGCCTCAACATCTCTGCTCTCCAAAACCGTCCAAAAGCTCTCCAAAGGCTTCAAACTCTCACCAAATGGCTCAACATGGCCTTGGTTAAATAGTGGGAAAGTTGGTTTCAATCTCCAACTTCCCCCCAAGAATTAGGCTTTAAAAATGTCTAATAACCCCCAATTACATTAATAAAGGGTTAAATTACATTAATTAATTAAAAAGTGGTTGAAATAACCCACTTTAACTATATGGTAGTTTAAATTGGGCTTAAGCCCCCAAAGGGTGGGCGCGCGCCCCCTTCAATGTTCACATGGCATCCATAGGGCCAAGCGCTAGCCCAAAGGGCTAAGTGTTGGCCCCTAGCCCTCGCGCGCATTGGCATATAGGTCGTATGGGAGTGTGCATGACCGTGGGCTTAACCCATTACAATAACCGTTGAAAACAAACTTTACAACTGCGCACGTTTAACTGTTCGCGCCCCAGATATAACGGTCACATGCAATACATAAAACCGGGGTCAGGGCTAAGCCCCAGCCCGATCCCCCGCCGCATAACACAACAAACCAATACAAATGAATATTACATCGTTTCATTAACAAGAACCACCGGCGAGAATATTGGCTAGTGGAATGTGTATGAAGGCGTTAGTGTGGAAAGAGGTCGCGGGTTCGATCCCTCGGGCCCAAAAACTTTTTGACATAGCCGTCATTGGCTAAACCTGGGGTGCCACGTGGCAGCCGCTGATTGGGCCATGTGGCACCTTACCATTCGCCCAGATGATGCCACGTGTCGATTGATGATTCGTCCACGTCACCTGCCACGTCAGCGCACCGTACTGCCACGTCATACGCCACGCAATCCTTCCACGTCAGCTGCTGACGTCACCCTGCCACGTCATACGCCACGCAATCCTTCCACGTCAGCTGCTGACGACACCCTGCCACGTGTCATCCTTTCAGTGGTGACACGTGTCACTTCGGGATTGGTCCAACTGCGCGCCGAAAATGCCAAAACTGCCTGCCACGTGTCACGCTCTGGAGACACCGCGTGTCCTGTACGGACCTGCCACATGTCAACGTACGGACCTGCCACGTGTCCCTGTACGGACTGACACGTGTCCTGTACGAACTGTACGGACAGGTACAGTCAGCATCCCAAAATTTTGCCTGTTTGGCTCGACGGACATAATGCAATATCTTCTTCATACGGACTCCGTTTGACATAAAAATTATATCATCGGAATCAAGAAGACGAACCGGACGCAATGGTGTTGGTTTCGTCGAATTCTGGGCACTTTCATTTTTGAGCATTTTTCATGCCCTGACAGCCTTCTGAATCCGATTTCGGATCACACCTCCCAACAATAAGACCTTTTGGTCCCCAAAAGGTTACTGATCACTCAACAAACTCGGGATAGGCCACCCGGCTTGCTCTGGATCCGATTACATTAATGGAAGCAAAATACAATGAAGTTGAGACATCCACTTCTGGCAGAACCAAGTGACTGCTTTCTTTCCTTCACGGTGTTCTTCTTGCTTCGCTGGTAATCCGTCCTCCTTCGTGGGGGCATGAAAAATCCTTTTTCCCTTCTTGGGACGAAGCTCCGGATTAAGCTTCCAACAGCTAGCCTCTTGATGTCCACTCTTGCTGCAAAACGTACAACAAGTTTTCGGCATCCAGACCTGCTTAACCTTCTCCTTCTTCCATTGTGGACTTGAGCCTTTACGTCGTGTTTCCTTCCTGGACGACATAGGTTTCCTGTACAAAGTTTGTCTCTTCCAACACTTGGCAACACAATGCTTAGGTG
>ML800388.1:185165-213019 GCA_009831015.1 Picea engelmannii
GTTTTCTACAGCATTTACTCATTTCTGAGTGGATGTGAAAAGTTGTGACCATGTATTTCATTACTAAGTTTCCTAGGACTGCTAAGCAACATGAATATATTATGGTAGTGGTGGATAAGATTACTAAAGTTGTGCATTTTATTCCAGTGAAGTCAACTCACAAGGCAGCCAACATTGTTGATATATACATGAGAGAGATTTCTAGGCTACATGGTGTACCTAAGACAATTGTGTCTGATAGAGATCCCAAGTTCACATCAAATTTTTGGAAAGGGATATTCAAAGGATTTGGGAAAAATCTGAGTTTTAGCACGGCCTATCACCCAAAGTCAGGTGGGAAAATAGAAAGGGTAAATCACTTGATAGAATATATGCCAAGGATGTATGTGATGGACAAACCAATGTAGTGGGAAAAATATATATCTTTGGTTGAGTTTTCTTATAACAGTGGGTATCAAGCATCTCTAAGGATGAGCCCATTTGAGGCACTTTATGGAAGAAAATGCAACACACTAGTGAGTTGGGACAACCTAGCAGACCGTGCAATGGTTGGGCCATATTTGCTTAGGGAAATGGAAGAGAAGAGGGTGAAAATAAGGAAAAATCTGAAGTTTTTCAAATATAGGCAGAACCCACAGAGATTTTAAAGTGGGTGAACATGTGTTCTTGAAAGTAAAAGCAAGACGTAGTTCCCTGAAGTTGGGAAATTGTTCTAAGCTGGTAGAACACTACTATGGGCCATTTGAAATCCTAGAGAGGAATGGTCATGTCGCATATATGTGTGCATTTCCTAGATCCTTGTGTATTCATAATGTTTTCCATGTATCTTTTCTCAAAAAGTACGTAACTGATGGTAATCATGTCATTGATTGGAATGTGATTCAAGTGGAGATAAAAAGTTATTTTTGAGTGTGACCGGTTTTCATATTGGATCGAAAAATTAAATAGCTCTGGAATCGAGCCATGGAGCTAGTAAAGGTCCAATGGACATGGTACGGTCCTGAGGATGCAACTTGGGAGCACGAGGTTTCTATGTGAGCAGAGTATCCGCATGTTTTTGAATACTTTTGAAGTTTTTGTATGTACATGTGTATATAATGCACTAAGTATAGTGCATAAATAAGGGGGGGGGGGGATGTAATATCCCTAATCCGAACCCCAATTGTAAATGAAATTGTGAATGTACATTTAGGTTGGTGAGTCGTTGGCACCAAATTTTGGTTCAATTTTGTGTGCACTTGAGTAGTGCACAAGGATTTATTTTCCAAAGAAAGAGCGTACACATTCCATAGTGTCGCGCATACCTAAGTAAGTGTGGGTGGATTGTGTATCAAGGGAAGGGTACACACATTCCATAGTGTTGCACGCACCTAGGTAAGTGCGCGAGTATTACCTGGAATTGTGCATTGGACCGAGTCTTATATATATATATATATATATATATATATATATATATATATATATATATATATATATATATATGAGTTCGGAGAACCTGTGTGTGTTATTGGGATGGTGACTCTGGATGAAAAAAGGCTAGTGTGCCTATCCTTGTAAAATGTAGTCACACTCAAATTATTAATAAAATCACATTGTTGCGCACAGACCTCTCTAACGAAAAGAGACGGGGGATTAAACTCCACCGAAAAGGGAAAAGGTGGGACTTGAGTCCAAGGGAATATTTTATTAATATTTCCTAAAAGTATAACTATGGATATTTATTTATCCTAAGTTCCTGAGGGATGGGAATGAGTCACCAAGTGGCTAAAGATAATTTTGAAGATGACAAGTGTCCAATTATGACCATGCAAATATATTGTTGAGACTTAGTGTATTTTGGAGGAAGAACTCGTTCATTTTGGGGATTCACTCATTTTTCTTCATCATCCACACTATTTGAACTTCAGATGACCATTATCATTTCTACAAGAAAATATTGGAAAAAGGGGGTTTCCCATATTATAATCAGAGTAGTTATTGTAGAAGAGGTGGGTTTTCAGGCCTATGATCATTCTCTTCAGGTGAAATATTTGTTGTCAAAGAGGCGGGTTATCAAGCCCGTGAGCATTCTCTCCAGGTGATATATTTGTTGTCGAAGAGGTGGGTTGTCAAGCCGGTGAGCATTCTCTCCAGGTGAATTTTTGTTAGGAATTGTTCCCTAGTGTGTTGGGCATTAGTTGCAAGGCTCTGAGACTTCATGTCCAGCCTGTTGCTAAAGCCTTGGAAGGGAAGTGAGGTAGCCGAGAGGATATTGAGAAGAGAAGGGGCACACTTCCTTGGGTGGGATAGGCATGTGGGGAATGAAATATTGTAGGCTAGTTGCAGTAGTGGGCACCTTGGATTAAACAATTATGTTGATTATCAGACCTTATCCTGGAATTAGGAATCATTTTTCCCTCGTGGATTTTAAGCCCCATCTCGGGGGTGACCTGTTGTTGAAAGTATATGAGCAACATAGTCTATGGTTGGGAGCTTTGCACGCAGTTGGTGACTCTTTATAAAAGACAAGTTTCCTTTATGTGTTTGTGTGAGTTACTGTGTGTTTAATTATCTATGTCTAAAATGGTTTTATTTAATGTATAACGTTGCATATAATTAATTGTTGTTATTTTGTATAATTTTGTTTGTACATGTAAAACATGATGTTTTTATTCAGTATTTGTTGTTGTGCATGTAGAGTATGAAATTTATTAAGTATTATTACTAGTTAACTTTGTAATAATGGTCATGATTTTCTGAGGCGAGGCTAGAATTTTCGTGTGTGCAAGTAAATAATATGTGCGCACAAGAGGTTGGATTTGTTGTGCACGTAGGGAAGCAGATCTGTGTGCACAAGGAGAACTGAATCTACATGTGGCACCAGAATGGTTTCTTGCGTAGTAGTAATCATGTGTTCAAAGTGGCTGCATGCACAATAATACTTGTATGCTATGAATGATTGCACGCGCAGTTGTAATTGTAAATTCTAACCTTGTACAATATCTACTGCAAATAGATATTCAATAAAGGAATAGAAAAGATACAATGGCAAATACAAACATTACACAGAGATTTTTCCCCTGGAAACCCAAACCGAGAAAACCAGCATATTCTATATTATTCATCATGTTACAATGTTTACAATACAAAATACATATAGGATCCAACGGCATCCAAAAAGCATAACCCAATGACCTGGATTAGTCAAAACCCTAATTCCTTAACCAGAAACACAAAACCATCAACAAAGAAACCATGTGCCGAAAAACCACCTAAATATAATGTGGTCCCGAAAATGCAGCCCCGATGCAGAAAAATAGTAATATAACACATACCCAACAATAATATGTGTTAATTATATTGTTTTAATTGGTGTACGAAGAGGAAATTTTGTGTGGCGCGATCCAACTTGGGGATTGTGCACATTACCTCATGTGCTTCTGCACCGGTTAACGATATAGTGTAGAATCTCTGCACTATATTTTTGGAGTGGCATTGCTCAGCAGTAAATCTAGGGATGTTACAAAGTGGTATTAGAGCACAGTACCCAACTAGGAGGTTGGGTATGTTACATTTTGGTATCAGAGCATTTTTTTAGTGTTGGTAACGGGGAATGTTACAAATTGGTATCAAATCATTTTGTTAGTGGTGGTAATGGGGAACGTTACACATCACAACTTAGGTGAGGCATGTAACAGAGGTGTGTTCCCAAGGTCTTCGTCTCGATCCTGAAAATAGTACGATTATATCCATGTGAATAGATGTGAGGGAAATCACCAATGATAACAATGACTCCCATGGTACCCTAGTACATTTCAGCAAATGTGAATAAATGAGTTGAAGTCAAACATTCATGGAATCATTCAATTAGAGTTCAATGATGTAAACCTACTGTCGAAAGCGAGGAGACCTACCATTGAAGCACACAGGTTCCAAGGTACTAAATGGTTTCCAAGTATAATTCCTGGATAATGTGTTGAATTTGAAAGGAATAGACTCATCGAAGGAGGGAAATGATGTGTTCCCCATCATCAACACGAAACTGACACAGGAAAGTGATGTAAGATGATAGATCAAATGAGAACATAATCACACGAGGATGAAGGTTCGTAATACTACAGAGTGGTTGATTTGGGATGAAACTTCCCTTGAACATTGTGAGGCATGAAAAATGACTTGGAAGCATTGACTTGATGAGAGATAGACTAATAACATAGTGCAAAGATAACTAGGGCACTCTTCGTGTGAGCCGAAGGAGTATAATGACTCATAGGATTGGTATGACTCGGAGACAATGAAATTACCCAACTGTAAGACAAGATGCAAATAGGTTCCATGTTCAAGGGAGACAACAAACAATTGTCATAATGCTTTCCAAAAACTCACCCACTTCCCTCAATTTCCCCCCCACCATGAACAGTGAGTACCTCTTTGTTTTTTAACAAGCTTGAGGAGGATAACAAATGCTCGATATAGCTCATCTTCGATGAGTCCCTCAGCACATGTTTAATGAACCTGAAGAAGGAGGGGTTCGATCCCATGGGGTTCCTTCAATCTATAATTTTACGAGCCCAGAGAAGGTAGACTCGATAGTATTTTCAATTTTTGAGAGTCTGAGAAGAACTTAAAGAAGACTCCAAGGGTGTTCTTTTTCGTAATTTTAGTCTCCCAAGCCTGAAAAAGTGCAAAAACAACACAAGGGAGAACTCTTCTAATCAATATTAACAACAATATTCATTTTTCATAATTAATCCATCTGGTCTAAAAAGGGTTAAACTTACACCGAATAGACACCCTTTCAAATCCTTTTAACGAGTGTGAAAGGAAACAAGATCGCTCGACAATATTTTCATGTTTAGAGAGTCTGAAAAGAGCTTAAAGGAGACTCCAAAGAGTTTCTTTTTCATATAGTTTTTACGAGCCCAAAAAAGTGATAAAATTGTACTCAGTAACTTATTCTCATGTATTTACGAGCGCGAGAAAGAACAAAGACTATGCTCATCTAGAGAGAACAAGTGGCATGCAACTAAGTTGCAATGGGAGGAACAAATCCTAAGCAATGATTTTGATAGGGCGTAGTAAGTAGGCATGGCAAGTGAGGGTCACTCACAGCAGTGTGTCTCTCTAGTGGGTAACTGCAAAATGGAAGCAGCATGATGCGAATGCCTAGCATCAATACCAGCAAAGCAGTAGCAAGCGCAAGCACTAAGCAGAAAATAAGATGTCTGCTTCATTTTTTAATGAGCTTGAAACAAAGAATGAGTTATGCTTGAAGTGTCTGCTTCATTTTTTATTGAGATTGAAACAGAGAATGAATTTTTTCTCGGGGTTGGTCTCATTTTTAAACGAGCTTAGAACCTAAAATGAACTATGGTCGGGGTTGGTTTCATTTTTTAATGAGCTTGAAACCAAAAATGAACTATGCTCAAAGTTGGTTTCATTTTTTAACGAGCTTGAAATAGAAAATGAACTATGCTCGAAGTTGGTTTCATTTTTGAATGAGCTTGAAACCGAAAATGAACTATGCTCGGGTTTGGATTCAGTTTTTAATGATCTTGAAACCGAAAATGAACTATGCTCAGAGTTATGTCGATTGACGGGTTTCTTCCCAACGTGATGTCCATAGGTTGGTACTTTGAGTGATACCCATTGGCGGGTTTTTTCTCGACATGATGTCCATAGGTAGGAACTTTTCCCCCAACATGATTGGAAGAAGATAGCATCTTAACTCCAACATGATTTCCAGAGGCTAGAGACATGCCCCCAAGATTTGTTTCATCCACCAACTCTTCTTATGCACCCAATTAAAATCCTAGATACTAATAGGAATAGATTCACCAGAAAGGGAGGAAGATATAGTATCAAGTGACACAGGAAAAGGAAATGAAGGTTCATGTACTAGATCTAATAGAAGAATTGACTTCATTGGAAGGGGGTTTGTTTCATTTTTTAACAATCTTGACACAGACAATGAACTATGCTCATGGTTATTTGTTTCATTTTTTAACGAGATTGACACAGAAAGTGAACTATGCTCATATACCTTGACCATGGCTTCCAAGAGATCTTCATCAAAAAGAAGAACAATGATCTGGAAAGAATCTATGTCAAGAAACTCAATAGGGGTAATAGGGGAAATATCAGCCTCCAAATCGCCCATTGAAGAGTTCACTGTGTCAACTTTAGGATCTGGATCAAAATAAGTTGAGCATATAGTGAAAGGCTCCTTCTCATTAGCAGTTGAAGGCATGGGACATGATACCACATAATTAACCTATGGCAAAAGAGATATCACTTTCATATAAGGAACATTTAGGGAAGTCAAATGGTTGGTTGTCAGATCAAGACTAATGAATGAAAGTTGGTCAATGGTAACAATGTTTCCAATATGAGGTAAATGTATCACTTGAAAGAGTGTGTCCATGACATCTTTCATAGCATAGACATAGTCCCACCTAAAGAGTAAATTAAATTCCAAGGAACCTTGGACTACCATAACATCGATACAGAAAGTTTTCCCTCTTAAAGTGATGGGAAGCTAAGGAAGGATCCCTAAAGGTTCATTGGATCTTCTATTAAAATCCAACAGATGATGGGTAACCATCACACGCTAAGGGGAACCCATAGATTTCCAAGCGGTTGAGGATAGAATGATAATAGAAGTGCCTTCATCAACAATAGTACGATGTATGGTCGTATTGCAAACCTTCACAGTGATTTAGAAAGGCATGCAGGAAGGAAGGTGAGGTTCTACGAGCCTATTCCAGTCAAAGGAAATGACCTCATTACTTGGAGGGGGTTCCATTGAAATGGGGGAAATGCTCCCTTGTCCGGAGGAATTTGAAGTGACAAGAAAAAACTAAGTGGTATCCTCTTCACTCTCTAAGGGAAGAGTGGGATCGATCGATGATTGTATCAGACTGACCATTTCATCAACCAATAGTTGGTTGGGAGAGAACTCATGAGAAGCAGTTGGAGGTGGTTGTTGTTGGGAAACAGGAATGTCTTCCAACAATTGTGAAGCTTCATCCATACGAGGGAAAAGGTAAGTGAGGTTCATTTCACCACATAACTATCAAGGAATCCTGAATTTACCCTTTTCTCCCCCAACCTGATAATCATTGATTGATGGGTTGTCACCAACATGACTTGTAGCGACTGGCGACACAACTTGTTGCGAATTTGAGAACCATAATTTTAATACCTTGGGAATATCATGGCAATGGTTAAGAAGGTGATCACCCTTTCAAATCCTGCAAGGGAGTTTAGGTTTGCAACCTATGTTGGTTAGTTTTGCAACATTATCAACACTCACCGCAAAGGTTGGTTGATTTCCCCCTTGCTTATTTTTATATCCTCTTGTTCTTCCTTTTGTTCTTCTTCTTAGCCTCTTGATTACTAGCTTCAAGGATTTCACTAGACGAGGAAGAAGAAAGGGAATAAGACATGACAGGTGAAGAAAGAAAAGGGTCAACAAGAGGTTGGTTTTCTTGCAGTGGAGAGCTTGTTTGGGGAGCAGCAGGGGCATTTGAGACCAAAGGAGTGGAAAAAAACAATATTGGTAATCCCACAGTGAAACTAGGAAGAGTCAATGTAGCAATGTAGGGAGGACTAATGTTTCCAAAACAAGGAAAAGCATAAGGTCCCCCGTGAAATGGGGTTCTTTGGTTGGTGGCCTTAGGAACTGATGCCATGGACGTTGATTCAACCTAGGGTCTACTAAATGTCAAAGAGCACACACTACCAAAGTCCCTACAAGAGGAGAGCAAGAAAATAAATCACGTATGATAGGGAGAAAGGAAGTAAGGATATTTTGGAGACAGGAGATGAGACCATCAATGAATAAACGAGCAACGGTTATGATAAACTTCATGCAACAATCCCCCAAGGTGCAAGTAAGAGGTCGCAAGAAAATACCCTCTCGGTTCACTAAAGCGGAGATTTTACCAATTCATAATGAATAACTGGGGGTACAGTCGACAGTCAAGACTAGTAAATGGGTCTGTGAATATCAAACATAAATCTGCAACCCAAAAACTAAGAAGAAGTAGTGTCACCCTGAGGACTTGCCACTCTTCAAAGCCCCAAACTTGCATAGTCCCACTAGGAAAACAAAAGAGGGGAAATCTCAATTGATCTCTTCGCTTGACCTCATGTTTAACTCATGTGTGAGAGGAGCTTTCTTGATGAACGTTCATTGTTACTACTGAATTTTACACTCTCTAGTATTCTACAGTTTCGTTCCTGTGGCCTTGAAGAGTTAACTCTCCACCCTACTATCAAGGCCCTAAAATCCTAGACTTGTTGGTTTGCTATCAAAGAAAAAAATATAATTGATTTTAGAATATGCGCCTTGTTCTTTTTAATGGTTGTTTGTTACTCAATAGGGTAAGCGAAAGTGAAACTGATGGTGTTATGAAACAACTCCAAAAGCATGCAGAAAGAATGAAATGCAAAGATTTTTTTTCGATGAATTCAATCTGGGGAAAGAAGAGGACCACTTTTTCTTGTCAACCCAAATAAATGCCCAATACCATGCAACTTTCTCTTTAAAACATGTACCAAAACACTCCACCTATGAAAGTAGGATGAAAAACGTTTTTTTTCTTCTTTTCAAATTACATGAAAACTCGAAGGATATTCTTATTTTCCTTTCACTTTCAATTAGAATTAAATAATTCAAAGACACTCACAAAGGATTCCAAAGATAAAGAATATTAATAAAACAAGCACTCAACTAGGCTAAAATAATCCAAACACAAGGACGCTTTCAACACTTGTTCAAACAAGAATACAAAATTCAAAGTTAAGGAAAACCAGATTTTGAAACCTCAGAATTTAAGTAGAAATGATCAAAGAACAATGAAAAGTTGTAGTAATTCCAAAGAGTTTGGGATTACATTCAAGGAATCAAAAAAAAATCCCAAGAATACTAGAACAAGAATCTCAAAAAGAGGGCTTAATGCAAAATAAGTGGCCTCCAAATCAATGAAAATGATCCCAACAACAAACAAGTAAAACACTTAGAAGGATTTGGAATCAATGTAACGAAAGTTTGAATACCTACAAGTGATGAGGATCAAACTATTGATGGCTCAGACTTGGCCAAAGGATCAAGTTAACCTAGGGCAGTCATGTACATTTCACAATTTGAAGAAATTGCAAACTCAAAAGTGGCAACAAAACATATGATAGTCATTGAACTTCAATCAATCAAAGCCACAATCATGCATGGAGGATTCTAATGTAAAGGTCTAAGACAAATCACTAACATTAAGGAGGAAAAATAAGCTCCAAATTCACCAAGAATAAGGATTATCGCCCCTGTAATAATGCAAATAGAGCGATAATCAAGGTTTCATCACTCCCCAATACACTGAGGGGGAGCGATAATCAAGGTTTCATCGCTCCCTAATACACTTCTAGGGAGCAATAATCAGGGTATATCGCCCTGTATGCCCTTATAGGGGAGGGATAAAGTCCTGAAAGTGATGAAAAAGAACAATTTTTTCCTAGATCTAAGAAAAGGTCAGGTGTTTGATTCAATGAACTTCCCAATGATGATGAGGGAAGGGGAGAATTCAAAGAAGAAGTATCAAAATGAAAAATATCAAGTAACAAGCAAGACTCAAAATACTAGAAAACACCAAGAAAAGGCTAAAGAAAACTTTCCCCAGTGGAGTCGCTAATTTTTGTTGTGGTAAAGTTTCCCCCGCGGATAGTTGAAACCCCCCTTGGATCAAGACCCCTTTGATCTAAGACAGAGAGAAATAAATGGTTACTACTTTCCCTTTAGATCTACTCTCTATTTCAACAATTAGAAAGAGAAGAGAAGGATAGATGACTCACATCTTTTATGTAGGTTTTCCCCATTGCTCCATCCCTTGATCTTGGTGTCAAAGCTCCAAGAGAAGTCATGTAAAGAACAAAGAAACACCTTCGTCTTCTACACTATATTTTCAAGTAGAGCAACTCTATCTATGATGAATTAGACAATAATAGACATGCATATATTGAACACATATGCATGAAGGGAATAGGCCAAGTTATATATTAATGGAAAGCAATCAATAGTGAAGCACTTATAATCTAAATCTTGATGTTGCAGCAGCTCCTCCAAGCTATCCTTTCCATACCCTTGAATGTCACAAAATCATAGGTATGATGCTCTAAGCTCCCTCCTTCACTAAAGAATGACCTCCATTATATAGGATTTGAGGTATCACAACCATAGGATAGTTTTGAGGAGAGGATGTGATCAAATGAGGATTTGGTTGAACCAACAAGATTGGCCTTTCCTTGAATAGGAGGTAGCTCGAACCAATCCCTTAACCCACTGAAATCTCCCGGAAACAACCCCACAAAACAAGCCATGATGCTTGCAACTACTTCATCACCCCCCATAACTGGGCACAAGGGGAGACTATTGCTCCCCTATAACTGAGCAAGGAGCAATGATCTAGGTTTATCCCTCCTTTTATATGGGAAGGGGGTGATGAAAGCTCAAACTAGGCCAAAAACTCAAAGAAAAAGGTAGCATTTCGACTTCCAAATGGTAGATTTCCTCTTCAAAATGTCTTGGGATTATGACATACACTTTATCATGGTGACGAAGTTGCGACACTTAGGTGTGTAACATATGAGACCCTTACGACACTTATGTGTGTAACACATGGGTGCCTATATTACTATGGTTGATGAAGGTTGTGGTTGACTATGGTTATATTACTATGGTTAACAATGGTTAGCCTTCACTATGGTTGACCATGGTTAACCATGGTTTAACATGACCATGACCATGGTTGACTGTAGTTGACCTTGACAATGCAGTGTTGGGTTATGTTCATCACATTGCAACGTTGGGTTATGTACATCGCATTGCATTCTTGGGTTATGTTTGCCACATTGTGGTGTTGGGTTATGTTCATTACATTGTGACATTCATGGAGGGTTATCTTGGTTTCCGTCATATTCAGACATTCATGAAGGGTTATGTCAGTTTATGTCACATTGCGACATCCCTGAACGGTTTTGTTAGATTTCAAAGGGATCATGGTTGGCTTTCATCACAGTGCAACATTTGTGAGGGTTTTGTCACATTGTGAAATTTGTCAAGGGTTATGTGACATTGCAATGTTTATCAAGGGTTATGTTGAATTGTGATGTTCCCCTATGATTAAATTGTATTGCAACATTCATGTTTGTTGTGTTGTCAAATTGCTACATTCATCTATGGTTACATCACATTGCGATGTTTATTACGATTTATGACACCTTGCGCCATTCCTTAAGGTTTATGTTTTAGTGAGATGTTCCTTAATGGTCATGATGCATTGTGATATCCATATTGGTCAGCTTATAAGGAAATGTTATGTTCCTCATGGGTTATGTCACATTATGACTTAGGTTGACCATGGTTGGCCACGATTCACTATGGTTGACCATGGGTGCCCATATTACTATGTTTGACGAAGGTTGACTATGGTTATGCTACATTGTGATGTACATGTTGGTTAACTTATGTCGAATTGTTATGTTCCTCAATGGTTGCATAGCATTGCAATGTCCACCAAGGATTTTTACACATTGAAACATTCTAGAAGGGTTATGTTTGATTGTGACGTTACCAATGGTTATGTTACATTGTGGTGTTCCTCTAAGGTTATGATGCATTGCAACGTTCATCAAGGGTTATATCGATTTGTGATGTATCTCAAGGGTTATGTTTCATTGTGATGTTACTAAAAAGTATGATGCATTGTGATATTCATCTTAGTTGACTTATGTGGAATTGTTATGTTCATTAATGGTTTTGTCCAATTGTAATGTTCATCATGGGTTATGTCAAATTTATTAATGTTGCTTAATTATTGTAAAATATTACAATTGAAAAAAAAACTAATATAGTTGAGGAAAACACAAAAATGATCAGATGTAGTACATATAATCAATACAACATGAATAAAAGTGTTATATGCACATCAAAAGTAAAAAATTGAATAAAAATTGCCATTTTTTTATTTTGAAAAAATAATAATAGTCATAAATTATAATAACGTAAAGAATCTTGAATTTATATAAATCTTCACTTTTAAGCATTTATGAATTTGTGTTTGGAATTATTTTTTGTATATTTTATTGTTTAATAGATTCTTGTTAAAATTAATTTATGCAGATGGATAATTATTAATAAAGCATGTAATTATTTTTTTCTTTATCTCTATAAATATGTAAGCACATTTTTATATTTTTTTATAATGAAATAATAGCCATAATTAAATCTAAGGATATAAAGTTTATTAAATCAATAACAATAATAACCATAACTAAATCAATTTTTAAAATAGATATAAGTAACTAAATAAACTAAATGCATTTATACATATATAAATTTAACCATAAATGGCAAGGAGTCTCCATGATCTTGAAAACAAACTAAGAATCCTCAATGATTTTTGCTCCAATATGGATATGACTGTTAATATTGATAAGACTAAGGTCATGATTATTAAATCCAATAAGATCACTTATGATACCTTTGTATATGCCAACAACAACTTGGAGGAAGTGACTTCATACAAATATCTTGGAATTGATATTCACGACAAGCTCAACTGGAATTATAGCATTAAGAAAAGGATTATTGGGGGATGGAAAGCTTATTATGGGCTTGAAAACAATTCTAAATCAACTGATCTTTGGAGTTGGGATAAGAATAAACTCCTCTTTGAGACTCTTGTTACACCTGTTAGAACCATGTTTTTTTGTAGTTAGAGTCAGAGGTTTGTCCAAAAAAAAATCAGAGTCATGTCTTGATCTTTATAAAAATCAAAACTTTCCTGAATAAGTCACGGTTGGTGTGTCAAAGTTTATAAGAACAGTGACGAATTAAAGAATAGTTTGAAATGTCAAATAAGGAGTTTGGCCATAAATTGGTAAAAGGGTGTAAATTTCATCATGTTTAAATTGTGAAGGTCTACTTTCCTAAGTCTCGATTCATGTCAAAAAAGTGGAATTTAGGTACCAAGGTCGAGTTAAGTGGTGAGGATAAAGGTCATGTCAAAATATATTATGGCTCATCATTACTTAATCATGAAGTCATATAAGTGAACAATCATAGCACTCCATATCATTTGTACTATTGCACACTTCAAAGGAGTACCCACTGCACGAGTTCACTGCGCAAATCTTTAACCTCCTTTCAAACTTCTCGTCACTATGGATTTTTCGTCCTTTTCCATAATTTCATTCCTTATCCATTGAAATATAAATATTGGTCACCCTTCATGTTTCTCCATCACTTTCAAAATTTGTGTGTCTTCCATAGTTTTTCCAGCAAGCTCTGAAGCCCTTTGTTGCGTAAATACTATTTGTTGCCAGTCGCTACATAAATCTGCTATTTTGATTTTCCTATGTATCCTCCATCGCTTTTCAGTCATTGTTCAATAGTTTTCCTTGGATCCGGTTGCAAATTAGCTTCTGGAACGAGTTATTTTTTCTCACATACAACCTTCTTTCTTCTAAGCTAAATTCTTATTACATGTTGTTGCGTCGCGTTTTCCGCTGCGCAGAAATTTCTGGTCACATTTTATTGTTGCGCCAAGTTTCCCATTGTTGCTCACTGCTGCGTCGAGTTTTCCGCAACACCAAAATTTTCCGTCGTGCTTTACTACTGCGTCGAGTCTTTCATTGCACCGAATTTCCTTCCACTGATTTGTTTGTCGCGTAAAGAAAGAATGAAAGAAGCAGCAAGGTTGTAAGGTTTGAACCACGGGATTTAAAGCTAATAAATTCAGACCCAATGATCAGAGTCTCCTTCGAACAAGTCGGATGCATTCGTTTCTGTGAAAATATTCAAGGATATGATGTGTAACTAACTAAGGAGTTCGCCCTCAATTTTACTAGTGTCAAGGCAACTATTGCAAGGATCACTTTCCAAGTGACAAAGGAAGTTATTTCAGCTATGAAGGAGATCCCTCTGCAGGGAGAAAAATGGTTTAAACGTATTCCATTGGATACTTCATGATATATTGATTTCATCAAGCCTGAATATCAAAATCGGAAAATTGGAGACAACATTCCTAGTGAGTATCTCCTAGAACCTTTTGAGAAACTTTTGAAGATAATAAGGAAGTATTTCACCTGTGAGAGAAGATTCGACAAGGTGCATCCATACCACATCAGGTTACTAATGGATTTCACAGGGAGAAATCCCTTAAACTTACCTTTCTTCTTGTGTCGAAGCTTGGGAAAGATGGAAGACAATGTCCAAGCCAAAGCTAACCAGTCAGAGAACAACTTATTCCATTTTTCATTAATTAATATGTTGGTGGTTGAAGAGATGGGAAATTTGAACAAGGAATGGAATTCCTTCCTGGTTTCGAAAAACATTCCCAGAGACCCTAAAGGACATATTCCTTTATCTGCTGAGAAATCAACACTTCATAGTTCAGAGGTGAGAGGAGGAAATGTTGTTGAAAGACGAAAATGAAAAGAAATGGAAAACTCATCACTCAATCAACCAAAATCCCAGAAGAGAAGAAAGCTAATATTTACTGATGAAACTGAGGAGATCCAATCTCCCAGTAAACCGTGCACTAGTTCCTCTGGCAGAAGATTTCACATTCCCACAATTCATCCAAGGCTTGTTGAATGTGAAAAACAGGGAATTGATGAAAAACAAGTGGAGTTAGGTGAGGAAAATGCAAATACTAAGGAGGTGAAACAACAACTAAAGAAATATCAATATGTCATAGCCCAATTCTATCAAGAAAACAAAGAATCAAGAAGGAAGCCAACAGAACAAATTCCTGAAACACCAACATCACAGAGTCAAGCAAGTCAGATATCTCCTACCTCACCAATAGGAGAAAAGAATATAAATTGGCTAAAAAAATAGCTAAGAGAGGCTCAATATGTGATCATTGAACTCAGGGAGGAGAAAAGGATATCAGAGGAAAGAATCATGGAACATTTCAAGGAATGCAGACCAGCTATTGATGATGCATGTGCAGCTCTCTCTAGCGCTCAATCGAAATTGAAAAGAAATGTATCTTTGTTGAGATAGGCGAAGAGTTTGAAAAGACAAAATTTGTCATTGAGAAGGACAAATAGGGCCTTACAAATACAAGTGAGTTTAGACAAGGAAGCTACGGACAAACTGAATGATCCCATTCTTTGTTTCCAACTAGATTCGCACGCGCAACCTCAGCATGAAGATCCATCGCGTGAAATCACTGCACAGATTTCGCAGCCAGCATTTGCGCAGTAGATACCAGAATTTGCTATGCAACAGTGACAGTGTTGTCCAACAATACACATGTTGATTCATCACAATCGTATGATTGTGATTTGCTAAAATAATTTATTATTGTAAATTACATCTCGGATAATTTATGATTGCTAGATCGGCATTCCTATTTTTGGTAAATTTTGTAAAGGTTGTTATTCTCTTTGTAAACAACCAAATCCATAACTCTAGGAGATAGTAGTTTGAATCCTAGAAGCTAAGTGTATCTTTACTTTCTATATGTAAGGACCATTTTGATGCAAAGGGCCCACAAGCAAAAGTATAGACATTTTGAGACTCTATGTAATTTCCTGAATATAAAGAAATACAAATGCAGAAGTCATGAGTTCCTTAAGAAAAATATTCTAATGGTGATGATATAAAGATTGTACCTTTATTTGTATGTATTTCTTGTGTACTCATATTCATTTGCACTTATCATCTTTTTAAATTGGTAATTTTTAAAGTCTATAATTCATCTAAGCGGTGATCTATATTGAACTGATTTAAATTTTGTCTATCTTCCCAGCTAAGATAAGAATTCATCCATTGTGGTTCTCTGATTTTGTTGTATGTTTCCTTTCTTCTTTCACCCTACATGATCAAACTAAGCATTGAAGTTCATCACCTTGTTTATCCTTTGTTCCTATGAGGAGTTCTATCTACCAAGCATTGTTTTATTTGTTTTCAGGGGTTGACTCCATACCCTAGAATCACTATCTTTTGTCAGCAGACCTTTAAAAATTATCTTAAAGTTTTAAATCTAGCCATCTTTTTAAAGAAACTTGTCTATCAGAGATCAAGTCTCAGAGAGAGCCCTCTCTAGATTGGAAAGGCTAGTTTCCAGTCTTAAAGTTGGTTTGTAGGTTACCTTTGTAGATTGCTTCTTCATCCCAACAATTTACTCAGTGTTAACATTTTGGCGTCCTTGTCAGGGACAGAATTAAAAATTTTCCCTGGGAAGAATGACTAAAAACTTAGATTTGATTCCTAAGGGTAACAGTAAATCAAACACCTTTTTGGCTGAATTTTTCTTACCCTGGAAACTTCATTTAATAAGATCAGTAGCATAGTTTTATCTTTTGAGAAAATAAGAAATCTTGGCTCCTAAGAGAATTTACACTAGAAGGAACCCTGATCCAGAACCTATAGCATCTGTGTTTGATCCTGAGAAACTCTTGCACAAAATAAAAGAAAATACAGTTCAATCATTTTCTTTCCTGGACATAAATCTATCCTTACCCAAAGATGGTTTAAAAATTATTGATGACCTTGACTTTGATTTAAAATTTGAGAAAATCATATTCAGATCTAGATCAGAATAAAAGTTGAATGAAATTATCTTTGATGAGAAGAAATTCTAGTCTTTGATTCCCACTATCCCCATTTAGACTATTCCTATTGAGATTTTCCCTGCTCAGAATGTCCAGATATCCCAAAATATTCCTAGATCCATGGCATCCATATTTTTTCCTCTTACCTTGCCTGCCCAGTTGCATGATTTACCCCAAAATTATAATCAGAGAATCAGATCATTCGATGTTGAATAAAATACATCATCCCAAAGACACTTGGATTGCTTCAATGATTTTGTTGATCTAGAGGAAGTATATCATGAGGATACAAAACTTAGGTTGTTCGTACAAAGCCTTTCAAGAGAAGTCAGAAGATGGTTTAAAGTTGTTCCTGCAGCGAGTATCCCCAATTTTGCAACTTTTGAAACACTTTTTCTTGCAAGGTGGGGTGACAAAAATAACCCCCTTCAATTTCTAACTCGGTACAATAATACAAAAAGATCACCAAATGAAACAGTGCAAGGGTTTTCAACCAGATTTATGAAAGTCTATAATTCAATTCCTACAGAAGTTAAACCTCCTCTTGAAGTTGCTCAAATTCGAGAGAAAAATATATAATGTCTTGTAAAATCTGATCATGGATGTAGTGTTTGTTGACATCCCTCCTAAATTTGGCATGTTGTTATCTAGATCTTGGGCTGCAAATTTGAAAGGAACTTTGCAAATGGATATGTCATATGCTACTATCCTTGTTTTCGGCCAAGAAAGGAGGTTGTATAGAGAAGTATTTCTCAACTACATGGTGAGTAGAAAAATTCAACCAAATAATCATCCCATTTACTCTGTTGATACTGAGGTTGGTTCCTCTATTTTTTATAATGACTTGAGTTTTGAAGAGGGGGAGCCAACAACTTTCATGACTATCAAAGACAAAATTGATCATCAAACAAAGGAAATTACAAATCAGAAAAACAATGCAGAAGATGAAATGTGGAATGTGAGCTTTGATGGAGCTTCTAGAAGGGAAGGAGCAAGAGTTGGTGTGTGGATTAACCCTCCCAAGATAGGTACAAAACTATGTTCTTACAAGATAGGTACAAAACTATGTTCTTATGAGCTTGGTATCAACGAGTTAAAGGGTATATATCAGTACAAGCATCCTATATTGAGAGAATATATGAATTTAGTGCTTGATCTTCTTGAAGAGTTTTCATAATACAATTTGTCAGTGATTCCTAGGGGAAAAATCAAATTGAAGATACTTTAGCTACTTCAACTTCGGTTTTCAAAATTCCATTTTTTCCTAATAAACGGCATGAAATTGAATTCAACCAT
This sequence comes from Picea engelmannii, assembly GCA_009831015.1. Classification (NCBI taxonomy): domain Eukaryota; kingdom Viridiplantae; phylum Streptophyta; class Pinopsida; order Pinales; family Pinaceae; genus Picea; species Picea engelmannii. The sequence goes on from ML800388.1 coordinate 203,064, forward strand.
AGGCCAACAGTACCTGATAACATTAAATATTGGCAAATATTTGAAGATGACAAACATGTAGAAAGATTCCTTCAGATGAGTGATAAATTTTCTAATTTAAATATTGATGATGAGTGATGTTGTGAAGAGAAAGAAGATGCAGTTGTGTTCAACAATGATGACCTATTTCAAAATCAAACTGTTGGAAGAGATATAGTGCAGCTCAAAAATAACATTATTCCCAAAGGCTTGGTCCCATTGGAAAATCTTTTTGACAACAACGATGTAGCCAGAAATCTTAAAACCACTGCAAATGATGAGGATATAGAAGATTGCAACATTGGGACTCAGGAGGATCCCAAGATCATCAAAATTTCAAAAACACTTAGTCCATAAATTAAACAGAGGTATATCAGTCTTATGAAGGATTTCCTTGATGTCTTTGAATGGAGTTATGAAGATTTAAAGGTTTATTATACTAAGGTAATTCAACATGTAATTCCCATCAAGGATGATCATAAACCCTTCAAGCAAAAGTTGAGAAGAATAAACCCTCTTTTGTTTCCATTGATTGAAAAGGAGGTAAGGAAATTGTTTGATGCCAAAATTATTGTGTCCTTAAGATTTTCCAAGTGGGTGGCTAACCTAGTGCTTGTCGGGGAGAAAAGTGATGAGATAACATTATGTGTATATTTTCATAATCTAAATAGGGTGTCTCTCAAAGACAATTATCCATTTCTTAAGATGGATTACATCCTGTAGAAGGTGGTGGGATCTCAAAAGATATCAATGCTTGATGGTTTCTCTGGTTACAACCAGATTATGGTGCATCCGGATGACCAAGAAAAGACAGCTTTTACAACACCTTGGGGCACTTTCATGTATGCAAAAATGTCTTTTGGGCTTATGAATGTTGGAGCAACTTTCCAAAGGGCCATTGACATAGCATTTTTCGATGAAAAGGATAAGTTTATTGTTATTTACTTAGATGATATCACTGTATTTTCAGACTCTGATGATCAACATCTCAAACATTTAAGAAGGGTTTTCCATAAATGTAGAAAGTTTGGCATCTCATTGAATCCAAAAAAGTCAAAATTTGGAATGCAAGAAGGAAAATTGTTTGAACACGTCATTTCAAAGGAAGGGATGAAAATATACCCCAACAGAGTGGAAGAAATTCTGAAGATCAACATTCCCGGGAGCAAGAAAGAGGTACAGTCTTTCCTAGGAAAAGTGAATTTTTTGAGAAGTTTTGTTCCTAACTTGGTTGAGATCATAAAGTATATCACAAATATGCTCAGGAAAGACAATGAAATAAAATGGACTCATGAAGCTAGGAAGTCTTTTGAATATATTAAAGTGTCGTTGACCAAAGCTCCATTGTTAGCTAGCCCGAATTTTGAAAAATATTTTATCTTGTTTTCTTTCACTTCAAAACACACCACTGTTGGTGTTGTGTTGCAAAAATATGATCATAACTTTGAAAGGCCTATAACTTATTATAGCAGGACATTGAGAGACTCCCCACTAAGGTATGACATCATGGAAAAATAGGCATATGCCTTGGTGAAAGACCTTAAATAATTTAGAACTTATATCTTGCATTCCCATGTCATTGCTTATGTGCCTAGCAATTTTGTAAAAGATATTTTGAGTCAGCCTAATCCTGAAGGGGGAAGGGGAAAATGGATAGCAGTAATGTTGGAGTATGACCTCGAAATCAAACCTACAAATCTGATTAAGGGTCAAGAGCTTGCAAAATTGATGGCACAGTCAAATTGTGATGCTTTCGGAATCAATTTTATTTTTGATTTATCGGAAAATTTAGAAGAAGTAACAGTCCCATAGATATCCCAAAAGTTCCTTTATTCTCCTTGGTATGCTGATATTATTTATGTATTAAGATACTTACAAGATCCTCCTGAATTTAGCAAAACCAAAGCTAGATTTTTGAAGTTGAAAGAAGCAAATTTTTTCATTCTAGACCATTCTCTATATTGGAAAGATCCAGGTGGGATATTACTAAATTGTTTGTTGGAGGAAGAAATGAAAAAGGCAATCAAAGAGTTTCACAAAGGTGATTGTGGGGGACATCATTATTGGAATACTACTGCGCACAAAATATTGAGGGTAGGGTTCTATTGGCCCAATATTTTTTCTGATGTATACAAGGAAGTTTCCAGTTGCCATGAATGCTAGATATTTGATGGAAAAATAAAATTGCAACCTCTACCTTTAAAGCCTATCTCTGTCGAAGCACCATTCATGTAATGGAATATTGATTTTATAGGGGAAATGCATCTGCCATCCTCATCTCAACATAAGTGGATACTGACATCCATAGACTACTTCACCAAATGGATCGAAGCAATCCCCACTGTTGAAATAATATAACTGCAAAGTGTATTCTAATTAGTATTGTTGTATTATTCATTAGATCAATCCCCTATTGCAGATTCATAATGTCGGCTATCATAAAAGACCAAAACCCCTTTTGTTGATTGGTCAAAACATAATTGTAATGGGAAGAATAAGAAGTCGGCCCCAGAATATAATAAAGGTGGTTATAACCACCCAGAAGAAGAAGTCGGCCCTGCGAGTGAAGAGACAGCTCCGTCCACACATGCAAGAGTTGTATAAATAAGGAGGCTAGTGCCTCACTTAGACACACACTCACTTGTTCATTGAGAAGCAAGTTTCGGAGCTGCAGTTGGAGAAGAGAGAGAGAGAGAGAGAGAGAGAGAGAGAGAGAGAGAGAGAGAGGTGCATTCTTGGGAGAGGACTTTATGTATTTGTTTGAGTTATCTCTTGGCATTGTATTGGCTATCTATAATAAGGAAGTTTTGATGGGTTTTATCCCCCATGAGGGTTTCCCAGGATAAATGATGTGTCTCTTGTGATTGTGTATTTCTCAGTGATCCTATCTATGTTATTTTTATCTAGTGAAATGCAAAGAAATCTAATAAGAGAGGATCTTTCACAAGAGAAAGTGAAAAATGTCACTATTGTCGTACATGCAAATTAGGGCTTTTTGTTGATGAAGTATTTCAGCTCTAAAACCATCTAGAAAAGTGCGCCCTTACTCAAGGATCACTTTGGCATCCTCGGTACAACTTTTCAGTGGCTATATCTCCTGGAAAGTGAAACTGTTGGCACCAGGCCAAAGTAGAAAGAAGGACGATCATGGGAAAGAAAGCGTGCAGGAAACTGAAGTGACAATTGGCAAAATATCAGCATGCACGAATGCAATAAAACGTGCATAGAGGAAAGCGACAGTTGGAGGAAGACAACACATGCATGGGAGAAAAACCTAGTGTAAGAAGGGTTAGGGTTTTGGTAATACTTTGTAAGTGGCTAAAGAGCCCGAAATGTATAAATATAGATATGAAAGTATCATATAGGTGATTACTGTTGTTGTGGTTATTGTTGTTGTTGTTGTTTCTATCTTAGTTTTTATGAGGATTACGATTGCTCTGAGTATTGTTGTCGACAATATGCAAAGGGTTTTTGAGTTGTATGAACCGAGTTTTATAATCTATTGAACAAGAAAAGATAGGAGAGAAAGTAGATCTGAGGATTAGACCGCAGGTTGTAGAGCCTGGTGCAATCTAGTTCGCCTCACATAGATCTTACCCACTTTGCGGATAACTGTAAGGGCGCGGTGCAACGAAATCAAGAACTACCATAATAAAAGAGCCAAGAGCTAGATCTTTGTGGATGTAGCCCAGGAGGGGTGAACCAAAGTAATCTCTGTGTAATGTGTTCAATGTCTGCATATCTTTAACTTATTTCACCAATAGATGATTATAATTGATGAATAACCAATTGCATTATTAGAATCCATTTATATTTTAAGTTATATGCATGTGTTTCCTAGGAACAAGTAGATTATAGTAACAGTTCACATAACAAGGCCTCAATCAAGAAACCCTTTATCCCCTACTCTGTCCTAGACTGTAAACACCTGAGTCATACAGTCAACCATCTTTAGCTATCTCGGGTGAGACTACGCAGTACCTTATGGGCGTTGCGTTTCCTTCTTGTTTACCAGGAGGGCCAATAGTTAGAGGCTTTGTTGGAACCCCGAATGACATGAACCCTGGGTGAATAACTTAGATAACCTGAGAAGGGAGTCGATAAAAGAAACCAACAAATGGTTATGTTGTCGTGTTAAGAGGAACAAGATAGGACCGAGTAAATGAGATAGAGTGGACAAGAACCATCGAAGAAGCAATGAGCCATTAGAAGGGAATGTGGAGACCTTGGAACCCCATGAGAGAAGAAATTGAGGGTTGGTTAAGAACTAAAGAGCTGGAATTTGCACACAAAGAAAATAGAAACCCTAGAATCACACCCCACAGATACCTGGATAAATACGTGTTTACGGATTTACATGAAATCGTTTTCTATGATTTTCTGCATCTACTATAGGATTGGATCTTAAGATTAACGGATAATCACCTGACGAACTGAATTCGACAGCTAGATTGGACTCTAGTACAGATTCAGCAGCTGCAGCAGGTGAACAACAAATTCACTCACGCAGTAGACTTTCGGCTTGACAGTATTGTGGCAGGATTCATCATAGAGTTTGCGGTAGACACAACAAAGTCATACAGCGCAGTCGAGCAATAATTTCTATGAGGACCCAGAGGAAGGTATATTCGATCCATGTATACTTCTATCAAGATATTGCTTTATAACAAAGGTGTAATGACAATGGAATCAGACAATTAGACTTCCCTGTGCGCATGGGGGAAGTGGGGAAGCACTAACAGAGAAAGGAGGAATGGAAGGAGGGCAGGATAAAGAGGAGAAGGAAGAGGAACCCTTGGACCTGATCTCGATGGATGACAACCAGCTCAAGGGGATCTTGGTGTCATCAGGAACGACGCGTAGTAGAGCACCCTACCAATATAAGATAAACACCAAGAAGAGAGTTGTAGCCGAAAGTGAGGGCTTGGCGAGCAATGAGGAGGAGGTAGAGGATCTCCGAGCTATGGAGCAGATTGAGGAAATCTTGTGTGCCACCTATGAGAGGAAAACCAGAGGCCCAAGAATGGGAGGAGAAGACACCCACCCCTTTCAGGTCAATGTCAGTGTGGAACCCATAAACCCATGTGCGACCAATACACCACAGAGAACACCACCGTTTAGGCAACCAAAGTTCGGAGGAAGTCCGACAGCAGGAAGTACATCTACACAAGGAGAGACAACTGGAGGAGCCATTTCAGGTAATCTTAGTCAAGTATCCACACCATGCGGAGGAGGCAGTAGTTCAGTACTCAGAATGGAAGGACACAACCCTACTAACAAATTATCATAGTTTTGAGAAGAAGAAGCAGAAGACCCTGAGAAGAATCTATTCATTTGCGCCAAGATCTGGGAAGCAAAGCAGTTCACTAATGACAACACCAAACTCACGTAGCTAGCGATCATGCTAAGAGACCACGCACTAGACTGGTACATGAGTCTAGACACCAACAATGCTCCAGGGACGACAAGGACACTGGACGACATTAAGAAACTATTAATAAATGAGTTCCAGAAGCCGATCTCAAAGGATCAATATATGAATGAGATGATTGAAATAAGACAGAAACCAGAAGAATCAGTATGGGAAATTGATCAAAGGTTCAAGCGACTAAAAAGGAAGTTAAAATACCTTATGACCGAGATGCAACATTGGCACCTATTTATCAACTCACTACTCCCACAATTAAAATACCCACTACAACAACAGAAGTTTCAGACACAAGCAGAGGTTTTGCAGGCAGCCTTGCAATTGGAAGAGAATCAGTATTAGCAGACGGACCCGGCTATCAAAGAACTGAAAAAGGATCTGAAGAAATTAACATTTCAGCTGAACCAGAATAAGAACAAGGACAAACGAGAAGTCATTTGGTGTACCACATGTAGGACAGAAGGACACCACAAAAACGAATGTCTGACGTTCGTGCAGTATATGGAAACAGGGATGCCAAACCCGCTACCATATTGGGGATTATGGTGTGAAATCTGCAAGAAACCGGGTCACGACCCTTACCATTGCACGATGATGCAGAAATACCAAACAGTCCCAACGAACTCATATTGCACCTTTTGCAAGTCAATCGGCCACGATGACAAAGATTGTAGATCTATGGAACTAATGGGGGAAAGAACCTCAGACGCCTACAGGGTACAAGCAGAATTGATGACTGGGCAGGCAACACCACAGTTCACTCAAGCCCCAGTACCATACAACATTGCGTAGCAGCAGTATAATACTGCGCAGCAACCCTATAATAACGCGCAGCCGCAATACAACCTAGCACAACCCCAGTACAATACCGCGCAGTATAATCAGGGACCACAATATAACGCGCCACGAGGTGATAGTGCAACCTATAGAGGAGCAGGACGAGCCATAGGAGGTTTCAGACATGGGATAGGACCAGTCACATGTCACAATTGCCAGCAACCATGACATTATGCATGGTAATTCCCACTACCACCAGCAACCTATATGTATTGTCGTGATTTGGACCACAATATAGAGGAATGTCTGACACTACTCATAAATATCCAGAAAAAAAGGAACCAAAATGTTCAGTGGATTTCAGCCGAAGCAAGGGATGATGGATGGAACATCAACATAGTCACTCGAGGAGGAACGAAAACAGGAAACAACGCAGTTCAACGGGACCCAATGCAGAACCAATGGGTAAAGAAGAACCTTGACCCCAAGAAGCAGTTTGACACGCAAAAGGAAAAGGAGATCTTTACAGAAGCCCGAAAAGAATTCCAGAATGAGGACATAGCACTGATTGCACAACAGAACAAGGAATCTTTGGAATATGACATGTCGCCATCACTGGACCATACTAACAGAATACAACCTAAGGAACAAGTAAGTACCCTCAAAGACTTTTTGCAATCATGCATCAAAATGTTAGGTGATCCCTCATCTATCAAAGTATTGCAAAACATCCTAGAGAAATGTAGCAGCAAGATAGAACAGAAGCCAGAACTGAAAACTGTCAACCACCTACACACAAGAAAAAGAACAAGTAGAGAATTTAGAATCAATACTAACATTGGGGATTTCAGCATGGGGGATATTATACTAGATCTGGGATCCGAGGTGAACGTACTACCAAAAACCACATGGAAAGGCATGGGAGAACCTACACTGGGATACTCAATTGTTCAATTAAAGCTATCAAATCAACATAGATTTTTACCAATAGGTAGATTGAAAGGAGTAATCGTAGATCTGGATGGCGTGCGCACTAAGGCAGACTTTGAAATCATCGAAATAATAGACGGTACAACACCTTACCCAACGCTACTTGGTCTGGATTGGGCGTTCAACAACCAGGCCATAATTAACTTGAAGACTAGAAAAATGACATTTGAGTCGAGAGACTACAGGGTTATAGCCCCACTCGACCCATCAAAAGGCGAAAGGTTCATCGAACCCACTTGTCTGGATCTAGACGAAATCGGCCAGTTGTACAAAACAACTGCGCGCGATGCGGACTATATAAACCCAACTGCATACGGGGTACTCAGTTGGTGGAGCATTACTTAATGTACAACGAACTCATACACTAGGTTGGAAAACTAGAAGCAAAGACTACATGAGGTATCCACAAGAAGGTGTGCAAGAATAGACCATGCAGTAAGATGGCTTGGCACAGAAATCAGAGAACCACTCAGTTTTCATGGGCTAAATGATTTGGAAATTTTCTTGACACAATATGAAGACAAAGTATTAGAGAACCAGAGACTATTAGCACTAGATTTAGCACTAAAGGCTACACCTGCAAGATGGTGGGGTGCGCACAAAGAGACTATCACATATTGGTACCAATGCAAACGATTAATGCGCATAAGGTTCGGCACAGAACAAATATGGAACAATCGACAGAAATATGATGGACTAGGAATACCAGCAGAACACTTGGAGGTGTGTAAAACACTATGGAAAATGACGCCACTAGAAGAATGGTCTCACCACTTCATTCATAATTTAGAAGGCATACCAGTGAATTGGTATATAGACCAGGAATTGTGAAAAGGAACCAAGACATGGGTGCCACTCCAACAGAACTTTACAGTCACTTTCTCATTCGAGCATGAGAACCCCAACATAGACACGGCCCTGAAACAGATCAGAGATGTCATATTCATTACAGAATCAGAAGTGGAAGTTATCATAGAGGTACAGTAGTAGAATAAGCAGACAGTCAAGGAATTGTTGTCATGCTACTATGTACAGGAAGAAGCACCGGATGAAGATGATCCACACGATATTCAGATTGAAGAAGTCGAAGGCGAGAGAAATGTGGAAGGACTACCCTTAGAATTAGAGGTCATATATGCACCAATCAAGATCAAGAAGGTTAACATAGGGACCATCGAGCAGCCCAAAATGGCCAGCATTGGAGATTATTGGAACGAACAGACACAAGAAAGCATCACAGAATTGTTGCGTGAATACAATGACCTTTTTTCCCACGACCTTTACAGAGATGAAAGGAATAGTCGGAGAATTAGGAGAAATGAAGATACCACTCAGACCTGATGCGAGACCCATTAAACAATGACCATATAGACTGAACCCCATCTACAAACAGAAAGTTAAAGACAAGATCGACAGGATGCTCAAGGTCGACATCATTGAACCAGTCGAAGAATCAGAATGGATAAGCCCGATGGTAGTATAGTACAAGAAACAAGGAAGAGGGATCAGGATATGCGTTGACTTGAGGAAGTTGAACGATGCATGCTTACATGACCCATTCCCCACACCATTCACGGACGAAGTACTCGAGACCGTAGGAGGACACGAAGCCTATTCATTCACCGATGGATTCTCGAGATATCATCATATTAAGATAGCACAAGACGATAGACACAAGACCACATTTGCGACAGAATGGGGATCTTATCAGTACACGGTCATGTCGTTTGGATTGAAGAATGCACCTACGATATTCTCCAGAGTGGTCATTGCAGCATTTAAGGAATTCATCCACCAATTTCTCAAAGTATACCTGGATGATTGGACGGTTTATAGCCTATTAAAAAACCATGTGGAAGTTTTACGCCTGATGTTAAAACAATGCAAACAGTGCTAGATATCACTGAATATCAAGAAATGCATATTTGGAACACCGTTTGGGATACTACTGGGACACATAGTATGCAAACAGGGTTTACTAGTGGATCTGGCCAAAATCTCAGTCATTATTAACCTACCAGCACCAAAAATAGTTCGCCAACTAAGAGCAACGTTAGGACATACGGGATATTATAGGAAATTCATCAAACGCTACGCTCAGATTACAGCGCCTATGGAAAAACTGTTAAGGAAGGATATCAAGTATCAATGGAACGACGAGTGCCAAAACAGTCTTCATACCCTATAGGAAAATATGGTCACTGTGTAAGTTTTAAACCTGCTAAGTAAAGCAATGCATATATATTCTTAAGCAATACAGAAATTAATCAATGGCTCATACACAAAATACACAGAGATCTTTACCGGAAACCCTCAACCGGGAAAACCTTTCTTTTTCATTATATCGAATTTCACCATTCGCCATACAATATATACAATGTTTTTAGGTATTCCGTAGATACCAAAACCCTAATCCCTTAATCCGAGATTAATTTACAAATCAGCTAAAAATAGCAAAATCCGCTAAAAATAGCAAATAACCGCCCAAAAAAAAAATTTCGGGGCGTTGCCCCGAACGCTCCGCGTAACCAAGGGGGGGCATACCTGCCCCCCCCTGGGACCCCCCTAGGAAAGCGCCCGGCACACACGGCAGAGCCACCGGTGAAGGGATCGTCAGACGCAGTCGTCGTATCTGACGCACCCACACACACACACATGCAAAGAATATAACACATACCCAACATTCTCCCACTTGTTGTTTTCTTTGCATCCAGGGGTCCAGGGGATTATATAGTCAACAATC
>ML800388.1:217535-231348 GCA_009831015.1 Picea engelmannii
GGGGCATACCTGCCCCCCCCTAGGAAAGCGCCCGGCGCACACGGCAGAGCCACAGGTGAAGGGATTGTCAGACGTAGTCGTCGTATCTGATGCGCCCACACACACACACATGCAAAGAATATAACACATACCCAACACACTGCACCAATATTGGTATTTCTAAACTGGGAAAAGACATTCCATGTACATGTAGATGCAACAGTAATAGCACTTGGAGCTATCTTAGTGCAACCAGGAGTAGGAGACTTGGATCACCCGATAGCGTTCGTAAGCAGGAAGTTATCAGACTCATAACAGAATTATAACACGACGGAAAGAGAAGGAGTAGCTATGGTTTATGCACTACAGAAATACAGACATTACCTATTGGGAAAACACTTTAAGATGTTCACAGATCACTCAGCCTTGAAATACCTAGTTAACAAGCCAGTGTTGGGGGGGAGAATTTGTCGATGGTTACTGCTATTTCAAGAATTTGACTTCGAGGTAATAGTCAAACTAGGGAAACTGAATGCAGGACCTGACCACCTATCGAGGGTCACAAATGGAGAGGAACCAACAAATTTGGAAGACAACTTTCCATATGCACAGCTCTTCTCAGTACAGATTGTTGACGATTACTTCGCAGAGATCATCCAATACTTGAGCACAGGTATTGCGCCGCAAGGATATACCACTGTGCAGAAGAAGAACCTAGTAGTCCCCATAGCTGACTCTCAACTGATCGCAGGGCATCTATACAAAATGGGCGCAGATAGCATCTTATGAAGATACGTACTAGACCACGAACGACCGAGAATTTTAGCAGAAGCCCACGAAGGAATCGCAGAAGGGCACTACGTAGGAAAAGCTACCGCATAGAAGGTACTACGCGCAGGATTATGGTGGCCAACAATACATAGAAACTCAAAAGAATATTGTCAGCAATGCGATGTCTATCAATGGGTCGGCAAACCCAACAGAAGGGACGAGATGCCACTACGACCACAAGTGACACTTCAGGCATTTGACAAATGGGCAATAGAATTTGTGGGACCCATTAACCCACCCGCCACGAGAATACGGGCGAGATATATTATCACCGCGATCAAATATTTAACAAGATGGACGGAAGTTGCACCAGTAAAAGATTGTAGCGCAGAAACAGCTGCCCAATAAATCTTCGAATAGGTAATTACTAGATTTGGGTGCCCAAGAATTTTGATGAGCGATCAAGGAACGCACTTCATCAACAGCACCATCCGAGTGATGCTCGAAGAGTTCGAAGTTCATCACCAAAAAAACACATTGTATCACCCACAGGATAATGGCATAGTAGAAGCCTTCAACAAAATTCTAAAGAACGCCTTGATGAAGAAATGTAACGTCAACAGGGACAATTAGGATCTCAAGGTACCAGTAGTACTATGGGCGTATAGAACCACATGAAAAAAGTTGGCAGGTCACACACCATTCAAACTGGTCTATGGTCAAGAAGCAGTAGTGTCGTTAGAATTTCTAATACCTAGTCTACATATAGCTGCTATCACACAAATGACAGAACGAGGCACAGTCCAGGAATGACTGGATCAATTACTATCAATGGAGGAAGACCGAATCNCATGGCACGACTGCCACATCAAGAGAAAGATGTTCAAGGAAGGGGATCTAGTATTGCTCTACGACAATAAAGCACTGCAGCACCTAGGGAAGCCGAGGATGCATTGGCTAGGACCATACGAGCTAAAAACTAACACATACGGAGGAGTTGTACAGTTGAAAGATATAGCAGGTGCAGACCTTAGAGGAATGATCAACAGGAGTTGGTTGAAGCTATACAAGGATAGTCGACTGCCCACCGCGCAGTTAAAAAAAAAAAACAACGCGCAGCATGACGGACAAGTCGCATATGCAACACGAAACAAGTGAGGGAAAAGACAACGGCCATATCTGAAAGGGAAATAAGCGGGAAAAGGAAAGTTAGTAAAAGCACACTGACAGGACAACATGTGGCATAATTAAAGCAAGGAAAGGACGAATAGGATGTCATCGGCAAAGTAGCCATAAGGGCAGGTACGAAACCACCGCGGATGCATTGAACCCACACTTATGGTGCATTAATCGCACAAGGTAGGAGGTGTCCTCAACAAACTTCATGGCACACCCATACAACACATGAGCACAGAAACAGTTAGTCTATTTGCACAAGAAGAATGGAGAAACAGAAAGAGCAACCCGAACGTACAGAGCGAGCTCACAGAGCTTATCCAAGCTATTTGAACCAAGCAAACGTCTGCCCGACACTAGTATGGGACCGCCAAAGCTCGCATAACCAAGCCAAATAGTCAGACCTACTAGGGTTCAAACTAGGTCACGAGGAACACAGGAAGAGAACGACCAACAATCACCGGAGATCATCGATATTGACGAAATCCCGTTGCCAAAAGACATTCCAATCGAATCAACATCGATCCATGAAGAGATCCCGTAGCCCCAAGCGGAAACCAAGAAAGAGGACACGACGGAAACAATGCAGGAACCTCAGAATGAAGCAGTAGGAAATCATCAGGAAGGATAGCCAGAAAACGCCGAAGCATCCATGGAAATAAATGGAAGCACACAGAACCTGAAAGTAGAGGTCCAACCAACTGTTCCACAAATACCCATCCTAGAATTTTCTTTTTCGGCCGAGTCGACTGGTGAAATGGGCAAGGCTTGGGAAGAATGGATGGCGAAGCAGCAACCGGGAGTTGTTGGAACTTCGAACCGGACAACACAGCAGGAAGAAAGGATTCATATACTGAGCTCGTCTCAAAAGAAACTAGTTGTAGAGATTGTGCTACCTCGCACACTAGAAGGAATATAGGTGGACTCACAGCTATTGGGTCACATTGGAAAGCTCAAATTTTATGACCATGATGTAGTGGATGAAAGAAAATATCCAAATCTTGCACCACAAGTCTTTACGAAGAAAATAGTCGTGAACCCTCTTGGAGGAACTATCACTAAGCCACGCCAGTGGGCAATCAGACTAGACAGAACCAGAATCTTGGGATTGTTGAAGATACCAGACTTTGGCAGAGGCCAATATGCGATGACATGCATCAAGCAACTGTTAGCAGTTATGCATGGAGGGGATGTATGGATGGACAAACCTGTCCCCATAACTATTAAACTTATTGCGCAGATTACAGGAATACCCATCCAGGATATGGATCCTGCGCTGATATTGGACGACAAGTCCAAGGAAAAATCATTGGCAGGAGAAATGAAGAAGAAATATGGCACCAACAGGGGAACAAGAGGCATTATAATCAAGCGAATTAACAATGTCGCGACACAACTGGGAGCGAAGATCTTAGCCTGCAAACTGCTAAGAAAATGCCACAAAGATGAAGTACTGGCAGGAGTCATTGCAGTTGCAGCTCAGTGCACGGAAGGCACCTTCATGAGCTGAGCGCCATATTTGTCAAACTTGTTCCAAATAGACTGTAAAGACGCGCAGGAAGCAGGTGCGGAATTTCATTATTCACGGTTGATTACTCTCATCTCTTTCGTGGGATGGAAAGAACCGGACCACGTCACCTTCTGTACCACACCACATCCAGGAGGAGCGAGATATCGTGTCCTGCAATTCGCGCCACTAGCCAAGCATAAGAAGGAAATGGAATTATATTTGAAGCCTACCTACGAGAAATGCAGGAAGCAATCAACCGAGCATGGAGGATAACACCAGACGTTGTCACAGGATTCGGGGGTATCACCAATTTATGGGCTACGCGACAAGCCATGTGGATACAGCCAAGACAGGACCCACATAAACGATGGCTACAAATGTGCTACTGCATCATCGAGGGAGACATTGACATGATCATCCACGAGTGGCCGGATGAATGGAAAATCCCAACTATACCCAAATCAGTACCGGGACAAACAACAGAAGGAGGGGCTACGTAGGAGAAAACACAGCCTCCACAAGTCTCAGTACCCAAGAAACCAAGAACGGGCCAAATCAAGTCGACTCAGACAGAGGGTGACTCAGAGAAACCAAGGACCCAAAAGGGGAGAACACAAACCACTCAGTCGACCAATGAACAGCAGAACCTAGCTGAGGGAGCATAGGAAACCACGACAATCCCCATCACATGAGAACCAGGGGGTACTAAGAGACCAGCGGTACAGAAAACAGGTGTGCGCAAGAAATCAAAGGCACAATGACCACCACCAGAATACACAATCACAGAGGACGATGGCGAGATGATTTCTAGAATGGTCCAAGATTGCCTCGCAGAGGACTTTTTGTTAGAATATAGAAGATGGTGTGCTCGTTTTACCATTGACGATACCTTTGTCACCCAACCATAGGCCGAAGCCTCCCTCTAAGCACCTTAACCTTGACTGAGAATTCCTCTGGAAGCAAACCCTAGGCTAGATAGCCAAACAAAGGGTAGCGCATCATTCCCTAAGGATAGTGCATCAGAAAAAGCTAATCAGATAATCCAAACCCTAGCCAAGAGATATTCAAGCCAATACTGAAAACGTGTTGTTGTTGCAGCTGCACCAGCAGCTCTCCTCGAAACCTACGCACAAGACTGCAACTGCAGTGCGCACCAAATTGGGAAACTGCAATTCTAAGATGCTACAAATGAGAACTGACGCCTTGTATTTATAGTGGTTCTGCCAGTTTTGTTGGGGCTGACTTCTCCTTTTGGATATGTGTCTGTTCAGTATATTATTATTATTTCTGGCCGACTTCTTCTCTTGGAGGCTAATAGCCTAATATAAATTATCTTCTTGAGCCCACAAGGCTTCTAGGGTTATTAGCCAACTCATTAGGGTTTCTCTTGCTTCCCGGAGTCTTTTATTCTCGTCAGTTTCACATGTGGAGGTAAATACCTCCCGCAACTACCATAATATTAACACTCCCTCCTAGCTAGAGAGGTATTTACAGGTAATGGACTTGAGCACAAAATATACCATTTACCCGGTAGCATCAATATAGTCATCTAGACTATTTCATGACTAGATCATGAGCATCACCATCACCATCATCTCTCAAAACCATACTTCATCTGAGTAATTAGATATGATGTTGGATAAGTCACTCTCACCATAGAGTGATACAAGAGGAGTAAAAGTTCTGAACTGTTTTTCGTCTGGAAAATCTGTTTTCATCATCCATCTGAATGATCATTATCTCCAATAAATTGTTGATAGTCTTCAAGGCAATTAGAACAAGGATAGAGCACAAGTGTTTCTATTCATAGTAGTACATAACTACAATCCAGTGGTTCACTACCACATCAAGTAACACACAAGTACTTGATCAGCAACGTATGGTTGTGAACATTGAAACATATTCACCATAGTAGTCCTCATCTAATGTCATCTGATAGCATCCTGCATAGAAACAATGTTATGATATAAACTGATTTGTCTAGGCCAATCTTTCACTCACATCTGTGAGTTCTGAAAGAATATCTGCCACAGTAGTCTTCATCTACTGTCATATAATCTTCATAACAAGCATCTGATAGCAATCTGCACAGAAAAATATTGTTAAAGATAAATTGAATCCTCTGGGCCAATCTTTCACTCACGTTTGTGAGATTTGAAAGAATATCTGCCCTCATCAGCAATGGGCTATCTGCCCTATTCTTCACAAACAAGGAAGAAGGATTGTCTCTGATTTTTTAGCCTGGACCATTTCTCACCCTGGGCCATTCTTTCTACACTAATCAAAGTGCACCCTGGACAGAATGTATAAACCCTAAGAAATGTTTGGACCATTCCCCACCCTGGGCCATTCCTCCTACACTAATTAAAGTGCACCCTGGAGAGAATGCATAAACCCTAAGTAATGATTGTCCCTGATTGTTGAGCCTGGACTATTCCCCACCCTGGGCCATTCCTCCGACACTAAACAAAGTGTAACCTGGAGAGAATGAGTCCACCCTAAGGAATAACTGTCTGGACCATTCCCCACCCTGGGCCATTCCTCTGACACTAAACAAAGTGTAACCTGGAGAGAATGAGTCTGTCCTAAGGAATGTTTGTCCTGCATCAACCTCCAAAATGGACCATTCTTCGAAACTGCTCACAATTGTGAACTTTGAAAGAATGACTGCCCAGCGAGGCGGACCATTCTACTTGACCACTACTCAGAGTGACTGCCAAGAAGAATGACTGTCCTAGACCACTCCCCATGTTAACCACAATGGGAAGTCGTTGTCTATGATACATCAGCAATAGTCTACCTCCCATGTTAAATACAATGGGAAGTCACTGTCCGTCAGAAATCTCAATCCACTTTCCGAATAGGAAAGCATCTGTCCAATCTGGACTATTTTTCAATTAATAAATAATATTTTCATTGCTCCCTCCTAACTGCAGATTTATTTAAATCACAAAAATAAATGTTTTTCAAGAATATTTTTCATACCTTCTTCTAGCTTGGAGAATCTTCCCTTTCAGCTAAGGGAGTTATTTCCACGATCCCTATCTTCTCTCGGAAATATGCAAACTTGATTCTGGATAGAGGTTTTGTCAGGATATTTGTTGTCTGCTCATCGGTGGGGATATATATTGGAGAACCGCTTTCTCCTTTCTCGACTTCATCATGGATAATGTAATACTTGTACTTTAGTCTGGAACACTGTGAAGGC
Source organism: Picea engelmannii (assembly GCA_009831015.1). Taxonomy (NCBI): domain Eukaryota; kingdom Viridiplantae; phylum Streptophyta; class Pinopsida; order Pinales; family Pinaceae; genus Picea; species Picea engelmannii. The sequence goes on from ML800388.1 coordinate 224,180, forward strand.
TTCATGTAGATCTGGATGATAGAGTATATCATAGTTGGAGAACTTGGAACATATCCATGTGGCACTTCTTCTATCATTATGAGATCTGATCTTCTGAGTGGTCATCTTGATGTTATAAGAAATCTTCACCATGCTTCTGTTGTGCACAGGAGGTTCTCCACCAAGTTGTTTTCTTCTTATCTGCATACAGGAGTCTCTTTCTAGTACGTCTCAAAGTCTTGAGTATGCTCTTCATACACTCTTTATTCAATTTCTCTGGAGAACATTCTTTGCATTTATCTGATGTAGAACTCCAACTCATGGATGTTGTAGATGATAAAATGACTCATGTAGTGATATGTCTAGTGTACTGGAACAAGTAATCATCATAGTCTTCTCCCTCCATCTGAGAGAACCTCTGGTTCTGGATATCGTAATGATTTCATTCATAAGTCTTCCATACATTGTTCTTCATCACGACTTTTAGTTCTTCTGCTTGATTGCTTTCATATCAGGCTTGGTAATCTTCTGATTATTGATGTAATGATTGGTTGTTCTGGCTTTTCTTTCTTTCTTGGAATCTTCATGTTATTCTTCATGTTTTTCATTCTCTTGGATTCATGGAGATTCCATGTTCTAGAGATTCCACTTCTTCCTTTCATCATAGGTTCACGGATCTGGATGGACAACCAGGAATACTTCAAGGCTTTTCTTCGAATAGATCTTCTGCGGTTGAGCTGAACACGTATTGTCTTTCATGGCAGATACCATGGATATATACATTTCATCATCTTCAATGGATCATAGGATTAGCTCCCTCCTAATCCTTGCTTCATGTAAGAGTGCATATAATTGGCTCCCTCCGTCTGATAGCGTCCATACTTCCATCTGCATCCTTATTGTCTTCTGCAATATATAATTGGCTCTCTCTGTCTAACAGAGTCCACGCTTCCGTCTTAGTTGTCATCATAAGTCTTTCTCCACTTTCTCTTGATGTCTGACTTCTAAGTCTCTTCAAGATTGATTCTGATTTCGGCTTATCTTGTAATATCTTTCACATGATATATTTCATTCTTTCATGTGTAATATCTAATGATAACTCTTTTCATCTTGTTTGTTCTTTCATAGGTATAGTTCTTCTTGGAACACATTATCTTCCAAGAGATAGATATACAAGATATGTACAGAGACGATGCAAGCAAGATATGTACAAGAAATAAGAAGAGTGTTGTTACATTTTAGTAGAAGAAGTCTCTTCCATCCTGCTTAGTCTTCTTTGTAGGTTCCTTTTCTTCAGCAATTGATGCTTCGTGATTCTCCTTCCTTTTCTTTAGCTTGGGACACTGATTCCTGTAGTGACCGTACTTTTGACAGTTGAAGCATTGTATTTCTGAAATATCTTTTCTTTGTTTTGGCTTCCTTCTTGAATCGAACTTTCTTTTGTCCCTGAAGTTATTGAATCTTGTTGTGAAGGCTTGATCATTGTACTTCTTTTGAGGTTTCTCTTTTGCATTGATCCTTGATTCTTCTTGAGCACAGCAAGTCCAAAGTTCTTCAAATGTCGGGTACTCCTTCCTTGTGCTCATGCTTGCGGCAAATGCATCCCATGTCTTGGGAAGACCATTGAGTACTATGTTCACCAATTCATTTTCTAAAGTGATCTCTTCAATAGCTTGTAGTTGATCTCTTAACTGGGAGATCCTTACAAAGTATGATGTTATGATGTCGTCATCATTCATCTTCATGTCACGGAGCTCATTCTTCAAACTCATAACTTGTCCAATGTTTATGACTGAGAAGAGATTTGTTAGGGCATCGTACATCTTCTTCGATGAGTCAAGATGGGAGATGTAGGGTATCAAGTGGTGTTTTATGGAATCCACTATGATACTCATGGCATTGATGTCAACATCTTTGAACTTATCCATAGCTGCAACGTTTTGCGGTTCCTTCTCTTCTCCTTCTTTAAACTCTGGCTTCACGATCTTTCCTTTCACAATATCCAGCACTTTATTCTCAGAAAGGATGAGGTCAATCCTTGTCTTCCATGCTCCGAAGTTAGAGGCTTCATCTAGCTTGTTCTCAGACTTCATAGATTTCGTCATGGCTTGCTTGACTTGGTCAAACCCTAGATTTGACCAGAAATTCAAACTTCACGTCTTGGCTTTCTAAGAGTACCAGGAGATGCTATGGGCTAGGGCACATTGATCTGTTTGGAGATTAGGTCAATCTCGTCACCTAAGGTGTCTCAACAAGAGGTTTAGGGTTTTTGCAACTGCTTCTACTAGTAACCCTAGCTGCAGTGCTTTTGGAAATCGCTCCTGCTAATAACCCTAGCGGTAGTTCCTCAATGAGCTCAATGTCTAGCAGTTATGTTTACTTCCAGCGTTTTTAGGCTGACTGAAGGGGTGTGGGCCCATAACCTGTTCGAATATAGAAGATGGTGTGCTCCTTTTACCATTGATGATACCTTCGTCACCCAACCATAGGTCGAAGCCTCCCTCCAAGCACCTTAACCTTGATTGAGAATTCCTCCGGAAGCAAACCCTAGGCTAGATAGCCAAACAAAGGGTAGTGCATCATTCCCTAAGGATAGTGCATCACAAAAAGATGATCAAATAATCGAAACCCTAGCCAAGAGATATTCAAGCCAATACTGAAAACTTGTTGCTACTGCAGCTGCACCAGCAGCTCTCCTCCAAACCTGCGCACAAGACTACAACTGCAGTGCGCACCAAACTGGGAAACTGCAATTCTGAGATGCTACAAATGAGAACTGGCGCCCTATATTTATAGTGGTTCTGCCAGTTTTGCTGGGGTCGACTTCTCCTTCTGGATATGTGTCTGTTTAGTATATTATTATTATTTATGGCCGACTTCTTCTCTTGGAGGCTAATATCCTAATATAAATTATCTTCTTGAGCCAACAAGGCTTCTAGGGTTATTATCCAACTCATTAGGGTTTCTCTTGCTTCCCGGAGTCTTCTATTCTCGTCAGGTTCACACGTGGAGGTAAATACCTCCCGCAACTACCATAATATTATACTTTGATCATGCAGCGCACCACATGGATAAACTACAGAAGGAGCTGGCAGAAATGGGGCAACTCCTGAAGAAATTCAGAGAAGCCCAGATTACAAGTAGCAGCAGAGGCATAGAACCATCGAGCACACAGACCACATAAAGAATGGAGGTAGGAGAACGTGACTCAGTTCTTTTGAAACCACATTCCATGGTTTACATAAAGCCGAGCATGCTACGAATGGATGAGATTGTGGGACAGACACCACTGAAGGACTTGGATCAGATCTAATTGGTCCTAACACGGATGCCGGCAAAGGCCTTATACCAATTGCAGGTTAGCATCGACCATGAGATACAATCTCGAGCACATAAAAACTTGGTCAAGCTACAGAAAGAAACAAAGAAGCAGGAAACACTACAAACAGTTTGCGCACAGGAAAAATCGGAAACGCGGGATGAGAAGGAACGTAGAACTGAGTTGGAACACAGAGTGGAAGACCTTTTCAGGAAACTTCCAACTACTACGCAAGGAAGTGAACTCCCAGCGGCAGAAAAGATCGATCAGATTGCTCAGGAAATTGATCAATATGATAAGGAGATCAAGACTCTCTGTGGGCAGATTAGACCAACAACTCCACCAGCAGTAAAGGAACAGAGGAAGAAAGAAGCAACAGTGCAACTATAGGAGCTGGAAAAATAGGTCAGCACAGCAGCTGACTTGTTGGATAAAGCAGCACAACTCTGGACAAAGCTAGAAGAGGATCCACAGGTCCAACAATGGGACAAGGAGGAGGAAAGGATCAATGCAAACATCCAAGAATTCAAGTAGCAACAGAAAACCATCCCAATTCTAGAACGGGTCAAGGGGACACAAGAGTTAAAGAAGTTACAGGCAAAACTTCTCACTGCGCAAACACAGAAACAGGGGCGCAAGGCTCAAATAGAATCATTGCAGGAACAGATAGTAGCAGTACTAGAGCAGGCAGAAGAAGCCAAAACACAGTCAGCACGGACTCAGCTAGAATGTGCAGGATTGATAAGCGAAGAAGTAGCAGCACAAACAGTCGATATTATCAAGGAGAAAATCGCGTAGGCACTGACAAAAGCAGCAGAATTGCAGAAGAAGTTCCAGACGATCACTAGGGAGATCGAGGAAGCACAACGCAATTAGGTGACTCGGGACGAGCCACATGTCAATGTTGGGGGCATGTTGGCACCAGGCCGAAGTAGAAAGAAGGACAATCATGGGAAAGAAAGCGTGCAGGAAACTGAAGTGACAATTGGCAAAAGATCAGCACGCACGAATGCAAGAAAGCGTGCATAGAGGAAAGCGACAGCTGGAGGAAGAACAGCATGTGCATGGGAGAAAAACCTACCGTAAGAAGGGTTAGGGTTTTGGTAATATTCTGTAAGTGGATGAAGAGCCCGAAATGTATAAATATAGATACAAAAGTATCATATAGGTGATTATTGTTGTTGTGGTTATTGTTGTTGGTGTTGTTTCTAAGTTAGTTTTTATGAGGATTACGATTGTTCTGAGTATTATTGTCGGCAATACGCAAAGGGCTTTTGAGTTGTATGAACCGAGTTTTGTAAGCTGTTGAGCAAGAAAAGATAGGAGGGAAGGTAGATTTGAGGATTAGACTGCAGGTTGTAGAGCCTGGTGCGATCTAGTTCGCCTCACATAGATCTTACCCACTTTTGCGGATAACTATAAGCGCACGGCGCAAGGAAATCAAGAACTACCATAATAAAAGAGCCAAGAGCCAGATCTTTGTGGACGTAGCTCGGGAGGAGTGAACCATGGTAATCTCTGTGTAATGTGTTGAATGTCTACATATCTTTAACTTCTTTCAATAATAGATTATTATAATTGATGAATAACCAATTGCATTATTAGAATCCGTTTATATTTTGAGTTATATGCATGTGATTCCTAGGAACAAGTAGATTACAGTAACAGTTCACAAAACAAGGCCTCAATCAAGAAACCCTTTATCCCCTACTCTGTCCTAGACTGTAAACACCTGAGTCTTACAGTCAACCATCTTTAGCTATCTTGGGTGAGACTGTGCAGTACCTTTTGGGTATTGTGATGCCTTCTGGTTTACCAGGAGGGTCGATAGTTAGAGGCTTTGTTGGAACCCCGAATGACATGAACCCTTGGTCAATAAATCAGATAACCTGAGAAGGGAATCGATAAAATAAACCAACATAAACCTTAGTTTTCACAAAGTACTAGAAGTACCAGAAGTACTAGAGTACTAGAAGTACCAGAAAACCAAAAGCACCAGTGCATAAATCTGCAAATCAAGTTAGGAGGGGTAAAAGTTGGATTTTCTCAGATCCAAACACACCAGGCTACTCGCCTCAGCCAAGCGCACCTCCTGGTAAGTTTAGATTTAATTTTGAGCATTTCCATTTTTGGACATTTTCCTAGCTCCAAGTAAAAGATGTATGCAAGCACTAAGCTTGTTGACAAGATGGAAGGAGTGGAAAACTTTCATGCCTGGAAGTATAGAATTGGTATCATTCTTGAAGAGAATGACCTGGCAATATTCGTCAAAGAAGAAGTACCAGAACCCGTCGATGTTGCAGACAAAGAAAAGCACCAAAAGGACATGATCAGGGCCAAAAGAATCATTGCAGATTCAATCAAAGATCACCTGATTCCTTATGTGTCATCAAAGAAGACTCTGAAAGAAATGTTTGATACCCTAAACAAACTATATGAAGGAAAGAACATAAACCTGGAGATGAATCTAAGAACTCAACTCAAGAATACAAGAATGCAGAGAGGAGAATCAATCGAGAAATATTTCTCTAGAATATCAGAATTCAAAGAACAGTTAGAAGCAATTGGAGATACCATAGACGAAGATGAACTCATAATGACAGCCCTTAATGGTCTCACAAGACCTTGGGATTCATTCATCCAAACGATTTGTGCTAGAATGGAGAAACTAAAATTTGACGGTCTATGGGAAGAATGCATTCAAGAAGAATCAAGAGTAGCTAACCGAGAGGATTTACTAGCAAGAGATGAAGATCAAGCCCTAGCTACTCACACTAAAGGAGGAAGAAAAAAAATTTACTTCCAAAAAGAAACTCAAAAAGAGTCTCACCCCCAAAACAAATCTCAACCAAAGAAATTCCAAAAGAAAGGACAACGAAAGGAAAGAGATTACTCATCTGTCCAATGCTACCATGATGGCAAGATGGAACATATTGCGAGATATTGTCCAGCCAGATGAGAAGAATACAAGAGGAAAAATAAGAGGCATCATGCCCATGTAGTTGAAGATGAAGAACCACCCGCAAATATGTTGAGAGAACAAATTAAAGACTATGTCTTAATCTCGGCCCTCTCAGGATCAGTAACACCTGGAGAGGACACTTGGCTCATTGATAGTGGTACTTCCAAGCACATGATAGGTCAAAGAGATATTCTCTCTTACATTTCAGAAAAGAAGTTTCTCAGAAAGTTACACTTGGAGATGATTACCAATATCCCATCAAGGGAGTAGGAGAATCAAACTACAAAATTAACTCAGGGAATTCAATGAAGATGAAGGACGTACTCTATGTACCAGGTTTGACAAAGAACCTACTCTCCATATCATCTTTAGAAAAGAAAGGCTTCAGAGTTGCCTTTATAGATGGAGAAGTCCTTATGTGGGATAAAGGAGAAACCATGAAAGAAGCAATCGTCATTAGAAAAGAAGAAGGTGGCTTGCATAAGCTAAAGGGTCACTCAGAAGCAGTCATGACCCATGCCATTGAGAATCCATGTGAACTTTAGCATAGAATATTAGCCCACATCAACTACAAGGCATTACCATATGTATGCAAAGCAATCATAGGTTTACTAGAACTCAAGGTTGACCATGAAGGCATGTGCAATGGATGTGCACAAGGGAAGAACATCAAGAACCCTTTTCTGAATAGAGACAGCAAATCAGAAGGAGTCTTAGAACTCATTCATTTAGATGTGTGTGGCCCGATGCCATCATCCTCCATTAGTGGGTATGTATACTATGTATCTTTTATTGATGATTATTCTTGTAAGACCTGGGTTTACTTTTTGAAATCAAAAGATGAAGTGTTCAGTAAATTCAAGGAATTCAAAGCCTTGATAGAGAATCTTTCTGAAAGAAAGATCAAGA